>OX639995.1:13705015-14161542 GCA_951828415.1 Anomoia purmunda | reverse complement strand
TTATCGAATTGAATATCGAGAGCTTCACGTGCGGTACGAGCCTTTCGATACATGATAAGCTCGCGAGAAAGCGATCCTCGCGATAAAATATTTCTCATGCAATCTCGAGTAATCAAATACTCCAGTAGTTATTTTTGAGTACTCTATATTCTTCTTTACTTAAAGTAGCCCTCTTCTGCCAGTAATCTCAATATCACCAAGTGCTATGTTAATAAATTCAATATGCGATTGCTAAAGATTTTTCGAAGTGATGAATATGCGCTAGTGAATTTTGCCTTTTTTAACGCATACCTAAACGAAAGCTTTGTAATATTAAAACTCTTTTTAATTGAACTTTCAAACTAAAAAAGCACGTTTTCAATTAATCGTTTTCGTAACATTTAGGCTTCGGAAGCGTTCACTATGCTTATTGTGCTTTTTAAAATATCTTATGTGTATTTTTATTGAAAGCGTTTGCAAGCTAATTTAATAAGCGGCTTAGAGCGTACTATAAAAGCTGCTAAATAACTATAAGCTATTTTTCAGTATTATTTAAAGTTACAGCGCATTAGTGTTGTTTTTGTTTTTTTTTGCGAAAGAGAGTACAATTAAAGAAAACTCAGTTAGTAAAAGTAAAATTAAAGTAAAATTAAAGTAGAGAAGTACTTGTGCTTGTGTGCGTGAGAGTGTGCGTGTGAGCTTTTTGTTTTTTATAGATTTGAAGCTTATAGTGCAAATACTCTAAGCTTGTTTGAATAGAAAAAGCGAAGTTATTTGCGAAATAATTTAAAGCGAATTCGAAAGCTTTAATTATTTAAAAAAAAGTGTATTTAACTTTGCCGAGAAGAAATTGCCAAATTTTAATATTTTCAGTTTGTATTACTTTTTAGTTGTATAAAATTTTGTTCAATGAAAACTTAATAGATCAGATGTATTGGGGTTGTTAAATTTCTGTCTAACGGTTGTTATGAAAAATTCGGGCTTTAGTGGTAAACTATAAATTGAAAAATGTATGCTAATTTAGTATTTTCCGAATTTTTTTTCTATTAAAAAGCTTCCTGCACATTGTCATTACGCAAATAAAACTTTGGTTTGGTAACATCTAGCTTTAATATATTCTCTGTTTCTGTTCATTTTATTTATAATTTGTGACATTTGGAAAATGCATTGGTTCATGATTCATGGGGAATTTTTTTTTCTGAAATAATGATATCGAAAACAATATATTTTTGTTAGTAAATATTTAGATAAGTTTGCACTAAATGGAGTCGGGTGTTTACAAAATTCGTTTTTCGATTGCGTGAGAGGTGAGTTATAAAAAAATCTGAGGAGTTTTGGTATTGAATCATGTGAAGTAAATAAATTCCATACTCATTTTACTTACACATCGTTTTATCAGAATAATATTATGGATTTGTTTTTGTTTTTGGTTTTTTTTTTTTCGTTGAGAAAAATAATGAAATTAAAAATATATATTTTCAGCATTAATAATATGTTAAATAAGTAATTGTTCATATCGAATTAAGAATTAAGTGAAACGAAAGAAAAATATGTAGATAATATAAAGAAGATAGCGTAATCGATTTCGAAAACTTCTAACAAATACGAAAAAACACGATCTCTATTGCAGAACGGGCGAGAATACTAAGTACATGTAGAAGGATCTGCATTTGCTAGAGGTACAGAAATCTATTAAATAAATTGTGTATTTTATACTTAATAGCGAAGACTCACATAGAGACATGAAAAAGGAACAAGTATTTGGTGAATTTGCACATCAGATAAGTAAATTTACTTGTGTTTGTTGTAAGTGATGAGCAGTTGACACACAGAATAAAATGAACAAGATTTTAAAGTGCTAAAAGATGTTCTAAAATTGTTTTTTTTTTATATAGTTAACTTCAACTAGTTTCTAATTTGTTTTCGTAGGAACGGATTTACAGATTTTAAAAATGTTATATATTGTTTTTAATATATACATATTTGACATATTTACAACATAATAATTATCTGCATCAATATGTAACATGAAGGCAAATGGAATGTTCTATTACACTTAATATGCTACATCCTAAAGCCTTTAAAGTTTGGCTTGCGAGCAACGAAATTAAACCTACGATTAAAAAATTTACTATTGCAAAAAGGGATATTAAATTGAGTTTACAAAAAGGATTAAAAAAAAGAAGCAGGCTGTGTCAGAGACACGGCCATTAAGTTTAACGTAGAATACGCCATCCGATAAGACAGAAAACATATGTAACAATAAATGATAAATAATACAAGCAAATGAATTTCTTTATTTGATAGTTACTTTGGATGATATACATAAGCTTATGATAGGAAAAATAGGATAAAAATGTTTTTAAATTATCAATTAAATTTCTCGCAAAAACGAAGTCAATGGCTGTTATCAATAGTAAAGATAAATGATAAATAACATACGCGAATCAATTTTATTATTTTTTTTTGCAGTGCTTGGCAGCATTTTCTCTTCTTTTACTCTACTTTAACTTGCCCGCCTAAAATTATGCAATACAAAGTACGAGTACATTTAAATCGCACAACAGCAAACACTCAACCAAACACCACACACATACATATTTGTGTGCATGTGTTTATACAATTTTCATTTGAGAAATTTAAATATTAGGAAGATATCAACCAACATGAAATGTATGTCAAACGAAAGCTAACATCTTCATTTGACTACAAAAAAAAAAAAAAAAAAAATTAATCGAGCCGTTTCCTTATAATTAAGGAAATAGGGATTACAACAATAAAAACCTGACATTGGTGCCCATACCGTAAGGTAAGACGTATTCTACGCCAAAATGTCATCACCTCCGGACTAATGAAAATGTACAACTAACAAATAGGTATGAAATGATACAGAATGTGCTACTCATTTACTACTAGAGACATCTGTCTAAACACTTTCGAATTAACCACCATTTCTTTATTCTCGTTTCACAGGGACGCCAAAATCATGAAATAAAACATCGATGGCAAAAAAATATCGACAGAAAAAATATCGACCCGTAAAATCATCGCCATCGATGTGCCGAAATAGATGAGCCATTAAATCTGAATACTTTGAAATCTTGAACACATTAAATGCTGAATTGCAAAAAAGATTTTCGGATGTTTGTCTACTAAATTCATTAGCTAGTCTCGTGGACTTGGTTGAAAAATGCACTTGAATTATGACGGTATTCTGTAACGCAATCTCATCTCAAGCCACTAAATTTTAGACTTTCAACTACAGAAATTTTTGGTGAGATGAGTTGATTTCATTATTCTGTAACGCAATGTCATCTCAAGTCACTACATTTGAGATTTTCAATTAGAGAAGTTTTTTGTGACTTGAGATGATTTTAGTATTCTGTAACGCAATCTAATCTCAAGTCACTATATTTGAGATTTTCAATTAGAGAAGTTTTTTGTGACTTGAGATGATTTTAGTATTCCGTAAACAACAGTCTCAAAAAATGTCACCAACGACTGTGGTGAAAAGCAGTAGAGATAATCAGCTGATGGTATGTTTAGCTAGAGATGCGCAATCAAAATGTGTTCATCGATAGCACACAATATACTTTATCAATTTTTTGTTCACAGCATTATTGCTCTTGAGAAACTAAAACAAAAAATTAGCTGTTTAAAATTCTTATTACTGAATTTGTTGTAAACCGATTACTTGATCATAATACATCAATGTATTTGTGTGATTTTTTTTTGAATAACTATTTTTTGGTCTTAAAATAGTACTATGAAATATGCGAACAGGGTTGCTTTTGCAACTGAAGGAAATTTTATCTGAATTGGAGCTTTCTTTTGCAAATAGGGTAGAAAGAAATATACATACGAAAATATAAACAATTAGTTTTTTGTACTAGGTGTATTGATACTTAAAAGTGTTATTTTTTACAGATTTGAGCGAAACATAGCAAACGACCAAGGAACAGATCGAAGCATATGTAACTTTCGTGTTTGCTTAATACTTTCCTCAATTTTTTTGCTTTCTGACCTACTCAGAAGCAAGAGACCTGAGATGGTTTATTTAATACCGAATAGGCTCAAAATCAATCCCACCACCGAAAAATCTTTACTAGTGACTAGAGACTGCCTACAAAATACCGGCATTAATGTAAGTTATGTCTAATTCATAATTTGCTCTCTATGCGACAATTCCATCAAGGGAAGGTGTGGTGAAAGTTTATTTAGAAACGAAAAATTGAAGTACTTCTATGCGATCGAATAGGCAGACATGTGGACATGACTAAAGTGGGACACAGACGAGGAACATGAGGTCACACATGCAGGTGAATTGGCATGTAAATCATTTGTGTACTCAATCGATTTATGAAGCTTGCTTGCAAACAAGTCGTTCGTTTGTGGTGATGTTCGCGTACAATTTATAATTTCAGTCGTAGCGCCGTAAAAAACGAGGTAGCCATATGGCAGTTTAGAAAATGATAAACGATTTGAGCCCAATACATTTCTCTAGACTTAAAAATAACTAATAAAGCGATGGCGCCATCTGCTGAATTATTTGTTGTCATGTTCGGAAAAGTTGCTGCATAAAATGGAAACACCGAGCATTCGAAAAGTTACAACACCGACTGCGCAAGCATATGGGGGCACTTGTTCGTCATCTACGCCCGTCTTAAGTTAGTCGCCTATCTCTGCGTCAAGCTGAAACATGCAGCTGTAATTTATATAAAGCTCTTAGTAAGTCGAGCGACAATCCAAATCACACATTAGAAAATCGATATATGCGCGAAACGTCTGAATTCTTTCATAAATTACCTGAAAGTTTAAGCTAGGCTTGTGGTTTCAAAAAAATCGTATGAATCTAAAATTATACAAGGTATGCAAATGTGGCTAGCAAATGAAAGAGCACAGTGCACGCTATCTCAAGAAGGTACCTCAAAAATATGCTTTAAAGTTTTTATTCCTGAATATCCGTGACGATTTTCGTTGAAATCATTTAACTAAAATATGTTATATGAATTTTTTATATACAATATCTGCGAATTAAATTGCAATCGCCTATTTTCATTACTCCAGAATATATTGGGGTTAAGGGTCTTCCCTACAAGTATCTGCGATTTTTTTGAAATCTTTTTCGTATATTTGATAGGCCGTGAAGTATATTTTATGCTTGGGAGAGGGTTGCCACCCATTTGAAATGACATATTTAATGAAAGTATGGACAAGTTATATGAATTATTAAAATGTGGGTGTCAAACGGATAGCCCCAGGAAGAACATCCATAGCTAACTTTTAATAGGGTTGCCACGTGTTTAAAAAGTCTAATTAATTTAAATTATACACGAGTATATAAAATGTTAAAATATTTCATGATTTTAGGGGGGCTGTCACCTGCTTGAAAATTCGAAATTCTATGAAAATATACACGAGTTATATGAAATATCAAAAAATGGGTGTCAAGCGGCTCGTCTGGGACAGAAGGTTCATAGCTAACTTTTATGAGGGTTTATTGCTAATTATATTTTCAGAGTATTGCCACCTATTTGAAAAGTCTCATGAAATCAAATTATACACGAGTTATATGAAATATCAAAATATGGGTCAAATATAATTTGTCAAACGGTTTGTCTCGAGGAGAAGAAAGTTCATACCTATATTTTGCTGAGGGTTGCCACCTGTTTTAAAAATCGAATTTAGTTAAATTATGCACATGTTACATGAAATATGTAAATAGGGGTTCAAAACTTTTTGATTCACTGAGCAGAATGCTTATAGCATACAGAGTGTTGCCACTTGCTTGAAAAATCGAATTTAATTAAATTATCCAAAAGTTGTATCAAATACTAAAATTTGAATGCCAAATCATTTGCCCGGTTAGCAGTAAGTTTTTGGGTGTACTTTGAAGAAGGTTGCCACCTTTTGTAAAAGTAAAATTTACATAAATGATACACAAAGGTATACAATATTAAAATACGTTCACATCGTCGAGGACAAGGTGCATACCAACATTTCTGAGTTGGTTGCCACCTGTTAAATATATGTGATAGAAATCGAAATCATAGGATATCAAACGAAAGCACGATTTTTTGTTTCTAGTCAGTTTGAGGTGAACCGCTGCAATAATATCCTTTAACATTTTTTTTTTTTCTTAAATATCTTTGTAAACAAAAATTAATTGTGTGCACTGTTCTCTTTCATATTTGAAAAACACTTTGATAAGTTATATAGTTTTAGGCAGTGAAAATGATTAAAATAATTAGCTAGCAGAATCAAAATTAAATTTGCTATTATGAAATGATACCAACATCAACAAAATATTTCTATCTCTTAGCATTTAAATGGGTTAATTTTTTAACTAAGCCTTAGAAGAAAACTTGAGCTAACTTTAGAGTATAGGGATATTAGAAGCTATTGCAACTTCAATTAAAAATAAATTATTTTACAAATCGAAAAGGAAAAAAACTCTAAGAGTTGACAACTGAAAAAAAAATTTAAATTGTACGAAAAGTGTTGAAAAATTTTGCATAGCAAATATTTTACAATCATAAACATTTATATTGACTTGAAACTAAATGAATGAACAAAACTAAACAATAGATTTACCTTCGTCGCCTTTTTCACCGCCCTCTGTAGACATTTAGTAATGTGATGGGATAAATATATATATATATGTACATATTTATCAAGTGACGTTTACATAGTACGCACACATACGGGCACACGCACGTAGTAGGCGGGATTTTAAGCAACAAAAGAACATAAGAGAAGAAAGATAAAAAAAAGAACACATACAGATAAAATAAACGAAGAATATTCAAAAATAATAAAATCACAAATGAATAGGTACTTCTTCTTTCATACACTGGAATAATTATGAGCGGTTGAATTTGTGGCGCTTTGGAAAAACAATATTTCTGTATAGTATGAATGGGAACAATTACAAATGCTACGTATGTGTATTTGTATTATATATATATATATGTATGTATGTGTGTATTGGTGACAACAACCCAGTAAAAAAAAAATTATGGATTAATAGTAAAATCGAGCAGCAAAAGAGTATCGTAATTCAGAAGTTCAACCATTTGGTGCAATAACTCGTTTCGGAAGTCAACAGCAGTTCAAGATATTACTAAATTTACCCTCCGCTACGCTAAGTATCCAGCTCTCAAGAAAAAAGAAAAAAAAAAACATAAAAAAATACGCCCAAAAATTTAAAGAAAGTTTTCTTCTAACAAATCAGTACGCATCTATGCCAAAAAAAAGTTCTTCACGACAATTTACATCAACGCACTTACTTACTTACTTAATCCACGCTATAACCGCTTAAGCGATTTTGATGTTGTAACACAAATTGAGGGACCCACAGTTTTACGCCGACTCCGAACGGCAAATCTTTTTTGTGGGAAGTTTTTTCATGGCAGAAATTCACTCGGAGGTTTGCCGTTGCCTGCCGAGGGGCGACCGCTATTAGAAAAAACTTTTTCTATAATTTTTGGATGTTACTTGCCCCGAGCTGGATTCGAACGCTAACCACTCGGATACGGCGGCCGCCCAACGCAGTATTGCTGAAATACGAACTTTTTGCGGCCAAAAATCAACCCATGCATATAGGCCCTTACAATCTTGTATACATGCTTCTAATAATCTTAACAGACGTTGATTTGAAAATCAGCGAAGTCGGCTCATAAGCACGCCCACCGCTCGCATACCGCCGATATACCATAAACCTCAAAAATGCATAACATCCGAAGTAATTAATCAATTTCAACCAAGAGAAAGATTAGTATGTGATTATAATGTAAACAATATTGAACGACTGCCACGCCCAGCGATCCACGTCCCCTACCGAAAGGTAAGTATACCGTTAGTGAAGGAAAAAGAGCGCTAGCTCTATTGGGGACTCACTTTTTTGATGCATTTTCACCTGAAATTGAGTCCTGTATCACAATCGCTCAGTGAGCTTGGCTATGAATTCGTTCAAACGATATATTTCTCCGGGGGTGTATGGTATCGGGGCGGTGTGCTGCAACAGGGCAGCGAACAGATTACCGAACATCTGGTGAAGATAATGAGGGCCTCCCTGGCACTGTCCTACATTCCAACCGTGTGGAAGAATGCCATGGTAATATTTATACCAAAAGTAGGAAAAAGTGACTATTCCTTAGCCAAGTCCTTCAAGCGGAAACCGCTACACTCGAGTCAGCATGCGTGTAGAGCTGAAAGGTCCACGAACACTGTCCTGTACTAGCTAACGTCGAAAATACAGAGGGCCTTCGACTGTGGCCTTCTAAGCATAGAAGGGTTATGTCAGGCGTTGGGAAAAAGGGAAATGCAAGCATCTATCTGTAGATGGTTTGAAGCGCTGCTCAAGACAAGAACTGTTGAAACAGATTCCAAGGTTATACAGCTGAAAACGAGTAAAGTTGTCCACAAGGGGGAGTTTCATCGCCCGTATTGTGGAGCCTAGTAGTATATGAACTCCAACAAAAACTTACCATTTGTGATGCAAAGGCTATGCAGACGATATTGTTGTTATATTCAAAGGCACATTATGCGATATTGCGCAAAGATCATTAAATCTGACAAAGGTGTGGCGGTAGAAAAGGGCTTAATATTAATCCACTGAAAACAGCCCTCATTCCATTCTGAAGTGGGTGTGGTGAGCAAGGTGAAGTACCTGATTCTAACCATGGACTCCAAGCTTCAATGATGTTCTAGCGGGAAAACTCCTGGATGGGTGTACACCATGCTAGTCAGGCCGATAGTAACCTACAGAGCGGTACATGGGTATCAATAACGTCGTGTGTACAATGAGAGCAGTGCGTACCTGCCCGACATTGACATTGGAGGTGATTGTGCACATGGAAAGGTCATGGGAAAGGTAAGATCAGATCAAAAACAGAGACGAGATCATTAAGGTAACTGAATTTGAAAGAAGATTTAAAATCGAAATAGGGAACAAACCTTCATGGAGTATGTCCTCGCGAAAAGGAAATCTCCAAAAAGACTCCACTATCTGGCAACCCACAATCACATCCAGTTCCTATGGGTTTTTCGGCCACACAGACACAGGTATTGAAGGTAATGAGGATAGATTAGTTGAAGATGCGACGGTAAGGACACTCATTGGACCCGATCCCTTCCTGGCGATAGGACAACATACTACTAGCGAGGTGTTTAGGAAGGAAGAAAATACTTTAAAGTAGAGACACTGGCTCCAGATGACGGGGGTGCGTCAGGCATAATGTCTACTGAAAGGTATAATAGTAAACGATCTAAACACTTTAACGACCTCTCGACTGCACTCCACGAAACAAGCACTATATTTTATGAATCATAACAAACACTTTGAAACAGTGGATTTTTCACCAGTAGTACATATCTCTCATATAATTTTGTATTTTTAAAATAATCACACTTCGAACTTCGCACTGCTTTTCAATATAATAAAATTTTGGCACTATAATTTTAGAACTATAAACTAAACGACGAACTTAAGGCTGACAGATTGGGGACCTGGGTTACCTTGCCATTACCATTTATTTTATAAGTAGGGTATCGAGAATAATGTCCGCTTAGTAGAACTTTTTAAAGTAAAAATTTAAAACTGGAACTTTTGGTCCCAGCCAAACGACGAAACATTTTTTAAGCAACTGTAGTAATCTTTACTATAATAAAACTGTAGAACTGCACAAAAGTCGGGTATATACATACATTGAAATTTTCTTCAGAAAAAGGAACAAAGGTGATGCTGCGAATGTAATGGAACTCATTTGGACCTTTTTTTTTTAGAATTTTTTGTATGTTTGAACTCGTTAATATCCGAAACTACTGAATGAATTTGCATGTGGCTTTAACTGATGGCCAGATAATAAAATTACGAATAGCATAGGCTATATTTGATAAAAATATTATATGAGAGAAAAAAAACTTTTCTGTAAAAAAATTGTACTGCTTCAACGTTATCCACGTAAGCCGTTGTTTATTTTTTACAGTTGATTTTTAAAACGAAGCAACGAAGAAAAAAATAGTTCTTGTTATTTTTTTAGAGCTGGATATGAACGTACGTGGATTCAATGTTAAAAGGAGTATAATTAAAATGCACGGAACTCGCAAATTTTTGCAGTAATCCAGTGCTCACAGAGGTGCGTTCTTCGATCAAAATTCAGATGACCTTTTTTTTTTACTGGGATGTGTCGCCGATATGATGAGCTGTTCATGCGTACTTTGGTGTGTCACAAATTTGAAAAAAAAAAAAAAAACGTAATATGGTGTGTGGGTTTGACATGTGGATTTTGTTTTTGGAAAATCACAATAGTTTGTACGAGTATAACATGCTAATTGAATATCATTAAGTTAATGTATGTATGTATTTTTAGTGTAATCGATTCAAATTTTTTTACATATCACCAATTTACATATTGCAATATTTGGCTCTTATCTTGTGCTATATTTATACATAGATGTATTAGGGTGCCTCACCAAAAAAGGAAGGTTTTTCTCACCAGAATTATACAATTTATTATGTCCTAAGATTTCTTGTGAGCTTTGCCGATTTGAAGACATCACCGAAAATGGAGTTTTATACAAATAAAAAAAAAATTCTATAAATAAAAATAAATTTTATAGTGGACTATTTAACAAGAGATAATTATATTTTCTTTTCAGCGGAATCATAATATTGAGATGTGTTGATATTTGCGTAAAAGTTTGGCATACCTTTTTTTTTAAATATTTTTTCAAAAACTTTATATTAAACTATTTATATTTCTACTTCAGTGGAGACATAATAATGAGATGTCTTAATATACATATGCGTACAAATTTGGAATTTTCTTGAAAAAAAAAATTTTTTTTTAAATATTTTTATTCAAAAACAAGACCTCAGATTATTTTTATTTTCATTTCAGCATAGTCATAATAATGAGATGTCTTAATATTTGCTTAAAAATTTGGAATCCTTATTATAAATAAAACTTGTTTTTTAACATATGTATGTTGTTTTTTTCAAAAACATGAAATGTTGAAGTGAGTGGGCTTATTTTTTTGAAAAAAAATAAAGCGAGAAACTTTTTTAAATCGCCCTAGTATTGTTTGTTATTCAAGATCTTCTTAAACCAATCTTCATTCAAAAGTAAAAAGAACGGGACCAAAAATCTCATTATTATGATTCTGTTGGAAATTTTTTAAAATATATGTGTGCAGACCTTTTAAACCTAAACAGTTTTATCTACTGAGTAGATTTTTTTGGTAAAATATTTTAAACAACTATTTCGTAATAAAAAACTCCATTTCCTTAAATCGGTCGAGCTCTTATAAATCTTATCAGTTTTCCGAAATATTTTCTTGTAAGTTTGAAAAAATATAATATTTTTTATAATTCCGATGGAAAAATGGACCCACTTTTTTTTGAAGCGAATAATGCACCCTAATGTACATATGTATGAAAATCAGTAGTTTATTTAAAATGCATGCACAAATTTCAAGCGATACATACCGTCGTCCCCATAATCTTCTTCGCCATCCTCCTCCTCAGTATCTGTCGACTTGGACTTGCCCAAACTTTTCAGTTTTTTGCGTTTCGCCGCATTTCTTCTTCGTGCTGTAAACGAAATGCCATAACAGTAGCTTAGTATTTACGTGAAAAAAAAATGTTTCAAATAAAATTTCGTATTCGTCGTAACTCACCCTCCATTATGTGCATTTTTTCCGCCTCAGTTGTACGCTCTTCGGCTAAAATTACTTCCTCTGCAAGGACACAAAAACGAATCAGTGCGGATCGCACAAAAAAAAAAACAAAACGACAAAAATGGAAGCTCAAAAGGGGTTTTACAAAAGCTCAAAAATACTAATATATAATGCTAAACTTGGAATATACATACATACTTATAGTTATTTATTTATTTAAGTAGAGGGAACTGTGTAGAGACAATATTATTTGTGGTAAATGTGTGTGTGTGTGTGTATGTGTGTGTAGTAAATATAGATTGTATTGTGTAATATTTTACTTTTGTGTCGATAAAGAGCTAACATTTCTTCTTTTTTTTTTTTGGATCACTTAAAGAGTTGTGTAATTTATTTGGCATATAAAAAAAAAAAATATATGTAGGTATATTCAAAATTTCAATTCAAATTTATTGAACTAAATACGTTAGTAGTAAGTAAGTAAGTAAGTACATATTGTAGGTGTAACGCAATACTATACCAGCTTTACAAATCCATTCAACATAGCCGTTCAATTCTCTTTCTAGCTGATGTTGTCTTCTAAGTTTAAGAAACTCTTGTCTATTTTCTACTTTTTCACGTTCTTTTGCGAATTCACTACAAAAAATAATTACACAAAAATAATACACATACAGGAGTAGCTGTTATAAAATTGCAAGTGTTCATTCGAATTCATAATCAAATTGTGATAATATTTGTTAAACTAAAATTTTGAATACATTTGTAAATACGTGTACGTAATGTTTAACAAACGTTACATCGTTTACGTAAATACAAACATACATATTTTATGTAGTATATTGAATGTAGTAATGTAGTACATTAGAATCAACTAAAGGAAAATAAAATGAATAAATGAAAGTTTGAAGGGAAACCAAATGTATAGAATAGATTATAAAATATTAAATAGAAATACCATTGCAATAATAATAGGTAAGTAGTATGAATGCTTTTAAATCAAATTTCACAATAAATACATAACGGAACGTTCAATATCGGCGAGCATTTTGCTTTGCATTTACTTGTATTACATTGTGGCATGTGACATGTGTATTTTGGTTTTGGTTATATGTTTCAACTTTTGTTTTTTTAATAGAGTAATAGATTTGGTGCTAAATTTGAGTACCGCTAATGAGCTCTAATTTCTGTATGTATGCAAATTGGGATGTACGTCGCATGTGAATGACTTTTCTGGTATTTTTTCTATCACGGTACACAGGTTTTGGATGACTACACTCTGCTGCATAGCTAAAAACATTTACAGACTCATTACAGGATCGATGAACTATTTGGCAGTATTTCGATACAACATTTTTTATGAAACTCGACTATATTTGCAGTATTGCTAAAACTTTTTTACTACTAGGACAATAAAATTTAAGAAAATCGAAAGGAAATTGAGTGAAACACGCGTTTGAATTTATAAGTTACGAGTGAGAAGTATTTTCGGTTTAATAACCTGCCTGCCTTTTATAGATATGTACTATGGTTTCCTCCACGAAGAAAATATTAATTCAGAAGCAAATTTTTTCAAAAAACATTCGGCAGAAACCTTTTTGATAGAAAACCAAAATTCATAGCTCAAAATTTATAAGTTAAAATTGAGGAAGAAACCAGCCCATAATTAAATATTGTCTTTTTCTCCTTTGAAAAACTCATTTCGAGGCATATCCAACTAATAGGGACCGGCTACCATCAAGGAGTTCGTCAAGGATACCGGCAAATTTGTTGTAACTGCTGCTGTGGCTGCGCCTGCTACTAGTGTTGCTTTTGTTGTCGAAAAATAAGAAGAAGTCAAGAAGGAGGAATTGCAGTCGGAAGTGACGATGATCTCTTCGACTAAAGAGGACAACGGTGGCAGGTGTTGCATTTGGAGATCCTCCAAATTAACATTTCTAAATTTTTAATTCTGATTCTTTGGTTTGTAAAACGTGTTTTCTGAATTTCTCATTTTTATTCTTTTGTTTCGGAAAAGTGTTTTCTCAATAAATTTTTCTGAAAAATAGAATTTCTCAGTTTTTTCCTCTGAAATCATGGTGAGCATGATGTCTGAAACAAGTAAGCTTTTTAGCCAAATAAGCCATTCTTTGCCAGTTGTTGAAGAAACTTGCTTCATGTATTTTATTCAGGCTGGTGAAAAAAACAACAACATGTAATAAGCTCTGTTCGTTTGGTATCGTCCACGTTTTTGACTATCTATCACTTCCACTTTAGAACGATTAGGTGGTTGTTAATCAATCAGCGAAAGATATTGGTCCTTTGGTTTTGAAAGTAATGAGGATGGCTATGGATTTGGTAGAATTCTACTCATATGGAGGGAAAACATTTCATGTTTGTCACAAGCCGCCTTGTTTATTACACAATTCTCAAAAGTAACAGATTTTGCTCAAAAATAGTATCGTGACAAAGTCATAACATTTCAGTTCGATTGAAACTTTTCTTAATGTGTTAATGTAACGATCAAATTTTCGGATGTTGAAGAGCAAATATATTAAACGCGAGTTACAAAACTGCTGCTAATCTGCTTCTTCTTCTGCTGACTTACGAGGCTTCTCAGAAAATTTCTAATTTCCTGAGAAGATAACAAATTTTACAGTGCTTGACGGCGGGAAGTTTTAAAGTGAACATTCTTTTTTTTTAATTTTATATTTATATGTCTTATAACTTCGAACAGAAGGCGTACAGTCTTGCTTGCGTCCATTTGAACAGCACAATTTGTCATTATTTAGATTGGTAATGCTGAAACCTTTTTTTGTTTTGACGAAAAATCTGAGTTAAAATATAAATTATCGAAGAGAGAAGTAAGGTGATGCATAACCAAGCTGATGGCAAATTCAATGACACTTTTGAATCAGCAACTCAATGTGCAGAAGTCATTGGAACGGAGCTAGTAGTACCTCGACGAGCAGGACGTCAAAAAGATCGGCGGTCCATTTTCATATGATTTTTGAATCAAAATTTAGAACAGCTTGATTTAAGATTTACGCAGATACTAATTCCAGCAAATTGTAATTGAACTTAATTGAGTTGAACAAAATCGCTGATGTCTTTCGGGAAAGCCGAACGACGTTCCGGAATTCATTTAACAGTTAAAATTGGACATGCGAATGTGGAGAAGTAGAAAACACTAATTGATATCCACTTGTCGCATATTAAATTTGTTTCTGGTTTTGTTCAAATATTCTTTCAATGGAGCGACCCGAAACGTTTATCGGTGCTTCGAACATTTGCGATAGGAAATTTTATGAACGCATACACCGATTTCTGAGAATTTGTACCACACTACCGGTTGCAGCGATCATTTCCATGCTTAAGAAAATTAAAAAATCTATCTACGCAACATGACTGTAGAAGATCAATTGAAAGGATTTATGCTACTCAATATTTCAATATGTGGGAATCACCAATGGAATGGTATAGGATATTCTAGTAAAGGAAATAAGGCTATTGTAAATAACTCCTTAAAGAAATTGTCATTAATTACACTTTCATTTGGTTTATATAAATCTTTGAAATGAGACCGTAAATCACCGTCTCTACCGCTATCTGGCAGTAGCTAGAAGGAGAGCTTAAGCTATGGGCTGCTATTTCTTTAATGAGCGTGACGATCTGACGTCAGTCAAAATTAGGGACTTGACGAGATTCTTTAGGAGTACAAAGTGGTTTTAGAATGGCAGGGGTCACTTAACAACCCCAATGCGATAGCACAATGCGCCAAGAGTCTATAGCTTCTTTTTCGGAGATCACCAGGCACCTCTTATTAATAATTTTTTGTAAGCGTAAGTGTTTTGATTTTTATGAGAGTGAATGAAATTACTCTTCTATCGCAAATATATGTATATACAAATGATTGGGGTTCAAGAAGAAAATTTTTTTCATCGCGATGTAAGTA
Organism: Anomoia purmunda; assembly: GCA_951828415.1. Taxonomy (NCBI): domain Eukaryota; kingdom Metazoa; phylum Arthropoda; class Insecta; order Diptera; family Tephritidae; genus Anomoia; species Anomoia purmunda. The sequence continues at coordinate 14,145,953 of OX639995.1, read as the reverse complement.
GTTTGTACAATATGTATGCATTGTATGTATGTAGGTGAATTACGGCACATCTGGCGAATGTATTGTTCTATTTTTAGTGCAAAAGTGTGCTAATAATGAGCTTTGAACATTCTTTTAATTGTGAGAGTACGTAATATGTATGTATGTATGATGTGTAGTTTCACATACCTACTGGTGTAAGTTATGTATCTCAGACCATAACCGCCGAATTGACGAAGGGATCAGATTTTTTTTGATTACCTATGTAAATAATGAAATTTTTTATAAAGAATTCAATTCGCCCTTCGTTGAGCAAATTACCAGTATAGGTAATTTCGCTGTTTACGCGGCAATGTAGGCTAAAAAATTCACTTCATATGTTTTTCCAACAAAATTTCTTTTACGTTCTTTTCTAATGTTAACGACGATGCGCACAAATTTTAATTTAACCAAAAATTATAAAGTGTATTCCTCATCAGTTGTAGGTAATTCGCCTTTAAATGCTGTTTCGTTGTGAAATTTTTGTAGCACTGTTATTGTGGCTTTCACGCAAAACGTTTTTTTTAGATCACCTATTTGATTTACTTAAAAATACATTTTTTTATAATATATTATATTAAATAATAAGTCCTTCGTTAATAATAAAAGTGCTGCATTTACTTAGAGCATTGGATTAAGCTAAGATTGCATTCTTTTATTTCTCAGTTATTGAAATTAAATTTAATTTTTACTGAGATAGTGTGAACAAAATTTCATTTCAGAATATTCCAATATTTCACTCATAATTCTTTGTTTTAGCGTTGAAAATAATAACAAACCCTAACTAAGAGCTCAAACATCTTTTTCTATTGTCTACTGTTCACCATGAATTATCAAGTGTCAAAATTACTGCATCACTACTATTTCACGCTCAAGAAGTAATGCCGAATTTTTTCTCGAGGCTTTCCTTGAGAGCTGTGAATGAAGCTTTAAAGGAATATCAGACACACTGTGACTATAAAGGTGTACAGAATTCAGTACATTTTTGACAGCGACGTAAACGGCCACATTTTGCGATTCAGGTGCTGCTAGCGACAGGAACAGAACTCAGTACATCAACAACAGAAATAGAAATAAGTACTTTGTACTTGTCTTTGGTTGCTCACGACAGGAGAAATGTCAAATACTTGACTAAATTTTTACCAAACCAATATTTTGAGACATTACGTAAGTATACGATTTTTGTTTAATAATAGTCCATTAATATTGTAAAGATTAACCAGCGCAATGAGCGAAAACACAAAATAAAATGAATGATGTTCCGATTTCTGTTTCTCTCCTTTGTAGCAACAACCCGAAAAATAGTAACAGGAAAAATTGGCAACAGAAGCATTGAGATTATGTTCCTGTTTCGGTTTCTGTTCTTTGCGACACCGTGCTTTAAGCGATGAAACAGACAGTTCGGATAAAATTTCCCTTAGTTGCAAAAGCAACCCTGTTCACATCTTTCATGCAACATGGGATTTGTTTAATGCTATTTAAGAACGGAAAATAGTTGTACCGGCAATTTTTAGGTTTATGTATTGTAGTTATATGTATATTTAAAAACAGAATGCAAATATAAACGGCTTAGGTGATAAACTTAAATTTCCCATGTATTTTCCTAGGGCTCATGCACAGTGGCTCTGGTTTTACACTTCCCAACACTACATCTCAAGTCAGATATAATTTTACCCAGTTGTCTCAACTCGGATATTTTTTCGATTTTTTGTTGTTGCTTTATGTGCAATTAGTTATCCTACCTAGTGTAATTTTGTGAGTCGGTTACAAAGAAACTGGCCTTGTGTTGTTTTAAGGGCCGTTTTCGCGACTTCGTGCCACAACTTATCTACCCTTTAAACGCAGTTTTATTTTCTCAAGTGCCTGCTATGTTTATCGCGCCGACAAATTTAACAGGCAATCAATTCTCCGGTTAAAATTATGTCGGTTCGACAAATCCATCTATGCATATTTTGTTGTCTATATGTACATATGTATGTATATGTTTTTTATTTAAAAATATATGCAACTTAAGAAAACTTCCTGGATTTATTTATTTAATACAAACACCTGATTTTGGATTTTTAAGTTGTCTTCTTCTTCGTTGCAAGCAAGTATGCTCTACCGTTAAATAAATATTTAACCGGTTGTTGAGAAAATGAAATCGTATTTATCATGTCAACAAATTTACCTTTATGCTTCAAGATTCTCTCATTAACGGCCTGTCGAGAAAACGACCCTTAAGCGCGTCGGGTATTTTTGATCTAGGTAACAATTCGCAGTAAAAAAAAAAAATACAAACAAATACAAATATAACTGATTTAGATAATAGAAAGAAAATCGAGATTTTTTCAACTACATCAATTCGGCGGTTACGGTTCGCCTTGTTTTACGAGTATAAATACCGATGCTAGATTTTTAGAATATTTTTTTTGTCATATAAAAAGTATGATTTTGTATGAATGTTGGTGTGTAGTTTGTTTTGTCTTTTAAAACTTTGTTTATTTTTTCATACAGAAAATGCAAAACACATTCACATCGCATCACAAACAAACAAACAAACCTTCGCAAACATTTTCAATAATCCGCATCTCAAACATATTTTCAGTTGGTTGAAACTAAACTGGTTTTCTAACAACAGTTAACATTGCCGGGAGCGACTATATGTATGTAGTATGTATGGTAATCTAGCTAAGACTTTTATATTAAATGCGAATTCATTATACACACACACAAACACCGTATATATTGGCTTATGAGATATTTAATATATATAAATTTTTTTTTTGTGAATACGAAACTGCTTAGACTTTCAGTTAATTGTTTTACATATGCCATATACAATATTATTATGTATGTATGTAGTTGTATATTTAGCATACACATTGGGGGAGCAACTAGCATGAATAATTTGAAATTCATGTAAAGTTATCGAGGATTATACTAGATATTTAAGTAGTAAAAGTATATTAAGTAGCTATATAGTTGGATGCATGTAATGTACTGGTGGTACAAAAAGTTAAGTTAAGTGATGGGAAGAGGCTTTTTCTGTTACTAGTTTAATTTTCTTGTTTGTTTTTTTTTTTTTTTTTTGAAAGTGGTGTTCTTTTTCCATACAAATTTTGTTTGTTTCTTTTTGCTTATTGCTTTGGTTCTATGTTGAGGTACTAAGTAGTTAGTTGTTGGTGGTGGTGGTGGCGGTGGTGGTTTTGGTAGTGGTAGTACTAGGCTTAAAACACTTTCAGTCATAACTGATTTTTTTTGGTTGTTGTTATTTTTAATTTTTTATTTTTTTTTACAAAAAAGGTATATCAAAAACCTGCTTGTGTTATCCAATCGAGATATGAAACCATGGCAGTTTGAAACATGGTGCGAAAACGGCATTTTTGAAACTCCATGCGACGTTCGACACGATTACGTTCATTCGAAAACTCACTGCACAAAACATATTCGAGGGTTTTTTTTTTTGTTTCATATTCATATAATTATTATATGCAAACATTTTCATTTTTTTTTTACGTAAATTGGTTGTTTTGGTTTGAATTAGATTTACAGGGAAAGAATAAAATAAATTAGAGTAGATTGTTAAATAAAGCAAAAATAATTATTTTAAAATATATATACAACAACACAAATATTAACATAGTTTCACAAAATTAATGTAGTAATAAATAAAAGAAATTTTATATTTATTTTAAATTATTTTGCGAAATCAAACTTACCCGCTAAGTACACCGAGAACTAAGTTGAGCATAAAAAATGAGCCTATAACTATAAGAGGCACGAAATATATCCAATTAAATGTTGAACCTAAAGCGTCGTTGGTCTGTAAGAAATATTATTGTGAAGGCATAGAGAGTTGGATTAATTATCAAAAATGCACTAGACTCAAAAAAAAAAAACACAGTAAAAAAATAAAAAATAATACGTCAATCGAGTTACAGTGAGCTTACGGTGGTGTGTTGTTTTTTTTTGTTTTTGCACACATATGTATGTATGTATTAGGGTGGTTCAAATTGTATGGCACTGAAAAAAAAAGTTCAAAGCATCACCGCGTTTCTGTAACTAAGGATCGTACCAAGTATTTTTGCCTAAGAAGTTATACCTGAAAAATACTAAAACGTCGATATATTTACGATTTCTTATTTATTATTTAATTTTTTTTATTAAATAGATCGACTAATAGTATATTTGAAAATAACTGCCAAAAGACTCGAAATTCATTTTAGAGGTATGATTCCTTGGGCAAAAATACTTGGTACGATCCATAGTACCAGAATCGCGTTGATGATTTGAACTTTTTTTAATTTACCCACCCTAGTATGTACATTATATACATAAAGGACAGTACTTACATTCTATGAAGAGAAAGAAGTTGTTAAGTTAAAGAGCACATCATTAAAAAATGCAACACCTATTTATTTACAAATTCATTTATAAAATATGTAGGAGTATAAGTAAATAGTAGTTTGTATACTGCTGAAAAATGTTTTATATGTATGTATGAGAGAAAAGAATTGGACTTTGGAAATGCTTCATGAATTTTATCATATTTTTATACTTGATTTTAATCACTAAATATGTTAATTTTTGAGCATTTTTTTGAGCTTTTAATTTCTCCAATTAAATTTTGTATGATTTGCAGAAAACCCAATATGGAAAAATACTAAAACAAAATGTGTGAAATGTTTGTATTATAGACATAATTAAATAGGATTTGGGAATACTACGTATTTATATAGACGTATGAAAACTGAATTAAAAACAAATGCACATTCAAAGTACTATTCACTTTTGATGCATTCCCCATGCCAAATAATAAAAGCGCATTATTCTCTAAAACAAAAAAAAACGTAAGTCCTACAAATTTCAGTCCCATTGATGGGTAAGATAATTAGGTGATATGCTTAAGAAATAGTCTTGAACTTCCGAGTGCATTTCTACCATGAAGTCTTTCTAAAAAATTTATCATTTCCATTCAGAGTTATTTATTGTAAAACTACAAGTCCTTGCATTAGACTAAGGGGGAGTGACTTGAATCTACAACCTCTCCTTCCCAAGACGACCTCACCAACTGTCCGCAATGACCTTGTTGATCCCTGTTATCACTAATGAAGCTTGGGTGCTTCGGATGGTAAGTTCCCAGTATTTGCCGTGTTCGGGCTGCTACCGATCGGCTTGTGGCGCAAAGGCGTTGGTAAGCAGAAGAAAAGGAAGTTGCAAGTGGAGTGAAAATGATAACGGTTGTCTCGGCGTGTTGCCTAGTCGGGAACTGGCAGGTACCATGGATACCAGAACCCCCAAGAACGTTCCCACTGTGGGATTTTCCGTTCCTTTGGCGTCGTGTTGGTCTCTAGTTGGAGACTCTGTGCTGGAGGTAGCGATGTATGAAGGTGGGGAAATGGCGAGATTTATGATGGTACTGATCTTGATGCGGGCTCTGACCGGGGATGAAAATGCCTGATTCAGGGCTGTGTCCGGGCTATCGCCGGATTTGGAATGAATTGGTATCGGGAAGCGAATAATTAGAGATGTCGAATAAGGCAGACAAGAGGTGTCAAGTGTCAGAAAGAAGTTGAAGTAATCGTGCCCGTCCGGCAAGACGTAAAAATAGTTGAAACAAGGCAAAGATGGTGATTATGAGGGCGCTAGTTTTGATGCGAGCTCTAGCCCTATGAGAACAATGTCGAGGCAACCGCCGAATTTAAAATGAAGTGATATCGGAAACCGAACAATTAGAGATGCCAGAGGAAAGGCAGACAAGAGGTATCCGGTGTGATGTGGGAACTCGACTGGTGGCGGTTTAGACTGTGGGGTCTTGCCGGGGATTGGTTTGGTCCCGCAGGGAGCGGTAAGTCTCAGGGTGCGATCTAACCATATGGTTGGACACACAGGGGCTTCTGTTCCCCACATTACGGAGAGCTGGGGTTTCTGTGTATCTCTGGAGTTGGGGTCACTGCCGGTAAGTATTTAACTCTCCGCTAGAATAAAAACGCACATTTTGGCATACACAACATTGACTTTGGAAATAAGTTAGCATTTCTTCGCAATGCTATACATCCACAGAGCAACTCATTTGATTTAATTCTAGTTGCCTTTATTAAGTAAATAAAACTAATATGAGAAAATTAGTGAAAAATACAGGCTTTAAAAATAAGGCAACCCTTATGCCACCTATCGTATAAACTTCTTGCAAGAACTTTTCATATCAAGTAGTTGACATACTTTTGAATGAAATCTACTATGACCGTTTTTTCAAGATGATTTCCTACGATATGAGTATAAATGGTATATAATTTGAATTTGAGCATAATTTGCACGTAAATAGGGATTTTTTAAGTGGCGCAACTGCGCCACCTAGCGGAGGAAAAAGGAATAAAATGCGAAAGTTTATTTGGAACCTATCCCCGAATCATGTACATTTGGGTCGGTCAAATTTTGTTTCGTTTAAATCGTATAATATTTTCTGGTTCTATAGATGATTCTAAGGGATAGTGTAGAAGAAACCTTAGAAAGAAAAATTAATGTGTTTACACAATTTCATAGAACATTCTACAAACTTTTTAGTATAATAAATGGGCTGCCAATACTGAATGGAGAAAAGATACAGTACATAAATTAACTAAATAGAAAAAAAAATAGAAAATGTTTGAATAAATTTGACATCTACGAGAAATGCATCAAATTGAAAGACCTTGCATAGAAAGGTGTGCTCATTTGAGTAAAAAAGAAAAATAATACTACATTTATAAAGTGCATAGCATAACAAATAACACATAAAAACTATATTCACCTTCATCATTAGCTCACTATCATAAATGATAGGCAATTCTGTATTAGGTAAATCAGTATTGGCAAATCATAGTGTGACAAGTCTATTTAGAACAGTTGCTGTGAGGAACCGGAGGTTTTGGATGTAAACATTTTATTAATAACAAAAAAAAAAAAAAAAAACATTTAAAAAGGGGGGTGAATAGATTGCAGAACATTATTGTTTATCCCATAAACCCAGCCATGACATCCGGTAAACAATTTTTTTTCGGTATGTTTTTTTACATATTTACTGGGATTTGAATTAAGGTATTGTGAGTGCTAATCATACCTACACTTACATCTATATTTTTTTTAAATTTTATTACCAATTTATAAAAAAATTTAAATTGATTTTAAATTGAAATTAGAAAGCGACGCAAAATTTTACCTAATCAAAATTTATCTTTTAAATACATAGATATGTTATTTCCCGGTTCCTGCAAGCTACCAAAGTAAAAACAAACTCATTTTGAGATATTTTGAATTGTAGATACACACACATACAAAATATTTATATACAAGTTAAGAGATTGCTGTGTAGAAAAAAGTTCGACCTCTAATCATAAGAGTAGGAGCAACGACAGTGCAGTTCGGTGGTTTAAGGCACACCAAAAAAATAATAATAATTACTCAATTGGACAACAGAAGAAAATCGGAGCATTCGCGATAAGTCACACATTAAATTCAATTGGAGAAACGTATGCAAATACAGTTAATAGATTTATCTATCTCGAAGTTATATACAAAAGTGGGTAGAAGAGATGATACAAAAAAAAAGGAAGTTTCACTTTGAATTCTTTCGAAATACGCTGTGCTTATTGACGTTTATATTTTTCATAAAATACTCAAGTCACACTGCAAACCTCAACAAATTATTGCTTTGGAAATTTTAATATTTTTTAACCCTTAAATGCACACTGTATCTTTAAATGTACAACCAATTGAACTCTTTCCATAGTGCTAATCGGTAATGAAAAATGTCTTATAACATTCAATTATTTAATTTGCGTTGACCTTTTAATATCCAATATATTAGTATTGAACAAAATGAGATGTTAAAATCAAAAAATAGTAATATTAAAGTATTTAAAGAACGCATACATACATATATTCAATGTAACGCTCCACCGTTATTTTGATTTAAAAAAAAAATATCACGGACCTGAAAAACTAATTTTTTAAATTTATTTAATAGTTTCATTCCTAACCACATCAAATATTACACGCAAGGGTCTATTTTGTGATTATATCTTTAAAGATACACTTTTGTCTGAACCGCATGGTCTTGCCGGCGTTGAGTTTGAATTGTTGAACTGTTTGATTTCTTTAAACTGCCTCCATAAATTATCATTTACTCCCAAGTCAAAAAAACTGATTTTTCACTTTTGAAATAATATTTCCTAAAATTTAATTAAAATAAATATTTTTTAATTATTATTTTTTTATTGTATGGGTAGGGTTAAAATGGCAAACGATAAGGTATCGCTTTCCAGTAGCAAGGCCCTTCTAAACGACAGTGCTGACGAAGAGGAGGATGATCGTTTAGAAAATTGTTCAACAGAATTAGGTTATGGTGAAAATAAAATCCTTAAAAAAAAATAAATATGTTGTGCATGGTTTTAGAAGAAAATGCTAAGAAAGAAATAGACCTTGACCTGGAAGCTTCAGTGCACAAGCTTTGGAGTAGTTCCCTTAGCGGTTTAAAGATATTTCTGTAAAATCTAAATCGTCTGAATTCGAAAAAGTTTTGTAAAAAAAGGAAAATTTAAAGCTTAATGAACAACAAGTAAAATTTAGAAGGGGCAGTAGCCTTGCGGGGGAAGTGGCAGCTTTGGAGACACCCTATAAAATATGGTGTTATTTATTTCTAGAATCTTTAGAGAAACACATATTTAGTTCAAGAAATGCTAAGATATGCTGGACTGAATGAAGTCTTCCGTTTTGACCTATTTGATTTATGAAAATTCTTTTTTTTTTTTATATGTCACACTTCCATCTTCCCAATTCTAGTCTAGACTTTTGAGTGGAATGTGGACAAATTGAGTTTTTTATCTTCTTTTGGATACACATAAGTATATTAATTTTTCGGCCTATTTATTAAAATCAAACGGTAATTATAAAGGGGTTTTCATTAAGGACGCTACAAAAGTAGACCGATAGTGACAGCAAACGACGCCACTTTTGCCCGCTCTTTTGACATTTCTCTTCAGTAAGGTTTGCCATTTCATCATGGAAAGATATACGATCCAACAACGAGTCGAAATTATTGAAATTTACTACCGAAATTCGGAGTCAATGGCCTCAACTTTAAGAGCGTTACGTCCAAATTATGATACGTACTTCTTCCGTGATGATCAAGACCGGCACGTTACTGTGAATGGGAATCGCTGCCGCTCAATGATAACCGAATATTTTTGGCCCGAATTGGATGATATGGACTTGGACAATATGTGGTTCCAACAGGACGGCGCCACAAGCCACACAGCGAATGTCACAATCGATTTATTGAGAACCAAGTTTGGTGAACGTGTTACCTCACGAAATGGCCCAGTCAATTGGCCGCCTCGGTCGTGCAATTTGACGCCGTTACTCTATTTCCTGTGGGGCTACGTCAAGTCTATGGTCTATGCCAACAAGCCAGCGACGGTTGATGAACTTCGTACGAATATCGAAAGTGAAATTGCAGCTGTATCGGCCGATTTATGCTTGAAAACCGTCGAAAATTGGGTACAGCATCTGGACTTCTGCAAGCGTGCTCGTGGTGCCCATGTAAAAGAAATCGAGTTCCATACATAATGGCATCGAATGTACTTTCACAGGAATAAAGAATTTAATTCATATCCCAAACTGTTTTTGTTTTATTTAAAAAAAACCTTTTGTAGCGTTCCTATTGAAAATCCCTTTATAAAAAACAAACTTTCTTTCAACTATTGAAAATGGTTTTATCTATTGTGCTATGGAAAGCAAAACGCAAACAAGTGCACACTGTATCTTTAAAGATACAACGACCTTTTCTTCAGTTACTTCAAAAAGAATAGTATTTTGGAAAATGTAAGCACAGTTAGTTTTTTCTTGCCGTTTTACGAATCATATATGTATATTTTTTTTTCAATAAAGTCGAAGACCTTGTGCATTTAAGGGTTAAGGAATTTTGACTTCCACTACATATACACTAACTTAAATTTATTAGCAGTGTTCTTAAAAAAGGGACTCCAAAAATATTTATTAATTTTTCTGAAATAATTTTTGTTCATTAAGTTTAGTTTATTATTTAACTAAATGTAGTTTAAATTTCCAATAAATAATTATCGCTACTATTGCCTAAATAATAATCATTTAAGTTTTCGAAATGTATTGAATTAATTGGATATATTGCTTACAATACAAGTACTGTTTAATTGATAGAGAAATAAGCGCTGGGTGTTTAAAGTTATTCTTCACTTAAAATTATTTTTTAAATTTACTTTTTTCTAACTTTTGTTAAATAATATGGTACCTTCATTTCAAAAGCAAACGTCAAAAGCACAGTTTATGTCAAATGGACGCAATGGCGGCGAATAAGAAGAAATGAAACCACCCTTATTTTTCGTATCATGGTAGAAAGCATCGTGGTAATTTTTGAAGGAAAGAACAATAAATGTTTTTAAAAATATAAATAATAAATTCGACAGTAACAAAGAGAGCGAATTTCTTACGCCGCACAGAAAGTAGTTATTTATTGTTTAGTTGTCTAGCAGCTATCGAAGCGCCATAATTGTTTGTTTGTTTTTGTTTTGCTTTATACAATTTTTCTAGCAATACGTAAGTAGGTGTGTAAATATTAGAGCAGACATGAAAGTATTAGCAACGGATTTGTAAGAAAAAAAAATTTAGCAGCAGTCAACTACAAACATAGCGCAGACATACAAACTGGCAATAGACACCGTATATTTTTAGCGATTTTCTGTTTTAATATTCGGTGTTGAAGGTATTTCATATGTATATTTTTTTTTTCTTTTATTTTATTTTATTTTTTTTTTTTTGGTAATTTACCCAATACAGTATTGCTGTCCAGCCCTCCATGGTGATACATTGGAACACAGTCAACATGGCAAACCCGATATTATCAAAACTAGTTATGCCCCAATTTGGCCCTTCCCACTTTTCCAGACACATACTCGTGTTATAATTACATACAAATGAGCCAGTCGCTTTCTCCGTCGCATTATCCGTATTGCATGGTGTCTCTGATTCACCTTCCTTAACAGATTTATCTAGAAAAGAAAAAAAAAACAAATGTAATTCCAATAAAATCCGAAACTGCTACATGGGACGTAAATTAATAGCAGCAAATTTGTATCGCTTTTTTTTTCAAACAAATTCCATTTTTTCTATACCTACCCATATGTGTAGTGTAAAAAAAAATTAACAATACAATTTCACTTACTTGGATCTTCTAAACTATAACAAGTCTTATGCAGAGCGCCCGAATAGAACTCGAGTCCGATGATTGCAAATATAACGATCGCAAACAAGACCAAAAGTCCGATTTGAAGTAATGGCGCCATTGCCTTGATAATGGATTTTAAAACTACTTGTAAACCTGTTTTTCACCAAATTGCCAGGTTGTGTGGAGAGTACGAGCGTTGTTGATGTGGTTTCGCGTAGAAAGAGATAGAATCATATATTAGTAAAACGAATATATAAATATCGTTTTATAAAGAACTTAAAATTTAGCAAACAAAAAGCTACATACAAACTCGCATAGCTAATGCAACTAAAAACAAGATATCTAAGAAAAATATAACTTATTGAAATATTGAAATATGTTAGCGATTATGATTACCAAATGTAATAATTTTTTTAAAAAGAATATCAGCAATATTTTTGGTTGAAAATTCATATCTACATATATTTATATATAACCAAATGTAATGATTTTTAGGAGTAGAATATTAGCAACGATTTTAATACTCAGTCACACTCCAGTCGTTATAAAAAAGTCCACGCCTAACTCTCCAAAAATTCGATTCGCCTCTTCTCTGCTCACGTTCGAACAACTGGGAGTGTACAGGCAAGAAAAAAATGGCAACAACAACGATAGCTAGCTAGATTCAGCGCTCGCGAATACGGTGATACCTTATTAAAATGGTCAAACTCGTTACGAACAAAAACTGTGTTGATGCGATACGTATATGGCTATTATCACTCAAATGCGGTTACATTTTGTTTTTTCAATTCCTATTTTTTAATTCTTCACATCAAATTTAGGTTGGAAGAAGAGAGAACTCTCTTTTTAAATGGGTAGATTGAAAGTTGCAGTAGCCCGAACAGGTAAATTGCACTACCTAATTTTTGCGTTAGCTTTTTATAAATAAAATTTCTATTATAGAAACTTTCCATGGCTGAATTTGTTTTTCAGTTCCTATTATTCAATTCGATTTATGGCTTATATTTCTAAGATTCCGGTACACTTAGAAAAATCTGATCGCTGTACCAAAGAAAACTTTTCATTATATTAATATGCAAAATTATATTAATTTTGCTGATTTTAAATTAAATTAAATCATATAGGTATTTCTTTCTCGATTTTTGCTTTAGGAAAACACCTCATATAGTATCAAATATTTTTTTTCAAAAGCAATCAATATTTATCAAGTGAAAATTCATTCCCACTTTTCCATTTATTGATACTCGTCTCTCTTGAATCAAGAAAACTTTTTTGTAAGCGTAGCTTAGCTGCCGTGATAAACTTATATAATTTAATTATTTTATAACCCTGTTACAAAAAATTACTTAGCAGACAGCAGGATTGGAAATACCACAATGTAATTTTCAATCCGTTCACCAGTCGACATTTCATAGGAATTGAAATCGAGTTGAATGAAAAAGAAAACTAAAACTATAATTGTACTAATTTAAGTACTAAGTATTTATTATATTAGTATAATTTTAAAAACTGTTTTAGTTTAAGTATGCCGAAATTGCTGGTAACAGTTTTCAGTCTGTTATTAAAATAAGCATAACATAATACAGGACACTAGCTACCAGGGTGTACGGTGCGCTTTTTAAAATAATGGAAAATTGAACAACCTTTTCTCAATTTGAGACAATATCTCTTTTGGGAACTGGTAACTGAAAAACCAGTAAAATCATTATTTATCCTAATAAATAATGAATTACAGGGGTATCAAAAGTGTTCTACATTTTTGAGCATACTTTCAGGCTGAAGAGAATTAAATTAGTGACTTCTGTGATATGGCGATGAGCAGATTTTTTTTCAGTGGCGTAGTAAATTGGTTTGCTAAGAATCTTCGCTTTCTGTAGAGCACATACATATACATATAAATTTTCAATTGGATTTTCTTCAGGACTTTACGAAGGTCAATCAAGCCAGATTAAATCGACTCAAACATATTTCATTATTTCATGCTAGAAAATTGTATTTAACTTAATCCAACTAAAACTAAGAGCTAAAATTATTTTTTTTTTAATTCGTAAATACAAAAATATTTATTGTAGCATTCCAAGTTTTAATGAAAATGAAGTAAATCTAATGGAATAAAACTTGCTACTTTCTATTAATTAAAAAAAAAAACAAAAATGTATATACATATTTTTTTATACTACATAATTACAAAAATGCATACATATATAAATGATTTTTAACTTTATAAGCGCTTACAACTAATAAAACTACTCACTAGGAATTCCAGAGACTAATTTTAAGGGCCTTAGCACACGAATAGCCCTTAAAGTTTTTAGATCTACCTCAATCCATTTTTGTGGGAGCAGTGCCATAAATCTGATGTTGTTTCGAATATGCAAGTGTTTTGTTTTTTGTTAATTTTTCATTGATAATTTTTTTTTTTTTTTTAGTTTTAAACATGACGTATTTTTTTTTTTTTTAGTTTTATTTGTTTCGAGTTAATGTTAATTTTGATTTCAAGATATTAATTTGAAATTTGTAATTTTTTGAAAGTGACGATAATTTTTATTTGGCAAAATGTTCCGATTGGCAATGACAATGGCATGACATAGCATGACATAGCATGGCATGGCAATAACGTGTGTTTAGTAGCAATGAATTTTGTATATTGGCAAAGGAGGATATAAAAGAACAACATATAAATTAATAATTATTGCAAATATAAATATGTATGTATGTATGCGTATACGAATACGAGTATATTCAATTTGTACATATTGGGTATGTGGTAGATATGTATGTAGATTGTGTTTTTGAATTTTGTTACGAGCTAAATTATACAGTGATGTAGCGCAATTTTTACACTTTACAGTGGAAAAGTAACAATGAATTGGCAGGTGGGGAAATCGATAAATGTACGCACATAAAACACTGATAGTTATGTGATTTGCTGATTTACAAACAATTTTTACAAAATTTTCAACGCATAAATGTACGAGGTGGTGGCAATTTATAAAATGAAAAAAAAAAAAAACAAAAACCAAAACAAATATTTTCATTAAAATTAACCGAACGAAAGAAGCAGATATTTGTTTGCCAAATGAAAATTATTTATACAACAGTAGATAGTTTGTAAATTATATTTTGAGGATTACAACGACTACGAATATATAACAATTTTTGTGAACATGAATGAATATACAAGTATTTGCATAAAGAAACATATGTAGTTCTAATTGAATCTTGTCTTATTTTTCTGTGCTCGCTTTTTATTTGTAAAAACTTTCTTGGTATTCCACACACACGAAAAGGAACCAAAGCAGTTAAAACTGTCATAAAGTTGCTGCAGTTCAAAAGCAAAACAATTCAATTAAATTCGAGAAAGTAATGAGCAGAATTTTGTGTTATGTATAATCAAAAAATTTTGCTGTTGAATATTTGAAGTAACCTGACGACAGCAGAAGTCAATTGAGAGATTTTAATGGAATTTTCAGTTTTTTTTTTCAGTTGTTCACACAACTTTAACTTGCGCAGCAAATGCTCAAGTTTTTTTTTTATTTTTTATTCGAAATTATTCTTTTTTTTATCGCTAGTGTTTAGTATAATGTTAAGTGTAAAAGTGTTTGTATAAATATGAACATGCGAGCTGTGTTAGACTAAGTGTCGATTAGAGTTAAAGAAATAACTATTTAATTAAAAAAAAAAAATCACAAAAAAAAACACTAAAATAAAGAAAACTACCAAATTAATATTTATCAAAAAAAAAGTTCAGATGTCGCGGGTACTCTAAAACTATTATTTCACTACAGACACCCACACACTTCACATACACTTAGAACTACAAAGATAGCTATCTATATTTATAGTTATAGCTAAACACGCACGTTGTTTGGGGCCCATGGTGATCATCTAAGTAACTGGACAGCCTAGAACTGTCGCTACAGCTGTTGTTTTTCGTATTGAATGTACAATTTTTAAAATCTATCTAAATCGCTTACGATTCGTATATATTAGCTTACCCACTGGCGAGAGCACGTAGTATATAAAGTTAGCGATATATTTACGATAGACAACAATATTTAGTTTTAGAGGTGTTAGTAAATTTTCTAGTACGTGTATGTTTCTAAAATCTATATCTATATGTATATATTTATATCAATTATTTTGATTTAAATACTAGCGACCTTGCTGAATTTGAATTCTAGTCTATTAGATATATGACGAAAAAATCTAAAACTAGCATCTAAGAGTTATTAATTTGTTTAGTTTTTTTTTTTTTGTCAATTGAGAAAACCTAGGAGCAGTGTATTCCATTTGTTTTTTTTTTTGATAAAATTACTTTTGGAAGTACATATTTTTTTTAAATTTTATTATTTTTAAATTTTCGTTTCTCATTCAGAACTAGTTCAGGACCGTACTAGTCCCAGGTCAGTTACAATCTTTACTCGAACGAGTAACAACCCACTCCCGAACTAGTTTCAAACTAGTCCCATACAATTGCGAAATCAGTGTAGAATCCCGAAAGTGTGACAAATCAGGCTGGAGCTAGTCTGGAACCTATGTAGAATAAGTCTCCGAACCAGTCCCGAAGTAGCTCCAAAACATACCCGAATTAGTCCGCATCTGTGTAAGATAACATCCCATGCTAGTTCCGCGATTGTCCCTGAACTAGACCAAAAATAATCCGGAACACATCCCGAAGTACCACCGAAATAATACTGAAATGGATCCGAAATAGTCCCGATATGCTCTCTAAATAACTAGTCCCAAGATTACCCGAAATGGGCCTGAACTACTACCGAAATGATCGCGAAGTCTTACATAGATGTCATAGATGTGGCAACACCAGAAGATCCTAAATCTTTGTAACCTAAATGCAACCGAGCACAAAGTTGTTTTACCAGTAACTTTCACTTTTTGTTTTGGTGGGAAGAGACTGCCATGCCGGTCATCTATGCTTTTCGGCAACGCTAATTGTCAATTGGATTTTGTGGCGCAGATCACGACAGCCATTCGCCACATAACTGCCTAGCAAAATGTTGCAGCTGGTCTGCTGACCGCCTTCTTGAGACAAGGGAGTCTACTGCGATGCTTCACTGGACGAATCCCCCAGCCGTTCTCCATGCAACACAAAACAAATCGCATCCTGGAAAGGCAACCGGAAGTTCGCTAAGCAATGCACCCAGTGGCAACGCATAAGTAAAGTCGTCCGTCTCAAGTCTTCACTGTCCGCATGCCGCGCGTCTCTCGGCCAACGGTTTTCTTTTACGTTGGCCGTTATTTTCTCACTATCATCGACGTTCTCGCGAGCATTACTATTAAAAATCTGTATACTCGCATTGCAACCAAAAGAGATCTTTTACCGACCCTTAAAAAAAGTAAAAGCTCCCATAACCCTAGGCTACTAAGCACGTGTGTAAGCTCATTGGATAATGCCGTATAGTATTTATTATTCATCACCTCAACTCGACTATTTAAGAAGTTTAGCACTTTGGAGGGTAACATGTTCTACATTTTGGATGGCGATGATAGCCACTCTCCAAGGTGTGTGAGTATAAGACTCATAACACGAGAGTAATCCTACAATACGTCCTCTGGCGTTTCATCAGCGAACCCACAAAACCTACAGACGGCTTCTTCGGGTAGCTCATCTTACCATTAAGAGTTCTTAAACTAAACCGACTGGAACTCGGAAGATGTTCAGAGATCTTCTGAGAAGGAGATATGAATCGCTTGGGTCGACAGTTCGAAAGCAACTTGTTCCGACAACTTCTGCGATGCCTTGGTGTTAGGCATCTACGAGCAACGGCCACAATGAAGGGACGTCGTTCCTGTCATTGCGCTCATTCTGCTCTCTCTCTTTATTACTTAAATGCAACCATGCGTAAAGTTGTTTTGCCATTTGGCTTCGCTTTTGTTTTACTTTTCTATATGCTTTATACTTGTACTCGTATTAGTTTTGGTTTAGCCAAATAAAATATAAATTGATGTTGTTTTTATTCCGCTCATACGATCTATATAGATATTAAAAAATGCTCTGAAAGTTCAGTTTTTTCATGTCTCTTGGTCACACTGCTCCTAGGCCTCAAACAAATTAATAAGTTTAAACATTTTAGTAGATATTTTTGCTCAAACTTCTAGACACTTAAATTCATATGAGTGACGTCTAATAATATCTGTGTCATTAAGGAATAACAGCTAAACTCTTTTTCGAGTACTTTAAAGTAAGGTTTTTTAAATTTTAATTAATTACTTTATATAATGGATTAAAGTTCAGATTAAAAATTCTCTATTTATAATATATAAAGTATTAATATGATTTGAAATTTAGTACTCAGTGTAATTAGGTATTTTAATTTAGTCTGTTTATTATTTTTAAATCCTCACTTTAAATTAATTGTTATTCCTTACCGACAAAGATACCATACATCTTTGCTGGTTATATTTGTTAAGTATTTCACTATCTGAAATACCAAAAAAATAATACCTACTTTTTATTTGAAAATATATTTCTTTCTAAATATGTATCAGTAAGTAAGCTATGTAAATAAATTCAGCTATTTCTGGCCTACGAACATTTCTTTTCCTTGAATCTCTAAATGTACACGTACGCTGAATGGCTTACTTGGAATTCTTGAAACGAGTTTGAGTGGCCGGAGTACACGAAACGACCGCAACATACGCAGATCGACATCTATATTGGCCTCGGCGAAGATCGTCATAGCGCTAAACGCCCACCAGACGCCCGAAGGGACAGGCACACGCACGCACGCACGCATGCATCCCCATGCAGAGGTGGCAAAGGTGGTTGGTCGGTCGGTCGAACATGCATGAAGCGTATTTGGATATATTGTGTATTATGCGATATTTTATAATGTATGTTGTGTTTTAAGCGTGCAAGCATTGTCGTGTAAGTAGTACGCAGATTTGCATCGATCATCGTAAATGTGTGCAACGTGATGATTGGTTTGATTTTTGTCGCATTCATAATAACATCACGTTTACACGTTGCAGTTGTAAAAAAAATAAAATATAATTGAAACAATAAATTAAAAAGGAAAAAAATAATATTCAAAACATAAACCGAATGTTAATTAGGCAATTCAATTGTATTTATATATAAATAGTATTTTTATACGCACAATTAAAATTATATTGTACAATTTAAATAAAGGTGGAAGAGAAACATAGAGTCGTATTAAAGAGAATGATTTTTGTATGATTTAAAGAGCTTAAATATTATTTAATAATAACCCGATTCTACTAATTACTTGACAAACTGCTCCTTTTGGATTTTAGACATTAAGTATAGTAACAGTTGGCAGGGGTTTTACAAGAAATTTTACCACATTACAAAAATAGGAATTTGAAAAAAAATCAAAATTCAATAGATTTTTGTAAATTTTCTTAAATTTTTAAAATTATTATTCAGAGTTTTTAGACTCCTTGTTGGAAGTGCACTTTTGTAGCCCGTTCTGTTTAAGTAACATAGTGTAAATTTCCGGCAATTAAAAATTACCGTTGATATTTGGATTTTTTGGCTGCCTATGTTGCACATTTTCACATAAAATTCATTGTGTCTGTCATGTGTCATATGGAAGAAAATATGCAACATAGTGAGCAAAATTTTTTCGTAAAATCAACGATAATTTGTGCTTACCCAAACTTAAACTAATTATATTGAAATCGAGTTGGCTATATGTAAATCTGCATAGAAGTTTGGATTAATATTTTTAGCACTTTAGTAACTTTTAAGATTTATAGAATATTTGTGAATTTTGTGTAATTTGACTTAAATGGTTTATGTTATGAATGAATATTTTTATAAAAAAAAAATGTCTGCGCACTTATATTTGTGAAATTAATGAACTACAAAACGGCATACCCAAAAGGTTTATAAAAATTTTGATGAAAATTTTATGGTAATTTTTAACAATCTGTTGGATCTTATATAAAGTTTGAAGCATTGGTTTATAGGGGTTTGTCATAGAAAAAATTATGATTTTATTAAAAAATATATAAACGAGCATAAATTTGCTTAAAAATGTGAATTAATGCTTGTTGTTTTTTTCTTTTTAATTCGTTCAATTTTCGTGAATTTCGTGTAATTTGATTTACAGATTTTATGTTAAAGACTAAAATTTATGCGCACTTATATTTATGGAAGTTAATGGGGTACAGAACTGCACGCCCAAAAAGTTTATAAAAATTCGAATTAAAATTGTATGGCAATTTTTTGCAATTTGTTGGATTTTATATATAGTATAAAAAATTTATTTATTGGTTTATGCCCCACAATAAACTATGCTTAAGAAAAATATGAAAAAAATGTACAATAAAAATATTGTATATATTTTATTATTTTTATGAATAACTGTACATATTTTGACTTTGTTGCTTTGCCAATACGGTGTCAAGAATTTTTAGCATCGGGCTATAAATATTTTTATTGAGGAATTCATAAAAAAAAACGAAAGTAGCGAACTAATTGTGTTTAAGTTTTTTAAATTTTATTACGTAACCCTATATTTGGTCGTAAATATATTTGTAATTATTTTGATAACGAAAATCAAGCATTGTGTGCCTATTATTTTTTAGTTTCCTTAAGGGCCTACTTCTATGACTAGCTTAAACCTTATATTTAACATAAACCGAACAATCAGTATAGTTATGGGCACTCAGACTTCGTCTAGATCTAGCTGTACTGAAAACTTACACAATAATTTCATGTCTGTCTCGACATTATAAACCCTGGTAATATAATTACATTGACATTCTCGAAGAATTTTGAACCGCCTTGGAACTAAGTAATAATTTGAATCACCCAGTATGGCCGGGAGGTTTTCTATCGTTTCGAGTTCGTGAAGAAAGGACTTGATATTTACATAGTTAATAATGGTTTTTAGTACTCCAGTGTTATCTCAAGTCACTAAACTAAAGACCTTAAATTGCTCCCTGTTTGTCAGGTAAGATTCAATATTTCGGAGTAAGATCAATGTTATTCTATGCTATGGTGCAAACAAACCCAAGAGAAATATCAAAATTTATTTATTAATTCATGTCGAACCTTCTTTATTAATTTATGACACAAATTATCTAGCACAAATATTTGGGATTTCCTACTAAAAAAATTTCACTGTCACATAGTGATGGAAAAGTGGGTACAATTGTAGTTTTCTTCGCTATTTTCGAACCAAAAGGTAAATTCGATACGTTCGGTATGATTTAGGTACAACACATCTCTATGTGAACGAAAATTCATATGTAGATGTTATGTATCTACATAGATAAAATTTGCTAACAGAATGTTGAGAAATATTTACATGTTTTTGTATTTTGCTAAAATACTTTAACGATTATTTCTTCGCATGAATTCTTAGGTGCAAAGGATTTGTTTAGAGAAATAGTTACATTACACTGAACTATATTTACTAAACTCGACATGACTTGTTAAATAAATGCCTTCTAGCAGACTAAAAATCTGGGCGAATGACTTGAGATTTGCAAAAAAGTTTGTAATTAGTAGATAGAAAGTCTTTATTATTGACTTTTTACCGAATACCGTCATATTTTTTTAGTACCCCGTAAGGGGTGTATTCGCATTGAGAGCTCATGCTATAACCAAACAATCATGAGGTTTGGTAATGTAATGAGCACGGAATCGATTACGGAAAAAATTCCTATTGACAGCTATTTCCCCAAATAGAAGGAAAAATTATGGTTACCTACTGTCTAAAAACATTATTCTATAACTCAACCTACTATTAAACCATGTCTCCACTATTTCCCCTTCTATGTTGAGATTTATTTGGCCTTTTTTTTTAATATTTGAACATTCATTTAAATTTACTTACATTTTGTAATTTTAAATATACTAGCACGCATTTGAATGATTGAGTTTTGGATTGGCATTTTACACAACAATTTGTGATTACTTTTGGTGACTAAATATGGAGTTACAATTTAATTAAATCAAAGGAACAGTCAAATATGAATCATCTTGATGATCCCAAATGCAACCTTATATTTTGATCACTATTTTACATTCAATTTGTTCTTGATGATAAGATTTTTTTTTTCAAGATTCTATGTACGTTGTCATAAATGACAATAAAAATGGAAACCAATATAAAAACAAAATTATGACTGATTTTCACTGAAGTTTGACAGTGGTTTTCACAAACAGATTGCGGTCAGGGTTGCACAGAGGGCTAAATGTGAATTAAGTTCTGATCTCCTCGGTTACGAGATTTTTAAGTCTTATTTCTGTATGGCGAAATCTTGCGAAATCAAAGTAATTACGATAATCGCAATTATGCCAAAATTATATTTTGGTCTGTACATGGTGTAAAATTTCCACTGCATTAAATACAAATGTGAGTAGAAATTGCCTTCAAATAGAAGTTGTAAAGAACTATAGCGCGTATAGAATAACCTGGGAAATCCATTCCTTACTTTTACTTTTGCCCGAAAATTTCGCAAAATGCTGACTAGGAGCGCACTCATCAAATACCTAAGTATATGTGTACATTTTTTGTTTGCATTATGAGAAAAAAATTTTCATATATCATGAATTCGAAGTTACCATACAAAACATATTGTGTTTATTGATCAATATTATTGAAGATTTAATGAAGTTTTATCTTAAGTGCACTACTTTTCGATATTTAATTCTGTATGAAAAAAGCTCTAGAGATTTAACGTTCATCTTTTCAGAGGCTTAAATCTACATTTAATCTCGAAATGGAGACATAGTGTTAGACTCAATGCTGTGTATATATTTTCTTCCTTATTTAACCCTTCCTTTACTATAATAACGCTTGTGATACTTCGTGTGATATATTTAAACCAATTTAATGTATCGACAATGGTTTGTATATTACTTTTGTAGATGTGTTTGTAAATGAAAAATTATTAATTAAGGAAATAAAACACAAAATAAAAGTAAAAGAAAAAACGAAACAAGTTAATGAATAGTTAAAATATGATAAATAGAAAACTAATAGAAGCCATAACAGTAAAAGTACAATGCAATCGGGCACAAACAAAAATATTAGAAATATTTTATAGGTTAAGTGAATATTTGCTATATACAGATGAATTGAGAAAGTAATTATTTTTGTTGAATGTGTGGAAATAGTATATATATTTGAGATCGATTTTTTTTTTTAAATCCACCATCAAAGTTTTGACACACTTGTGTGTTGTAAGACAACAACAATAAAAGTGTGTATGCTAATATACACAAGAAAAGAAAACAAAATATTTACCCCGTTACTACGACGATAAAATCCATGATGTTCCAAATATTCCTGAGGTAGGAGTGTTTATGCAGAACAAGCCCTAAGGCAAGGATCTTGAGCGATGCTTCTACACAGAAAATGCATAAAAAATAGGTCTCCGTTTTTTCCTAAATTGTACAAGAAATTAGAGTAATTAAAATTAATACATTTATATATTTATATGAAATTAACTAAGTGAATACTTCCTGTTATTATATATTATATTCATATTGACATACATATAGTAGGTATATGTACATACATTACTGATATATACCAAACAAACAAACGACGTTTCACATCACTCCATTATTGGCGCTCTTGCCGTGGAGTTACACTTACCAGTTTCAGAGCCAATACTGTTTTATCACCCCCAGGCAAATGTTCTTCTAAAGCCAACACAACACAGTTGGCAATGATTGTCAATAACACAGCGTACTCGAAGGGCGGCCATTCTATGATGAATCGTGTGTATTTTCTAATTGGATTATCCTCGGTAAGGATAAATAATGATGTTGGACCACCACCGGGTGGTGTATCGTCTTTCTTTGGGCCACCCATTCTATCAGCTAAGCGATGGGCTCCCCTTCGACCCGAGTGCCCCGCGCTTGTGGAGCCCTGTTGATGCCCTGCTAGCGCCGCTTCCTGAGCCGCTGCCAACCTGAAAAATTTTAAACAAAAATAATTAGATTATTTGGAATGAATCAAGTGTTTAAGATATCATATTCCACGTAAATTAAAAAAAAAACAAAAAACCTTCGGAAATTAAACCCATTGTAGTTTATTTTTCTATAATTTAATCAATGAATTTATGGCAGAGAAGATTTTTAGTAGCTAAAATATGGCATAAATATTGGCTACGAAATTCGCTACCTAATAACAAAATTTAAAAAAATCGTGCAATAATTTCAAATCAGGTTTTATACATACTTTATAAATTTTCACTAAGTTTTCATTAAAATTTTTCATTTATTTTAGGGCATAACCTGCATGATTAAATTGCAAAGTTGTAGCGGATTTCATTATCTACAACTTTTATATGAAAAAGTTTTATAACATCAGCGCTGAGGTCTTTTCTCCGGGAATATTGGTACTATTTTAACGAGATATACATACGTACGAGTGGACTTGCAAAATTTCGTGCGCTTGGAGGGAATATGAATAATCGCCTGTTTGTCCGAAAGTAAACTGAAAGAGAAAATTGAACACCTTACCTTGATAGAATTCCATACCAAGCAAGGAAAAAATCTGCAAACTATTTTTAAGAAAATGGAAACCGTCTATAGTGAACATTGCCCTGGTAAATCTATGATTTATAATTAGCATGGGCTGTTTAAACTAGGTCGGGAGTCCATTGAAGACGACCCCCACTCAGAACGGCCGGCCGAGACAACCAGACATCAGATATCGTGAGAAAAATTGAAAAACTTGTAGTGAAGGATGCCCGTCTGAAGAAAACACAGTTACCTGCATAAGTTGGAGTATCAGATGCCACCATCTGACAAAGCCTACATGATAATTTTGATATGACAACAGTCAGTGCACGATGGGTACCCAGAATGTTCACACACATGTTTTGTACAGGCATGTGGTATCCTTGGTTCACCCACACTAAAGTTCAGACATGGTCTGCAGTGACTTTCATCTGTCTACAAATTAAAAAAAAAATTTAAGGTAAGGAAATTTTCCAATAACTGTGAAGTCAAGGGAGCGATTTTGGCTGGTTTTTAGGTAAAATACAAGAAAAAAAGTTTTTTCGTCGGTTTATACAAATTAATTAAATGCTTTCAAGAGATTATATTGAAAAGGAAAACTAAATCTATCATTTTAAGGTTGCAAGTTTCCATTCCACGAACTTTTGATTTTTTATATTAACCTTTCGGCTATTGAGTCCGTATGAATGGTTCCCCATATATATCTTGTGTTTGAGTTAGCGGATTTCGAAGTTATTTATTACGCTAGACAGTAATTGAGGGATAATAGTTTTTTTCTTTGATCAAATGCTTTCATCGTTGTCTGATTGATTATATCTTTTACTAACATCACACAATATATTTTAACAGCATATCAAAAGGTCGACTTTCCTTCTTTGTTAGAAACTAGATTCATGGATATTGGTTATTTACATAACTACAGGTGTAAAAATATTATTGCATAGTTTTGCCCTATGGGGTATTTGTAAAAGAGGATTATTTAAAACCATTTACTTACTTACTTAATTGGCACTATAACTAGATAAGCGATTTTGGTAAAACTTCTCCTACAATTTCTGGTGTGCGTCTTGATGTTGTAACACAAATTTAGGGACCTACAGTTTTACGCCGAATCCGAATGGCGAATGTTTTTGGAGAAGTTTTTTTTTTTACAAACCATTTATTGGAGGTTATTTACACAATGATGGGTTTTTTGCAGATTAAGGAATGAGGAATACAATACAAAAACGTATCAATGAAAAATAATTTAAATATTTTCTTTAAATGGATTGCTGAGAAAGTTCAAAGAGAAAAGTTTCAGAAATGCAAATTTTTTCAAGCTGTTTTCTTAGTTAAATTCGCCCGAGTTAACCCAATAACAAAAAACCCAACATTTTTTAAAGTATGAAATCAGCGCCATCAATTTGTTCTGTTATACTGTAATTAATTTATTTTTTTTTTGTTGCTGGCATTGCTAATTTGGTTTTCCTTATCTTCTTATTAAAATTCCGTATCTGAAGGAGTACTATCGAAAAAAAAACAGTTCTAGAATTTTCTTATCTTTTTTTTTTCAATGTCAACAGTTTTAATTAACATTTTTATTCCGTAGTTCAGTTATCCCCCTAAATTTTGTTCATGCGTTATATATCAGAAAATGCCCAACACTGTAAACAAAAAATGTTTCGAAAATCAATGACAATTTGTAGCTACTTAAAACGTGCACTTTATTACACTGAGATTAAACAGCATTTGCTGAAAAGTCTCAGAAAATTCTGATGTACCAATTTGAAAATTTGATGAGAAGTCTTGGAAATTGGTTGCATTTCGTGCATAGCGTAAAACTTCGATTTATATGGTTTGTGTTATAGAACAAACTACATGTTTGAGAAAGATTAATGAGCAAAATTTATATGAAAACCCCTAGGGATATTTGTGTGCATGTTTTATTTTATATAGGCTCCCCTGCGAAAGTATTAAGTTAAAGATCTCACTTGGAATGATATCAATTCGAACGATACCATTTGGATATCGATAATGTAGCAGCTGAAGTTTCGCAGTCAATCGAACTCAATATCATTCAGTAAGCACGCCAAGAGTTACTTCTCTCGAAATGCATATTAATTCATAGAATCTTACCTCCGTTTCTTTTTTTAAATGCTTTGTATTTGGAAACTAATAAAACAACTAGCACTTTTTTTCTCATTTGATCAGTAAATGAAGCAGACTTAAAGGATTATAGAATATAATTAGGTAGCTAATATGGTGACCAAAATGTGGCAGTGGTACAGCCTTGACCAGTGCTGCCGTTGTGCAATCAAGACGACAATTTAATCCCTTTTAAGCCAAAATATTTTTTAACTCAACTTTTTGAAAATTTTGAGTTGTTTACCCTTTTTCAAAAAAAAAAATTTGCCCTTTTTCAAAAATTTTTTCAAGAAATGTTAACAATACCATGCTATTAAAAAATATTTCCTCTGGTAAATACGTAAATATCTATTAATTAAAACTTTTCAACAAATTCAATTCTTCTCTTTGCGACAATTCGATTTCTGTGTATATTTACAACCCTGTTTTGTGCAAAACTTGACCTGCAATTTTATTTTTAAATTAAATAAAACAACCAAACGTCCTTATAGTAGTTGCAGTTTTTTGATTTGGCTTAATCTTCATTTCATTATTTTTTTTTTAATAAAATTGTTTATTTTTTTTCAGAATTGTAACAAGGAACAAGTCCGTGCAAACCACATAATCTTCTTAGGCAGGAAACTGGAAATAATAATTATTTTCTATGTATTACAATTAAACCTGATATCTATTATTTTGCTGGTATAGAAAAGGGGTCTCCCATTATCACAGGTGGGTCAATTGTATACAAATTTTATCAGCGTTAAAGCAATTTAATATAATAATTATATTCAACATATATCATACTTAAATAAATTCGCATAGTTTTACTAATGCATATCTTGATTAATCAACAGTCAACATTTTGGCCCACGCCCGATAGTAACTTATAGTTCGTAAAACTGTAATAGGATATGACAGTGAATGTTAAATCTGTCAATCTCTCTATCAGATTTCACTGGTAAATAGCCAATTTTGAGTAAAGTGGCCCACTAATTCCAAAAATCCTACTCATTTTATCCACTGTGCTTTTGTTTTGAAGATATGGCGGAAAAATCATCACTTATGACATATTTTCCGCCAATGATGTATATCCTAAGAATATTTAGAAACTATTTTGTATGTTAGGTATTTTTCGGTATTTTATGAACATGCATCATTTGCACTGGAAGAATAAAAGTATTTTTATTTGTACTTTATTGGTTTAAATTTAGTTTAAACATTAACGATTTCGGAAAAATTGTTGAATTAAAAATATATTCAATTTAGAACTTTTTAGTACTTCCAAGGTACTCGAAAAGATTTTTTTTATTAAAAGTAAAACTTTATAAAAATTTTTAATTAATAAAAATTGCCAAATGTTTGGCTAAAGTTCGTCTTGTTTTTGGCCGAAGCCGAACGGAAACCAAGCCGAGCTATGGAGACCGCACATTGCGGAAGCCAAAGCCGAATGCGGTCGTTCTCTAATTATGCCATAAAAGCCTCTTTCCATTTTATAAGTATATCCGTATGTGATTGTGAATTTCTTATTTATTTGGAAACTGAACTTTCCAAATGTCCACTTCAATATAAAAAAAGAGTTCACTACCAGGTGGAGCAAAAAGTAATATTTGCTACACTGACGTCGAAATAAATTGTAATCCTATTATACAAATTATTTAATATTGTGATAACATGTAAATATATAATTCTTTAATTACATACTATCGAACTGTCACCATTTAATATTCCAAATGTTGGACATGATGTTTTCATTGTAGTGAACAAATTTTCAATTCATTAAGCATTGCTTGGCTTTGTGCAAAAGCTCTATTTTTAATCACCTTAATATGTATTTTATTCGCCTTTTAATCCATTCTCAAAATTTCCTCTATATTCTCTTGCCAAGGTATGCCATGCCATAAACGAATGAGCAAAAACAAAAAAAATAAGAAAACAAAAAAAAAATCGAAAAAAAAACAAACCAACAAAACGTCAATATCTGTCTACATACAAGCATCATATCCGGTGTCGGGTGAAAAGGCTCGAAAGTACTAAGATGTCTGCCCCAGTGCTTGACGTTGGCACAACTACCCACACATACATTGAAGTACCTGCATACCCAGTTAGCATTAGTACATTTTTTGTGCAGTGACTTTGCGGTAGCTTTCCGTATACAAAAAGACCCAAAAACTATTCTGTCAGGTCGATTTTCGATATAAGGACAATTTCTGTCAGATAATTATTTGACAAGGTTTGATTCCAAAATTTTTAAAATATAAATTCTGAATTCTGCTTCACCGCATCTTTCGCCGAATGAAGTGTTTCTGGCTCAGTCCAACTATGTTTTTAGAAAAAAGTTATTTTTAATTTTCTTTTTAATTTGAAATAAAATAATCGATCAGTAAAGGCTACTATTTTTTTTAGTCCAGTAATAACCGTTAAACTTGGCCAAATATTTTTAAAGGAGGAAATAAAAGTCCTTTCCTAATAAAAAAATAAACCGCTTATCCAAACTAAGCAAATTTGGTGTCAAATGAAAGAATACTGAAATAGCTAGGGGCATCTGTTATATTGGACTTTTTCTTGTCCAGGACGTACAGGGGTAGAGGGATCAAAGGAACATTGATAACTCTCTTCTAGAACAATATTTTGTCCCGCACTTTTCTTACAGCAAAAAAAAACTGTTCTTTTCAGGACCTGTTCAAAATTACATAGGTTGCCCAGTTTGAGTGGGATTTGCGTTCTTAACTGTTGTTCGGAAATAACGAAAATAGCGTCATAGGTGACGTGGTCCGAGTCTAGGCTGTTTTTTTTTTTTTAATTTAATAAATTTAAAATTTTCCCGAGTCTATGAATATTTATATAACACAAATTACGACTGCAGACTTTCCTAGGATGCTTATAATCTAAAAATAGTTTTGATATATCCTCCTCGCCCTCCGCGCATTTTAAATTTTACATAATTTAATTTTTCTGAACATATTTTTGGTGGAGTACTGCAGTTTTATACTCGGATTAAGAAAGTATATGAGACTAGTACCATGGAGAAGAGTCGGATCAGTTAAAAAACAGGTGTAAAACCTCTTTGTTGTAGTAGAACTTATTAAAAGTAGTCGTAGTAACTAGTAATAGCACTAGTAAAAATTGTGGTAGAAATCAGTAAAAATAGTGGAACAAATTAGTAAAAATAGTGGCAGAAAGTAGTGAAAATAGTAGTAGATGTTATTAAATATAGTGGGAAAAATTAGTAAAAATACTGCAAGGGATTAGTGAAAAATAGTGTAGAAATTCATAGAAATAGTGGTAGTAATTAGTAGTAAAATTAGTGAAAATAGTACTAGAAATTAGAAAGTAAGAGGTAGTAATTAGTAGTAATATTTGTAAAAATAGTGGTAGAAAGTAGTAAAAATAGTGGGGAAAATTAATAAAAATAGTGGAAAAAATTAGTAAAAATAGTAGTAGAAAGTAGTAAAAAATAATGGTGGATATAAATAAAAATAGTGGGAAAAATTAGTAAAAAATAGTGGTAGAAATTAGTAAAGTGATTCTGACGCTACTTTCGTTATACGACGTTCTGACGTGACATTCGTTATTCGATATTCTGAGGCGACTTGCGGTACGCGATGTAAAAAATCATCGCCGCTAACGAAGTTTTACTTAAAAAGGGGTGCGGTCTCCCGCATATAAGTAAACTTTTCATACAACATATCTTCGGGCGTATTTAAGGTAAAGTACTGAAATTTTGTGTAGAGATTCATCTTTCTAATAGAAAAAAATTGAAGTTAATGGCAAAGCGACCAATGTAACCTCAGATGCAAACTAAAACTCTCTTGTGAAGTTTTACATTTAAAATGTGGAGTTAGGACTGCAGTTTGGAGCTCTATCTGTCACTTTTTTAATTTCCAAACGCTTTCACCAATCATTTGCTACCTGGGTTCATAGGCAGGTACATACACACATACATTTAAAAAAGCGGCGGCGCGGACAAACAAATGATTCCAATATGTAAAAGCATACGAAAGGTGCAATGCACTTAGTTTGTACTTTTGTTTTTTTTTTGCAAACTGTTTTCATTTTCGTTTTGTTATTTTTATTTCATTTTATTAATTCTTTTATGATTTTATCTCAAGTAGATCCTTGTAGGTATGGGGCTATCGGACTATGCAATAGGTTATCAGGTTCTAACTGAGATTAAGTGTGAATTCCATTACAACAGACAGGTGAAGTGAAGCCTGTAAAATAAATCTGTACTGCACTTGGTTGTGAAGCGAACAGTAAATTACATTATCTTTTATGTATGCACAGATCACAGTTATAGAAGTAGACAACTTAAGTTCCAAAGTGGTTTCTGACTAAAATTCCAACAAAATTACAATACTCAAGTCGGTTTTGAATTTGAATTCGATTTGAAAAGTAAAATTTATGCAATTCTGACCCGTTTTGGTGGTGGTGTTCTGGATTCTGGGTGAGTTCGAGTAGATTTAGTTTTCAAATAATTTTCATTCCAAAAACTGTGATTCAAATAGAATATATATTTCCTCAAAACTCATTAATTTAGCAGCAACAATGTATTTTTATGAGATTCTTCCAAAATTTACTAAAGCTCGAACAAATATAAAACGAATAATAAATGCCACGAGCATAAAAATTTAAGTTCGAATATCATCTGTAATGCATAAGGAACTTCTCGATGAATACAGCGCATGCGCTGAGTCGGAATCGGGAACAGTTCAGTTTCACTTTGTTCCATTCCCCTGCATTTAGTATTTTTTAAATTGCAATTTTCTGATACAGATTTATCAAATGACAGTTTAGAGCAATAAGGACTTATAAACCGTCCCAATAATGTGAAGTTTCAAATATGAAAGGCCTGCGTGAGAAACAACATGTAATTGGGTTTAATTTTTACTTTTCATTTCGACTAGTCAAAAGCGGACTTTTCAAACCAAACAAAATTTTTTCGAAATCGAAATTAGTAACATCAATTTCGAAAACTTTATTCGGAATCGAAATTGCAGAACTGGCTTGATTATCGCACTTTTCGATTAATAATGTTGCTATTTTACGTCACATTTAAACACCATAGTTTTATCTATTCTCATATTAGTTTTATTTCATTCAAAAAAAAACCGGAAAAATCATTTCGGGAATGCTTACAAAATCTATTAATAGTCATCCAATTGTGCAAGAAGCACGTTGAAATGGGTTGAATTTGAGTAACATATGTAAAATTGCATATAGTATGTATATATATAATTCCTGCATTGCACTAAATAAATTGAAAATTTTTGGTATTTGGATATAATAAGTAAATAGTTTTCCGTTAAACAGTTTCGTGAAAGCAACCCTAAATCGTCAACAAGTTTTTTACTGAAAGTGTGAGGTGGCGCTACTAGCGGTCTTTACGAAATTTGTTTTTATACTAGATGCACAATAATAATTATGTGGCAGTTGAATTTAAAAAAAATGTCGTGCTAATTTTTATAAGAATTATATTATTTTCATTTTGAGACTCATATTTTAAAAGTAAGTTTTTGCATAATAATTATGAGTAAAGAAACTTTTTTTAAGTCTTGAAGAATGAAACTATTTCGGGGATCCGTCGTGAAATGGTGCTAAAAGAGTCCAGCTCTTCAAAACGTAAACAATTTTTTCTTACTCACAATTATTACGATAAGACAAAAGTAGAGAATCTCGTACATTATTCGATGGAGTTACTGATGTGCTACTTCGTTTCAATCTGCCACTATCACAGCTCACAGGCCATAATTAAGCTGCTAACGTTTCTGGGAAAATCTCAGGATTGAATCAACAGATCGAAGAAACAGTCAATCCTAATCTTGCCGTTCAAGATGACAAAGTACTGAGAGAAAGAAAATTAACAGTGGAAGTCAAATCTGATCAATTCCGTTCATGATTCACCGAAACGTATAGCAAAATGTAAGGGTCTACAAGAAATAAAACAATACGAATACAAAGCTCTTGTGGCATATTGTCCGACCAGGTAAGATAAGCAGTTTGTTATCAAATCAAAGTTTCGGCCGGCTCACTCTATAGGCATGTATGAGCGGACTTTCAATAGAGCCGTTTTGAAAACAATACAATACAGCTTTTGCAAATTTAATTTAAATTTCTTTTTCTTATTTTACACATGGGCTGTGCGTACAAAATCACTCAAAAGCATTCTACGTAATCTTGACGATATTTTTTCGAGAGCTATTTGAAGGTCCAGAAGTCGACGGAACCGTCAGCAGACAAAGCCTCGGGTTTTCTAGAGCACATGGAAACATTTTCATTCTTTCTTATGCTGATTGCGATGATAGAAATTTTTCTTCGGATCGAAATACTCAACAAAGATCTTCAAAAGTCGGAGATTTGCGTAGTAGATTCGTATTGAAAAATATAAGCTGTTACCTACACCCTAGAGGATTCCCTTGAATCTAAGTTTCAATCAATTAGGCTAAATATTATACGATATACTGAATAATGTGAACTTGAAGAACCTGTCTTGCAGCGGCCACGCAAAATTTCCAAGCGAGTAAATGACAGCAATGCTGAACTGACACTGAATCAGCGAAGTTCTATAAAACTCTAGAACAGTTTATTCTTGGTGAGACGTTAGATCTGACGAAAACCATCGAGTTTTATTAGGAAGAGAGATGAGATTTTGACGAATGCAGACTAAATAGCGATAATGATATGGCTCTATGCATAAGTACTAAGCGACGCAAAGCGAATAGTCCAGGCTCTTTGAAAGATGTTGTACAATTCTTGCGTGACAACGAATAGTGAATCGGACTTGTTCCTGAATATGTACGCTTCATCTACTTTTACGATTCCACAGTCGTCGCTCCATCGATCATTTGCGCATAAACAATGCATCAAAAACATCTTAACCAGATCGCAGCATCGCATTCTTATCCGGATGCAGTTGATAAATTAGATATAGAAATTTTTATCAATGATTTCATGATTTTCCAAATTTAACTAAAAAATGATTTCCATGTATTACTTATGAGCAATCAACTTACTATACGAAGAACAATAAATTCTTTTCTCGCAACCCACTGACCATCTTAATTATATCGACGACCCATTTACTTCACCTGGTATACTCTTACCACCAACAGAACTACCCACCCGGGCTCGGGACGTTCACGGCCCCTGATGTAGACTACATCAACTCAGCATCATTTTGAGAAAGCTACTGTAAAATTCTAAAATCGTACCACTTTAACGTAGTCTCAAAAATATTGTGCTCAACATCATAAAACAAAATTTTACAGACATTAGTAGCAGTATTGTCATTTCGGGAACGTTCTCGGACAGTCGCCGTTTTTGAAATACCTCATGTGCGGTTGTAGACCGCTTTTTGCCCACAAAAGGTGTTTAATTCAGCCAAAATGCCCTGAATTGTTGGTAACACTTCAATTACCGGTCCCTGTATATTTTGAGGAGAAATACAGGCAAGGGACGCCTTATAACATTGTGCCTATCTGTATCAGAAGTTCTCAATGCCCCTCTCACCCCGGCATACAGTGCGCTCTGTACTCAATTATACCATATCACAAGCCAACACTAAATTTATTTAACCAAAAAATAAAAAAAACATTGAAAAAGGAATTATAATCTTATATCTAACACCTCAGATTTTAACTGATACTATGTACTTGGCGTTGGCTGCTTTCAATTAAGGCTAACAGTTTCCAATACAGTAAGATAATCTTTTGGAAGGTAGCCCAGCTGAATTGGCCTAGAGGCAGTTATAAAAAAACTGCAATTCAAATGCCAATTAGCGGGCGCAGTTTGTGCAAAAACATTTCGTGTCATAAAACTGATAAATATTTTGACTATGAAAAATAATCGAAATATCTAAAAACCAAGTATGCCACCAATTTTTTTTTAAATAAATGAATTATTTAAGAATGACAAATATATAAAACAAAAATATGTTGGGCACGTTTTATTGTACCCGAGTTGTAAAAGAACGCTCCAACTCGAATAAAATTTTATTTTGCGGCAAAAGCAGCTTTGTTCGCATTTTTCATAAAACATGACATTTATTTTGTGCTATTCAAGAAGGAAAAGTAGCTGTAATGCAAATATTTTGTTGACGTAGCTATATATTTAAAAATAATAATAATAAATAAAAATAATAAATACATCTCAGGTCGGATATCATTTTACCAAGCTGCCACAACTCGCATTTTTTTCAGAGTTAGTGCTGTTGCTTTACATGTAATTCGTTGTTCTACTTAGTGTTCTTTTGCAACTCGGTTACAAAGAAAAACTGTACGACTAAACACCTGTTTCAGGTTCCAAATAACAAACTGATACCGAGAGTTTATTTTGATAAAAAGTACACCGTACGCTTTCCAACAAGAGAGCATTGAAATCAAAACTGCAAATGGTTGCCATCAGGATGGCAATTTCATATGCATATTCGATATAGATACAATGATAACGCTTTTAGGAAGCGGTCTGGATAATTGGCAAAACAAGGAGAGGAGAGAACGGATGAGAACCGTTTGTTGAATATCGACAACGAGCCTGATTGGATTGATTACTGGGCACAGTCCAGTCACTAAAGTCCCGATGTGCACATCTTGCCTGAAGGATTAGGATAGCATAAACAACTTCCTCTGTATCTGTACTGCTTTTGCTAGGCTGACATGGAGTATATTTGGGTCAGAATATTGAGAATGGAAGACGTCTATTCACTATCCCTCGGCATGCTTCTCAGAGTCATCAGAGCGCTAGAAACATTTGTCAAGGAGAATTGAAGTACCATTTCCACAGTCTTCTCCATGAACCAACTATACCAGACCTGTAGTGCGATGCACTAACTTTAAACGATCCGAC
This sequence comes from Anomoia purmunda, assembly GCA_951828415.1. Lineage (NCBI taxonomy): Eukaryota > Metazoa > Arthropoda > Insecta > Diptera > Tephritidae > Anomoia > Anomoia purmunda. The sequence goes on along the minus strand of OX639995.1, from coordinate 14,111,292 downwards.
AATCGCAATTTTTATCGACAATATTTTTTTTTAATCGACAAAATCAAATGAATGCGTGCTGCCGTACAAAAATTTGATCGCGTTTTTATTATATTTGATTAAAGTGAAATAAATAGTTTATTTCAGACTACAAATATTTTTAATTGTTTTTATATACATATTGTAATGTTCCATTGTACCACAATTGCATGGTTTTTGTTTTCGAAATTCCCGCCATTATGAATCTTTTTGTGCTCCAGGGTATTTAGGCTTTATATTTAAAATTTTTGAACTAGGATAATTTATCTATATATGAAAAATAAACTATATTTCTGTTTTTATATTAGAATACTTAATAAAAGTTTGTTTTTACCATTTACACATTAATTGAAAGGTAGATATAGTAATTAACATAGGCCTCCTCATGATGCTTTAGCGCCAATTTGTCAAAATGAGTACAATCGACAATCCCAATAGTGCCTTCCAAAAAAAAAGTGACGAAACTGAAGCAAAAATTTCTGTAGCAGCGTGACGCTCCACTTGGGTCATAGGAAAGCTCAGTTTGATCCTCAGCCAAGTCTGGAGTTAACCGATACAGCTTCTGATATTACCTTGCATTAAAATAAAAAGTCTACATCTCGGCGTAAACGTCGATCCACTGTTGGAGCGCTTACTTCTTCGTCATCTCGTGATAAATCATATGCTATATATTCAAACGACATTATTTAATGTACCTTTTTTAATTTGATGAAACCAAATTACCGAATTTTAAATTTATCTTTTATTTTTTTTTCTCGATTGAGTTAACAACAATTTCGATAACAACAGTTTTCGATAATCGACTGGCTACCGACAACAGCTGATTCGGTGATAGCGAAAATTGTTAAAAAAATGGCTGCTGCAAAGCAGCATCGTTAAATTTTTAGTTAAGACGAGTTAACCATGCGAATATTGTTGAAATAAGTAAGTAAATCGCACTACTGGCAATTTGATGCGAGATAGTGACGTAGCGATTTTAGATGCCATGTCTGCATGCTGAGAATTGAAGTGTAATGTAACAAAGCGGAGATCAAAATAAGAACATTGAAAAAGTGCTGTGATTGAGTGCAGTGAATAATTGTAATTATTCCATGATTTATTAAGTGAAATTGCTTGGAAATTAGCAAGAAGCATTTATGGAATATGGCATTCACATTAAAAAGTTGTTTAGTCTTCTCTATCCTTTCCCCGTATTCCACGTTCAGTTCTTCCTTCCCAGGCCATAAGTGCAATGGGCAACTATGGCTGAGTGTGTGGAAACCCAATTTCAGAATCCCGGTCTACCTCAATACCATTAAATTGCAAACATTTGAGCACACAATTTTTGGTTCTTTTAGAATTATTGACATTTATTATAATCATTACTACTATTATTTTGAACTGCTGAGCTAAGAATTTTATGGAATGAAGTCATAGTTCACATATGTCTATTGGCAGTTCGAACACAGTAAATATACATATATAAACTTATGTGTAAACAAAACTAAATACGCACACACACACATGTATGTAATATAACATTTGAATGTATGCATATAAGAATGGGCTTGTTCAAATGTCTATATGTGCTTCAATGTAAATATATGTACACTATGCTTTAGTAATCGTGAATTTACATATTATTTTTATTGACATACATAAATTGCTCAGCTTCTCTTTGTTCCTTTCATTCTGCAGCATCAACAATATTCCATTGTGCCACCATTACATCATATGGAAATAAATCATAGCAGAATTTCACTCATGAGATTGCACGATGCTTTGTTGTCCAACACACGCACACACACGCACACTGTCAAGCACGCATGGTCTTATTATCAGCCAGCCAACAAACATTGCCTACCACCAAAATGATACAAGCGAAAACGCCTGTAAATATGCAATTCGGCATATAAAGCACTGGTGAGCGAGTGTGAAAATCATGTTCGAGCTACATGCAGAGTTATTGCCGCCGCCGCCGCCGCCGCTGTATTAATTTCAGCGAAACCAACATTTTTTGAAAACAATAAAAATGCAACAACAACAAAAAACCACTACTCGTACACATACTTTAAATGCAACCAAAAAGTGTGCCAAAAATCTTTAGCGAATCACAAGAATTGTTCTAGTATTGAATTATGAAGCCTACTATGTTGTTCCAAAGGCATAATTTCGGCATTGACACCAAGTAGTGATGCTGCTCAGACTCTCGAACAGCGCTCAGCTTTTTACAAAAACTACATAAACGCTTTGTGGCGCCTATGGTGCGGCTCTTGTCGCCAACACTGCCTTGACGCTTCACTTTTATTGTTTCTGACACAGCGACTGTTTCTTATTCCAAACACTGACTGACTGAATGAAGGAGTGCGTATTTACAAACACACACACACACACACACATTTGTATAGGAAGTTTATATTTTCTATAAATCGCCACTAGGCCTATTCCAATGTTGAGTTTCTGCCCCGCTTGCCTATCTTACTTTGATCCGTTCCAGTTTGTTTCGCGTATGCGTTCGTTTGATTCCCTGTGTCGATGGTATGATGTCCATAGACTGACAGACTCCGATTAAAGCATGTGAATGTTTGGGAGTGCGTCTAGTTATGTGCTCTAATCTACATTTATACATCTACAGTGTTGTGCATATCATTGGATCCGAAACGCACTTATGTTTATTAATTTATTTTCAAACAATTTTTATAAAAGTGCTCGCTGATCGGGCACGCTTCACAACATTCAACAAATATATGATCGAATCCAGCGCTAATTTTTCCAATCCAATCGGATTGTAAATAAAGGGTTTAGAGATATCCCAGTTCCAGGGCCACCTATCGGCCAATTATCAACAAAAATGTTTATATTTATGTGGGTAATACATATTGTGAATTTGTATCAAATCGGATTGCAATTACACATCCTAAAAATTTTGAGCTCAATCGATTCGTTAGTTTTTGAGTGTATAAACTACATACCAACAGACATACAGGACCTTTTTATATTATATATCAGATATGGGAAAACCCGACATAAAACCTAATAAAATTTCACTTTTCGATCAGGTGGCAGAAAACAGTTTGACACTCATATTGTTAAAATTTTATAAACTAGTGCAAAATTTAATTAAATTTGACTTTCCAACAGGTGGCAACCCTCTTCAAAATAAACCCCAATAAACTTTTTTGTAGCTCAACTAATAGATTCATATAAATTGGGTACAATTTTGTTGAATTCGACTTCTCAGTCAGGTGGCAACTCTCTTTAAAATATAGCTAGCTATTAACCTTCTCCTTAGCGAAACGAACCGTTTGGTACTCATATATTAATATTTGGTAAACTTGTGTATTATTTAACTAAATTTGGATTTTAAAGCAGGTGGCAACCCTCTTCAAAATCTACCTACAAGTTCTCTCCTAGCGAAACGAACAGTTTGGCGCCCATATTTTTTTACGAACCATTCTTTTAACATAACATATAACTTGTATGTATTTCAATTGAATTTGACTTCAGAAACAGGTGGCAACCATCTCTATGCCTAAAACCTTCACGAGGTAGAAACGAATAACTAGATAAAACGGCGGGTAATTTTGTGCTTCAGATGAAAAGATATAAGGGCACGGACAAACAGATTTTCGCAAATTGAAGAAGATTTAAAAGATTATTAAAAATAAAATAATAAACATAACTGCCAATCAGGTTGGTAAAACTCTACATAGGAGCTCTGAAAACTCGGAACTGAAAAAATTCCATGTAAAGCTTGGGTGCTGATTAGATGTACGAGTTATCGGTTCAATTTTTGAATTTCTTCGAAGCTGAGACCAATTCGTATACCTACCAAATATATTTACATAAAAAATTTCATGGTCGAGCCATTTCGGCGGATTGCGAGCCCAAACACCGTGACATGAAATTTTTATATATAAGATAGCAGATTTTTCGAAAATGTATTAAAATTGGGCAAATTAAAAAAAAAAGTCTCATGAATTAATCCGGATTTTCAAGTATGGATTTTTAAAAATTTTTTAAAAGTTTACGCGAATTTTTACTCATTTGTAACTTACATTTTGTTATCTTGCAATTGAATTGGCATACCCTTATTTGTGTAGTTTCTTTGTATGCTGTTTGTTATGGAATTTTTTATTCTTTTGTAAAAAAAATTTGAAAAAAAATTAATAAACACAGGTGTCAAAAGATATGATATTGAATTGTGTTCCCTATGATATGCACAACACTGTGTATATATATGTAAATATGCACTGTGTATATGTAAATATTGAACACTCAAACAAATATTTAATTTTTCCAATGTTCTTGTTTTTCGGTCGTTTTCTTCACAAAACTGTTTCTCACTTGAGCGACAAAGTGACGCCACTGACATTTTAAATTAGTAGATATATGAATTAATGTATTTTATGTAAGTATTTATATATATGGTTATGAATGTGCAAATTTCACTTAAAAATATTATTTTCAAAGTGCAGTACTTCAAGTGACGTTTGACTAAGTCACTCTGTTAGTGATTTAGAAATAAATCTCTTGTGATGTTCAACGCAAACGTACTCCAAATTATTGAATACTAAATTAGTTATATATTTTATGAAATATGATATTCTGAATAATTCTATTTATATTTATTCTGTTCGTTATGAAGGGCGAAAGCTCAAGTTGTTATTTTAAAGTTAAGTTTCTAGTAGTGAAAAGAAAAAAATATGAGGACAACTCTACGTTTGTGTTGAGATGCGTCTGCTATTTGAGATTTTTTGCCATACAGAGACAGGTGGTTGTACTCTGAAATTATCTTTGCGAGGGCTGGGCACTCTGGGCGCCCACTCAGTAGACTGCCGAGAGTTTGTAAGAATTTTCTATGGTCAATCTCAAAAGATCTTACGTTGTAGGTTGAATTATCATAGCACATCCAGAACAGCCAGATAATCCTACACAGTCATGTCATCGGTTCTACCACTGATTAGTTTTCGAATATTAAATTTCGATAAGTCTGCTCATAATCTCTCTAAGCGAGGCGCCGCCCATGTCTACCGCATGCGACGCTTTCTCTACAGAGTCGGGCCCACATTAAAGTAATGTCATACTTGTCAGAAATTTAACTATCTAGACGAGGGGCGTTTATATTTTTTTTGGCAGTTTTCTGCACTAATCGTTGAGAAGGAGGTTTTTTTTGTACAATTCTGAATTTATGTGGGTACACAGGTTTATGATAAAATGTTGATTGGGAAACCTGCTGAGTACGTTTATGCAAAAAATATAGAATTTTACGATGCACTCGGTCAGATCATCGCAAGTGTTATTCGTTTTAAAAGATACAAAGGTAAAGAAGAACCCTTCGTATATACTTCGGGTAATGCTAGGAACAACAGAATTGTTTTGAAATTTTTTGTAATACAAAGCTCTGCGATAATATCGAGTATTATATACTTTGATTATTTTTTATATTTTTTGGATAGAAAAATCTCTGGGAAGAATTCGTTTAAAGCAAAATTCGAATGTGTCGATCTTTAATCTGTCCTACGCAAATCTGATCTTATTTTTTTAAATTTGTTTGTGTTTTAAATTATTGCACAGTATATATTTCGTAATTTTTCTTTTTTCGAGCAAGTTTGATCAATATTTTTTAATTTGTATGTTTTCGATAAATGTTTTGCTCGATATCTTGTGATTTTTTTTCGATGTTCAAACATATATCGAAATTTTTCGGATTTGCTATTAATGTCATCGCCGACACATTGATTTGCGTTTGTTATGATCGGAAAATTTTAAATCTAAGAATAATAACCATTTTTTATCAAAAAAAAAAAGATTCTAAGAACAATAATATGGATGATTTTCGAAAGAAGGAAATTTATATGAAAAAATATAGAGAGCAACCAAAAGGTATTTTAACAAAATTTTATTGTAAAAAACATTTCGTGGGTTCCCAGCTGGTATTAATATAATCAGTTTGAATTAAATGCGTAATCAAATAGTTAAAGTTAAAACGCTGTATGTCAATCAAACCACAGGATTTTTGCAATATTATATCTCAATTTAATTGATCGGTTTTACGAGTTAAGCTATGGGAAATAAAAGTAGGTTTTAAACTTATACATTCCACTATGAGATTCTGACAAAAGTTAATTAAAAAATCACTCCAAATAGTTCTTAAAATGTATTTAACACGTCACGGTATACAAATAAATAAACAGATACAATCGGAAAAGCGTGTGCCGGATTTTTCTAGTACTAAATTAAAATTTTGCAACCACTTCAATATTTCTATGCCATCCTTGCAAATATGTTTACTTATTCTTTTAATATTTCATTTTTACAATACCAAAGAATGTAGATTTGTTGTGGTATGGTGAAATTTGAAAATATTTTCTGTTAGATAAGGGTGGGAGTGATGCGACTACTTTGTGATCTACGTTCTTTGATAAAACTTCGAACAGGAATCCCAGCAAGGTGTTAAGTCGAACACTTCTTAATTATTGCAGTATTTGTCTTTATATTGTTGTAAAGGAGTAATTTCAGAAATAATACATTTGTAGATATGTATAAAAACTTCAATCAATTTAGGCCCATTTAGCAGAAAAACAACACAAAGGCGTAATCTTAAGCACTGATGTCATAGTTTTGCGGCCGATGCGTAAGTGTGACACACAACTAATGCAGATTATTAAATATACATATTTATTATTACATATACACATATGTATGTATATACCATATGCATATGCGAATTTCTATGTAAGATATAAATATTTGTGTTCGTAGAAAGGTCAAATAGATATGACTCTTTTCTAGGTTTTGTCATTTTGTTTGGCACAAACTTTTCGCTTTGTCATACAAGCACAAACACTTATGTATACATACATACATATGTATGTCTCTTTAATTGTTAAGGACATATGTACTTGCACTACACAATGTACATACATACATAGGTGCTTACTTCCAATACAATTACACAAATGAACAAGAAGGAATAGTAACACCATATAGTATATATATACATATGTACAATAATTTTAATTTGCTTAATGCCCGTCCTCCTAAGAATAATATGCATACTACATTTACTAATACTAATACGCTTCATACATACATATATATGTATTTACATACATATGCAATACTATGTTTATTTATATGCATAAGCGGACGAATACACCTGCCAAACATAAATATACTATCCATTTGTGTTTAAATATAAACTCTTATCAGTATATAAAACAATTAATTTTCAGTAGATATTTTTTCTACAACTAATTGAAGGCAAGTGGAAAGTATGCAAATAAGTCTCGAGGTACTTGCTTTCAAAAAGTAAAAGTTATATTAAACTATTTCAAATTTGAAAATTGTAAAGGGGAATTTTTCAGAAGTAACATTATAATGGGAAAGAACATTTTTTATACATTATGCAAAATTAGGTATAATTGTGCTCGGCGGCATTAATAGCGCCATACTTTTTGTAAATTTGTGAATTTTTTTCCGATATTGATTAGTGTTTGGCAGGCTTTTCCTTATGTGGTCATATGTAGATCTTTACAGAAAAGCGTTGGCAAAAAAAAAATCAATGGTTATTTTAAGGTCTTCAAACTGGCATTTAAAATATAATGAGATAACTGTACACCTAAATCTTTCAAAAAACTAAAAGTTAAAAGTTTCGAACTCTTAAATTAAACTTTGAAACTTGAGCTACGGAACTACAAATTTCAATTATACATATAAATTATATTTATATACAATATTTTCAATTATTTCACGCCTATTACACGCACCTTGCTCTTTTAGTTTTAAATCTAATAAACTGTTTATAATGAACACGATTTATAATAATTTTAGGATCAACATTTTTTTATTTTATTTTTATTACTTTTATAAAAAACGTGGTATATACATCTAAAACCCATTAAAATTGTGCGTATCTAATGAACACTTAAAGAAAGATTTACAAATTTTTTTTATTGGTTTAAAGAGCACTTCAAGCTTTTGTCGTCCGAGCCTTGTTAGACTTTGAGCCGGCGCCGATACAATACTTACTAAATGATCGACGCATTCGTTGTAAAACGTATAAATATATCTTCAGTGTGTTAGAAATTATTGCTGAGTTTTGACAGTTTATTGAAGTCTAAATCTTGAGAACTTTTTTCATTTAGCACATGTAGTTTATATACCAGAAGTTATTTAAGACCGACCGCCTGCAAAAAACATTATAAATCGAAGGGATCTTACACTAAATCTGCTGGCTATATGGAAAAAAGTGTGAAGGGCCTAATTTAAAATATAAAAAAAAATCCAAAATAAACAGGAATTTTTAGCCATTATAAAATGGGCAATAAAACTACATGTTTAAAGGTTTTCAGAAAATTCAAATTACAAGGTTCGAAATTTTGATGAAAATCTGTTGAATTTTTATAAATTGTGCACGAAGATTGAAATTTAAATGTATGTTCTTTTGGCTGTAATATGAATTAAAATTTTGCACAAAAATTTATAAAAAAAAGAAAAGAAAAAAGTGTAAATATCGTAAAAAAAATGAGCAGGCAGTGATTTCTTTGAGCCATTGAAAATATAGTATGGTGAATTAATGTAGTAGAGCTATAAATACACTGCAAATTGAAGATATTTTACATATGCTAATTGATTTCATTTAATTTGGAAACCCATTTTTTTGATTGATTTGAAAAAGTACGGTATACGAATATTCTAGTAGTAGATTATAGAGGTGTCGGTAGTTTTCTCTCACTAACCTTGACACATATTAGCAAAAATATATAAACTAAATACAATAGGCTAGTAAATACAAGAATGTGTTCAAAGTTGTATCAACAAAATAGCTAATTTGATTTTTTTTTGTAATAGGTTCTCGTCTGCAGCGATTTGGCTTGTTCTTTATTGGCGTTTCAGCCTCTTGAGACAGAAAAAAAAATATATGAAAGAATTGACCTACTAATACTACCCATAGATCTCTCAAGGAAAATATGGAAAGTTTCCATTGCGAAGTAATGCAAAAATATTCGTCTTCATGAGTTATATCATCGTATATTAAAAACGAAATTAACTACCCAACGAAAGGGAGTATTTCCATACTTCTTCGACAATTATACATCGTGCAAGTAGGAATGTTTCTCTTCCCTAGAAGTATGTGCCTTGGACTTCAAATAATCAGCAATTGCATTGTATCACTTTTAAAGGCAGCCATTTATATAAATTAAGCTTTGATTGTTCAAAAATTTGATTTTCGTTTTTGTAAGTCTTATTCTTTCACATTAAATATTTTGATCATTTTGTTCCCTTAATTTAATACAAATACATATGTTAACTATTGGCCAGCTAATCAGTGTTTATACCTTTCATGAGAATGAAATGGTATATTAAGTTTGGTCCGATGTTTGTAAGTGCCAGAAGGAGAAGAGATAGACCCATCAAAAAGTATACCTAAATGATCAGGACGATGAGCTGAGTCGATTTAGCCATAACTCCTCCATTTAAGCAGCTAAAGGCTTGAAATTTTGCAGAAATATCAGTCATTATTAGCTACGTATCAGTATTGAAAATCATGAAGATCGGAGAAATATAACATATAGCTCCCATACAACCGATTGTTCAGATATTGCATTTTGCACCATAACTCCTCCATTTAAAACGCTAAAGGCTTGAAATTTTGCAGAAATATCAGCCATTATTAGCTACGTATCAGTATTGAAAATCATGAAGATCGGAGAAATATAACATATAGCTCCCATACAACCGATTGTTCAGATATTGCATTTTGCACCATAACTCCTCCATTTAAACAGCTAAAGGCTTGAAATTTTGCACAAACATCAACCATTATTAGCTATATATTAGTATTCATCAAGATCGGAGTTCACAGTGTAAATCGGCAAGATAAATTCAGGACAAATATTTATTGCGAAAAGTAATAAGCTCAGCGCAATATCACATGAATCATATCGTTAAACGTTTGGGAACTATTTACGGATCTGATAACTGTTTTCAAAGACCGACATATGTAGGTCTTACATATTAATACTTAATTATTTGTATTTTTTAAATGTTGAATATCAAGCGTCGATACGATATTAAAAATATTCAAAAACCATTCCCTTCTTAAAACATAGTTCTTTTTAATTACATAAGGAAAAGCATTAAATAATTTATAACAATGCCTTTACTAGAATTATTTTTATTGATTTGAAGGAAATTTTCGCTTTTAACTATAGGTAATACGAAATTGTAATACAATAACACGTTTTTTACTATTCTTCCATTCATGAAAGGTATGAAGCCTTCGGCATAGCCGAAGACAGCGCTGTTTTTACTTGTTTTTATTTGTTAAAGAAATTCATTGTGGCATCAGAGAATGCAGTGCTCAGAAATAAGTGGATGCGTGATGTTTCATGGTTTTATTGATTTCTCTTTGCTTTAATTTTTGAAGTAAAACTTCTTTAGCGGCAGTGATTTTTAACATTGCGTAACGAAAGTCGCATCAGAGTATCATATAACAAAAGTCGCTTCAAAATCGCTTTCTTCCACTATTCTTGCTAATTTCTACTATGTATTACAACTATTTTTACTAATTTCTTGCACTGCTTTAACTAATTTCTACCAATATTTTTTACTAATTTCTACCACTATTTTCATTAATTTCTACCACTATTTTCACCACAATCCACCACTATTTTTACTATTTCCTACCACTTTTTTACCACTTTTTTACTAATGCTACTACTAATTTTACCACTATTTTTTCCTAATTTCTAGTACTATTTTCACCACAATCCACCACTATTTTTACTATTTCCTACCACTTTTTTACTAATGCTACTACTAATTTTACCACTATTTTTTCCTAATTTCTAGCACTGTATTTACTAATTTCTGCCACGAATTTTACTTATTTCCCCCACTATTTTCACTATATTTTACCACTATTTTTACTATTTTCTACAAATATTTTACACCATTTACAAATATTCTACAAATATTTTAACTTTAGTAGCATACTACTAATTACTACCACTAGTTTTATTAATGCTACTACTAATTTCTACCACTATTTTTTTGTAATTTCTAGCACTGTATTTACTAATTTCTACCAATATTTTTTACTAATTTCTACCACTTTTTTCATTAATTTCTACCACTATTTTCACCACAATCCACCACTATTTTTACTATTTCCTACCACTTTTTTACCACTTTTTTACTAATGCTACTACTAATTTTACCACTATTTTTTCCTAATTTCTAGTACTATTTTCACCACAATCCACCACTATTTTTACTATTTCCTACCACTTTTTTACTAATGCTACTACTAATTTTACCACTATTTTTACTATTTTCTACAAATATTTTACACAATTTACAAATATTCTACAAATATTTTAACTTTAGTAGCATACTACTAATTACTACCACTAGTTTTATTAATGCTACTACTAATTTCTACCACTATTTTTTTGTAATTTCTAGCACTGTATTTACTAATTTCTTCCACTGCTTTTACTAATTTCTACCACTTTTTTTTACTAATGCTACTACTAATTACTACAACTACTTTTATTAATTTCTACTGCCACAAAGAAGTTTTACTTCTGGCCGGCAGACACAGGTGCACAGGTGCGTGTTTTTTTATTCAGTATAACGATGAAAACTCTAATAGCAAATTTTTGAATTAAATTATGTCGCTATGGTCACCGCTCCTCTATGTACAAGGTGGCCCAAAAGTAATCCTCCTATCAGAAAATGCTATAAATTTTGCGATTGGCCCCTAATGTCAGTTCTGTTTTGACATTTGTGTAGTAAACACATACGAAATACACGTTAATAAACAATGTTACGCTACACTGCTCCAGAACGCGGAATATTGCTGACTATTTATTTGACCAATAATCGGTCGGTGACTTTGGCACAACGTGAATTTCGTCGCAGATTTCCTGGCCGTCCAACGCCTACTGGTGAAACACTGCGACGTTTAGCCGCTCGCCTCGAAGAGACTGACACAACACGAGATGCTGCCAGGCGTGGCAGACCCGGGAGTAGCCGTTCTACAGAGAATATTGCTGCTGTAGCCGAGGATGTCATGGAAGCGCCGTCGACATCGACCAGACGACGTGCCACGCAAATGGGTATCAGTCGACGGTCTTTACAGCGAATTTTGGTACAAGATTTGAAGATGTTTCCGTACAAAGTCCAGACGGTGCATCAGCTGTTAGCTGCTGCCCGCCAATCGCGCCTAACATACGCTAAAGCCATCCTTAATCACCACCAAGAGGAAGATGATTTTTCATCAAAAATAATCATGAGTGATGAGGCCCATTTCCATCTTAGCGGGTACGTAAATAAGCAAAATTTACGCTTCTGGGGCACTGAAAATCCGCGTGTAACCCACGAAGAGCCATTACACCCGCTCAAAGTCACTGTATGTTGTGCTGTTTTCGCTGGAGGAGTCATCGGACCTTTTTTCTTCGAAGACGTCGCGGGCCAAACGGTTACTGTGAATGGTGAGCGCTACAGAGCAATGATCAACGAGTTCTTTTTGCCGCAACTTGATGAATTGGGATTGAAAAACATGTGGTTCCAACAGGACGGGGCAACGGCACACACTGCACGTGCCACAACCGATATGCTGAAGGATGGATTTCCCGAGCGCCTAATCTCCCGGGATTTCAGGCGATTTGCATCTTTCTGGGCAGTGCAAATCGCCTGATTTGACCGCTCCAGACTTCTTTTTGTGGGGCTTTTTGAAGTCGCGGGTTTATGCCAACAAGCCTCAGACTCTTGCAGCACTTAAAGAGAATATCCGTCAAGAATGTGAGGACCTATCGCCGGAAGTTTAGGCCAAAGTGATGGAAAATGCCATAAAAAGGGCTCAAATGACAATCAACTGTGGCGGCGGCCATATACATGGCATCATATTCTCGACTTGATGTAAAAAAAATTAAAAGACCAGGTAAAAATAATCCACAAGAAGAATCAAAGTTTTTCATTTTTTTTTAAATTACAGCCAAAAAACATCGGAAGGTTACTTTTGCGCCACCTTGTACTTTGTCTTAAAAGTAGCGCTAAATTGTGTTGAACACGATCAACTTTTTATAAAAAGTGGGAGATATCGCTGTGGCAAATTCAATTCAAAAAGTCAGACGTTAATTTTATTATAATGTAAAATGTTTTAAGTAACTAAAATAATACCGGTATTTTTTTTTTTTTTTGTTAAGACTTGCTTTCATTATGGAATATTCAGTGACAACCGCTAGTCCACAAACTTGTAACAAAAACTTTTTTTTTTATGTTGCCAGTGAATTTGCTATAGTGAAAGCAAGCGCTCAGACATTTCTTTTCTTATGATTTGCCTATTTCCGAATTGTCCGAGGTTTTAATTATACGATATGGCCTTGGACTTCATCAGTTGAATGCTCGAAAGTGCAAATGATATGTTTGTAAAAAAAAAAGTTATGGAACTACCATTTTTATATCTACCCCCAAACAGGAGAACAAACCCCAGTTTGCGTGCATAATCTATGCGGCTTTAAAATGTAGAAAACCTAGTTACATGCTTCACAATTTTGCCACGCATAGCAGCTGTTTGTTTTTATGCAATTCGATGGTGCGCTTTTTCTACTCTAACACTTCTCATAGCTGCTAAAAACTACAGCAATTACAGGAAGCAATGTCCTTTACGACCAACACTATTAAAAGCTAAAAGAGATATGAAATGGGGTCACTTGCAATGCCACAACGGCCTGCTAACATTTCGCTGTGTAAACGGCCAACTCGGCCGTCTGTCTATACGACGGAGCGATCAACGACCAACCGGAGAACTGACCGAGCAACTGATTTTGTTGTCTTTTGGTTATGTTATTTTTGTATTTTTGCCTTAACTTACTGCAAACTAGCATAACGCTGCGTTTTGAGCTAATTTTACGGACAACAGTTTTATAGGTTAACTTTTGCGTTCGTGCGATGGTGGTTCGGCTATTTTACTTGCTCATTTGTTTTAGGAGCGGAAGTTCACCTACTTATTTGCGAATGTTTACATCTGCAGGTGAGCTACTTTCACGTATGAATGTGAAAATATTTACCTATGCATCTTTGTGTGTGTGTGTGTGTGTGCGTGTGTGTACATGAGCAACATATTTATGCAGGTAGAAATTTTTTCTTAAGTTAGTAGGACGAATTGAAGTATGTAGAATGAGAATTGCTGGGGTATAAAGTATGAACATATGTATGTATATTGTGATACATATATGTGAATAGTAATATATTTTAGAAAAATGTGTTTTTTCTACTTAACATTAGAGCGCATTTTAAATAAAAAATACTTTTAGTTTGTAGTTAACATATTGATTAATAATTGTTATATGTAATATTAAATTTTTCGTTGCCACGGACGATCAAAAAGTTGACCTTATGACTAGAGTATCATTACAATAAGCACAATAGTCAGTTTCAAGAAGCATTTATTTTATTCAATATTTTTTTTTTCACAGGCAAATATTACTTTCAAACAGCTCCTAGATCATAGTAACATTTTTCCATTCTCTGCTGTCTCAAAACTGAGCTATGAATATCCTAAAGAATTTTGCTCGAAAAATATTCGCTCTGTGAAAGGAAATTAATACTAGTGCTGCCGTTTTGGTAAATTTCTACATAAAGCGATATTTTTTCATCCTCTGGGTTTTCGGTTATTTGGGGAGTTCCTTTCCATTGTGATTTTACTTTCAATGCCTTCATTTTCTAGCCATGTGTTGCAGTAAAAACTAAATTGAGCTTAATGATGTTAAGCCACTCTATGGGAAAAGTGGTAAAAATAAAAAGGAGATTATATATGGTATTGCTTGTTTAGTGCTCAGTGCTGAACAAAGTCCTCTCAGACTGATCTCTCCTTAATCATAATATTTACCATAGAATTGGGGCACGAAATAATTTAGTGCTCGTAGGACGGTAACATTGTTGCGGTTATCGTTTTTAAAGAAGTAAGAACTTCCATTCCATTGGCCAAAATATAATGATATTTCATAGATTTAATGGCTTTACGTGAACTTTACTTTGATTCTCTTCATATCGAGCTGTCCATTGAGCTGAGCTACAATGAACCTTCGGTACAATTCCGAAGTAAATCATAAGGAGTGTTTTTTTTAGACCTGTGTTTTTCAAGGAGTCTATACTTTTTTCGGAGGTGGTGTTTTTGACAGCTGTTACTTGATTTATACTCCATTTGGTTTGCCATTTCATAAGAAGCAAACTTTCTCCGCAACACCGCTTACAAATCGTGCAAACTTATTACCGAAATAATGATTCGCACTGCGTCCAATATTCGGTCGGTTCGGTTGAAGCTCACTTTTGGTTGAATGGGTACGTTAATAAACAAAATTGTCGCATTTGGAGTGTTGATAATGGTAAGTGGATTGCCATTTTTGCGACGCCGTTACATCGTCAAAAAAAGTGCCGGTTTGGTGAGCTCTATGGGCCGAGGGAATCATTGGCTCTTATTTCTTAAAAAATCAAGCTGGCCATAATGTTACAGTCAATGGGGAACGTTATAGGGCCACGATTAATGACTTTTTCGTGCCTGAATTGGAGGCTGTTGATGTGGACGACCTTTGGTTCTAACAAGGCGGCGCCATGCTATGCCATACAACCAATGAAACAATAAATTTACTGAAGGAAACTTTTGTTAACCGCATTATCTCCCGTCGTGTGGCGTGGCCTGCGATTTAATACCGCTAGACTATTTTTTATGGGGTTATGTAAAGTCGTTTGCTTACGCAGATATGGCCGAGACGATTGACGCCTTGGAAGAGAACTATCGGCGCGTTTTTGCTGACCTTATGTTCAATTGCTGCAAAAAGTGGTCGAAAATTGGGCTTCTCGCCTCGAATTTGTTTGAGCTGGCTACGGCGGTTTAAAACATAAACATAATGGCAAACCCTTATCTTTAATATAAAGCGAAATTTTAGGCCACAACATTAAACAATGTCAAAAAAAAAACACAAATTTTACGAAAGATTGTTATTTTAATGGTTTTAACGTTTGAACTCTCTGTGTTTAAGTAAGACTTAAGTAGACATAGGTAATCTCCAAATAGCTTGAATTTAAATTTTCATTTTCACCAAACGCAGAAAAAAAAAGCAAAAACCTGGCAACACTAGTAGGAGTGAATTTCATCTTAATTTTCAATCATCAGCTGTTCGTGTCTCTGGGTCGATGTTGTTGTCAGATCAAATCAACAGATTTAGGGGACCTTCTCAGTTAAAAGGTGAGAAAGTTTCGTAGCATTTTCTGTGTCATTAAATTACATAAAAAAAAGCAGATATCATATTTCAATTTTTCCCATTTTTTAATTTATCCCATCTCACCTCATTAGCCGAGCTGTTAGGGCACCGAGTCTAAATACTTAACCTCTAATTGTGTTGCGAATTGACGAATTGGGAAGTTGAAAAAAAAAACTTGATAACTCTTTGGGAATTTTGTGATACTTGTTATATAATTTTACTTTTTCCTTTCGCATCAATTTTGATAAGCAAAATATGTAAAAGAGACGATTATGTGAAATCCATTTCCATAACGTTAACACAATTGAAATTTGCGCTATTTTTTGACAAAGTAGCACGAAACGGACAACGGTTTTGTTCGATCATCTTTTCTGACGAAGCTCACTTTCATCTCGACTGCTATGTTAAGAAGCAAAACTGCCGAATTTGGAGATAGGAAAACGCACACGCAAACGAAAGAATGAGAGTACGGTGAAGAAATGGAGCTGTTAGAAAAGCCATTGTACAGAACGGTGGGTGCGACGGAGGCATGGTTACTTGGTTGTAGCGTTGCCCGGAAAAAGCTTAGAATCCAATTGGTGCTTCGAGAGCCATTTTGATTCACTAATGTTGTTCATTCTGTAGCTAGAGACATCATTCAGCTAAGGAGTCTTAGTGTCTGCTGTCTACTACGAGCTAGGGTCAGACACTCACAGAGGTAGTGAAGAACAGCTTCTCTACTGTCCTCAAATTGCAGCCCCGATAATCAGTGTTCTATGGGATGCTCATCTTGGCCGCATGTTCGTTAATCGGCCAGTGCCTCTTTATCATAGCTGTCAGTCTTGACTTATTTAGCTAGTTAGTAGGTATATCGTTCTAGATTTATCATAAGTAGGTCCGATTTCCTTCGCAAGTTTGGAAATGGTCAATTTGTTCCATCTTCTTTCTGCAATTCGTGAGAACTATAAGTGCAGTTTTGTATTGATTATCCCCAGCGTGGAGCTCATTGCTTAGGCTATGGATACAGCATGACGAGCTCCGGATCGGGCCATTTCATCGGCACTCTCTTTGCTGTATATGATCCTATGACCCTGAACCGAGACAAAGGGGATTTCCATTGACCCGGACGCCAAGTTTGTTATTGGGAAACCCAATGCTGAAAGTGCTGCTTGACTATCTGAGATCCCTGCAAGCCTTCTTAATGCCTAGCACCTCCGCTTGGAGATTGAAGGAAATTTTAGCTTAAAGTTTTGCCTGAAAGCAAGCAATGAAGATATATGGTCAGTGGGTTGCTGTGTTTCTGAAAGTTTGTCAAGAGTTCCACTATGCCCGTATTGCTTAAACCTCCAGCATTTCGACTCTCTGAGTCTGATTGGAGAGTTCGCCGCAATTTCGCGAATGTGGAGCGCTATGGGCAGTTGATTCAACCTAATGACTAATGTAACACCTGCGCAAGCCGCGCGTTGGATGCTACCTAACTTCTTGATGTTGTATTTCTTGTCCAGTGCCGGCCACCATACTAATGCACCGTAGGTTAGTATTGACCTTATCACGGCCGTGTACGTCTACAGGACAGCTTTGGTTTTAATACCCGGTTTATACGAAAGATCCCTTTGCATTTATAATAGGCTTACGTATAATAAGCCTTCTCTATGCGCTTCTCGATGCTTGCCTTCCAGCTCAACTTGGCATCTAGTATGACGCCCAATTATTTCCGCCACGGAGGACAATGTGAGAATCGCTCTGTTTAGGGAAGAAAATCTGAAATGTGTTATTTTCGTTTTTTTTTTTTTGGTAAACACCAACAACTCTGCTTTGCTCTGGTTGATACTGGGGCTGATTTTTGAGCGGTTTGAACCGAACTACCTCAAGAATTTGGACGGAGGGTTAATAAAGGATTTTTCGTGACGTTAAATTAAAGAATTGGATTTGAAAGATTTCAGTTGTTAGCAGAACGGAGTCCATGCTACACAGGCCTTGCTACAATCTCTCTTTCCGGGCGCCAAGTTCGGTAGTCGTGTTATTAACCGTCTGGGCGATTTGATATCGTTAGACTTTTCTGTGGAGTGCTATAAAAACCGAAAATATGCAACCAATCCGTTAACCATGGTCTTTAAAAATTGCAGCCAAATTAATGGCAACGTGATTCATAAATAATGGGAGTGTGTGTTGTTTCGAATAAACCCACAATTTACCAAACAAACTGATTTTTGTTAATTTTTTTTTTTAATTACTGAAATATACGACTATGTGGGCCATCAGTTTTTAACTAGAGTTTCGGAAAAATATTCCAAATATATTTGTAACACTATACAAAACTTCATGCTAAAATTGACCATTGTGAACAATGTTAAAAGAACAATGAACGAAATTAGCATTGTAACATTTTAACTACCACATTCTTTCCGAATATCATATGCATAAGAAAATATATATGTAAGTATGTATGTATGTATGTAGATATGTATATGGAAAAATATAAATAACTAAAGTCACGTGCACCTACCGTCAATGTATCCAATTTCTTATAGTTTTTAGTCGACCGTTGGGCCATAATTGTGCTACACCTGATGCACGACTACGCTCATTTCACTGGATTGACACGTCATCCACGTGGCATGCAATCGACTATTTGACATTTGACAGTGATGACACGAACAGTTTTACACGTTGATCGAAGAAGAAGAAGAAGAAGAAGAAGAATGAAAAGTAAAAGACGAATGGACTCAGAAGAAAAGTCGCAGCAGACGTCGTTTAAAGCGAAGAAGAACTCTTTTCAAATGGCTATTTTGTTTTTTTGTTTTTTGTTTTTTGTTTTAGCAAAACAAGGAAATTTTCAAGTTTATATATATCTACACATTTCTATATGTGTGTTTGCAGTTATGTTTTAAGCCATAACATATATTTCAAATAATAAAACATCGATGCGTACGTGAACAGGAATGCAACGTTGAAGTAGTCGCCGCAGACGTAAGTAACCGTTTTAGTGGGTAGACGCGAACTTATCGCTTATACGAAGAATTTTTGCATATACATGTACATATATACATATAGTATATATCTGTGTAAGCTTATACGGAGTAGGCGGTAGGCGTGTACAGTCGTTATATATATTGTATATACATATATGACTGTGTGTGTGCATACACAACAGATTATGCGATGGACGCTAAGCGTTAATTAACGCTAGTAAATATTTTCGGTTGCTTTGCTTTGCGGTAATACTTATGTACGTAGTTGTTTGTTGCTGTTGTTCTTCTTAAAAATCTTGCTGCATTAAATTTACGTTTTATATGTATGTAGAGTTATTGCTGATAAAATGTGTTATTTGGTTCGATGAGTATACGGAATTTACAGGCGTTTTATAGTGTTTTATATATGTATAGTAGCTTAATTAATGTTTGCAGTAGTATTTTTGGTTTCTAAGTATTTTTTGTTTTTGTTTTTTTTTTTAATCAGGTTTTGCTTTGCTTTTGATTTGTTGATTTTTATGTATTTGTATTTGTTTTTGCTTTTTTTTTTAATGAGTTGGATTTTCTACATTCTTGTGATTATTTCTCCAATATGCAATGCATAAACCGTACTTTTCGCTAATGCCGTTAGCGTCTAGCGTTGGCTTACAATTTAGCTGATTCTTCCTATTTACACTTCCCCTTGGTGGTACGCTTGCATTTGATAAATAGCACTTTCTCGAAATCGTTTGCTTGCAAATTTAATGCGTGAAAAATAAAAATAAATCACAGAAATCACAGATTAATTAGAAATTTTATAATAATTTTGTTTTACAATAATATTTTTTTTTTTGGTTGTTTTGTTGTCGTTGGAAATTTGTTTTAATAAGCTTTTGAATTTTTGGTTTTGCTTGTGATACCACTATGGTTTCTGTAGTAAATTTTATGTTTTATTTTATTGTTTATATTACTTTTTTTTATGCTTTACTTTTGAACTTAAGATAATTTTTATTGTTTCTTGTGAATTAAATTTACGAGCATTTGCGTTTTGTTTCAGCCTTAACTTGACTGCTGTTGTTGTTGTTGTTGTTGTTGTTGTTGTTGTAGTTGCTGAATATTTACAGGTGTTGTTGATTGGTTGTGATATTATTGAGATGCAATTTTACAGATGCTAATTACGATGCTTTTGGCGATTGGCAAACAAACAACACACGCACACACACACACGTACACATAAGTACACATAGATATTAATTATTATTTATTTTTAATTTTTTAATTTTTATTAAGGGTTTACTGTTGTTTGTTGTTGTTGGGAGAGGCAGTGGTGTGCGTGTTACGCCTGGTTTGAATTGGTTTAATATATTTGATGTTTAATTTTTATATATTATTTCTTATTTTTCAAAGCTAATGCTATTTTTATTAATCACTTTTTATGTTGTATAAAAATGTGAGTTTTTGTTGCTTTAAATTATTACACATGCGTTTCAGTACATTCTTTGTTCACATTTAATGTTGTTACTCGTTTTTTTTGCTGCTTGGAACAAAATTGATTTTTTATTCTTAACTAAGCAAACAAACAAAAAAACAATAAATACATTTTAAACATTTTAATTGCCTGCAATGATTTTCTTTCGCGTACGCACGCTATTCACAGACTGATTTTGAAACTATTTTACAACACTGCCTCAAGCACACAGCCATATCTCTAACTAATATCGCAACAATTTTTTGCTAGCCAGCCCCCTTTATGTCGTCAACAAACAAGCGCACCGCAAGCAACGTCGACTTCGCTGTCGCCGTTAAAGCCGCCACCGTCCGACCACAGTACGTTAGCATTCAGCTGCGCTGCTGCCTGCCACGCACAACGTCAACATTCCCCACAACGCTGCACTGTCTTCGTCATCGCACACAAATCGCTTTTATTTATATCTTCTGCTCCGAGAGCTCACGCACACACTCATGCGCCGTACTACTCAGCTCAGCTCAATGGCTGCTACTTTGCTTTAACTTGGCACAAATACACGCACAGACGCTGTATACACCACACACTGCCAAATCTACTACCATATTCACCTTCACCACTCCCACTCATACAGGCATACATTTGCTTGAATGGCTACAGCGCTCGTGTGTGTGCGTGTGTGCGTCTGTATTTTTATGCCAGCACGTGCGCAATCCTTCGTTAAGTTTTACTTCCTTTTTGCTTTTCTCACTTCCAGTCGTGTACTCGAATGGCTCGCACATTTCATTATCTGCTATGTTTTTTCGGCTTTCCAGACTCATTCCATTTTATTTAATTTTATTTTTACTGATATGGTGATTTTGCATTTATACTGGGGAAGGAGGGGGGCGGCACAGTCATAACTTTCATATACAAACTATGTCACAATGTTAGTTACATAAATATATATGTATATATCATAAACTCATTCACACGCACATGGAATATTGTACACACAAGTATATAATATAATAACACTAGAACACACAGATGTACACACCACAGGCCACGCAATGTAATCGTCAAGCACATAATTAACTTTAATAGTTAAACAGAATTAGTAGTAAATTGCAATGCGCGACAGTTCCAAAATGGATCGGGGGCGGGCTTCTTTGGTTTTCTCTGAAAGTACAACTATCCAATTGCAAAACCTCAGCTGGGTTTCAAAAATTTAGCTCGCTTTTCTTATAGCATTACTAAAGCTTTCATGTCATGGCCTGAGGCGTTTTTAAAAAAGAGGAAAAATGTTTGAAATATATCCCAGATCAAGATTAGAGGTTAAGATATATACAGTGGTATTTCTTTCGTAGAAGATTTTAACCCATTACCGACGACCTCGACCCTTAATTGCAGTAAACTAATCAAAAAATAAGTTTGGAAAGTAGTCACACAGAGCGAAAACACCACCTAAAATGCTCTATAAATCAGAATAAAATTTAACATATTTCTCTATGATTTTGCTTATTACGATTGGATATGTCTTTTCAATAAAATCGACAAGATATTCTGCAAACCTAAGATGAAACATTTTCCATGTGTTTAAGAAGGTGACCCGTTGAACTAAGGTGGACACATTTTCAATAAAATCTAGTAGAAAATCTGTAAAACTCAGATGAAAATCTCTTAACACAACTAAGAGGATGACCTGAAGAATTCAGTTGAAAGCTTTTTTAATAAAATCTAGTAGAGAATCTGTAAAACTCAGATTAAAACTTCTTCAATATAATCAAGAAGGGAATTGCATCTCCTTTTAATTTTAATAAGCCGATGATATTATTATTGTCACCTAAGTTTTTT
This sequence comes from Anomoia purmunda, assembly GCA_951828415.1. Lineage (NCBI taxonomy): Eukaryota > Metazoa > Arthropoda > Insecta > Diptera > Tephritidae > Anomoia > Anomoia purmunda. The sequence continues at coordinate 14,088,787 of OX639995.1, read as the reverse complement.
GGAGTGCATTAGTTTCTGAAAATAAACATTACACTTGTGATAAACAGTTTTGCATTGTATGATATAAGTTTTACTTGATAAGTTCAAGTAATTATTTAACGATTGGTGTTGCCAAATAATGTATAGTATACCATGCGCCATTTCTTCAACTTTAATACAAGTTTAGTTAGTACCTTTATTGCACAACCCGCATCTTTTATATAAATGCACAAGAAAAACAATGAGGGAAAGATAAAGCGTCGCTATCGACATTTATTTTTGAAAACAACCATAACTTTATGCATTAAAAACTTCTGGATCAATAAATAAGCAAATCAAAAATTTTCATTTTGAGAATACAAAAATCCAAAGAAAATATTCATTATATTAAACTAAAAATACTATAAAGCAGATTACTCTCAAAATTTAAATTAAAAAGGGCTCTTTTAAAAATAAGAAGTTTTTCTTATTGATAAATTCAATAAGATTCTAGTAAAAATGGGAAGATCTCATTAAATAATCATTTAATTTATATGCTGTTAACATAAAAACAAAAATATTTCTATATAAAATTGTAGTTTTTTGAACGAAGTTCCAAAAAAAGTAATAAGTTATCTTCTTGCTTTCAGGTATTTTAATTTTCAATAGATTTTAAAAGAAATTCTAAAAAAAATTAAAAAGATGTTCTAGCAAAAATTTCTTCAATATTGCCCTCTATCGCTATCCTTAGCTTCCAAGCTCCTTAAGACGTCGATCTTTTTAATTATAGATATACTTTTTACCTCTGTGCAGATGATTAGATATTTTACTAGGTATTTTTTTGAAAAGAGTTAAAATCCACAATAATAAAAAAAATTAAAACAAATATGTTCCTTTAAATTATTTATGCTTTCATTCATTAACATTAACAGACCAGTTATCTTAATACCATATAAAACTATTTCCCATTTTATTTTATGTAAAATTCGGCGTTGATCGCACACAGATTTTATTTGAGGAAACGTCTAGTGAAATTCACCTGCAGCTAATTCTCTAGAACATTTTGATCCCCTGAGGGAACATCACAACTTTAGTAGGTCAATAAAAACTGGATGGGCATACTTTTAGGGAATATCAATAAAATGTGGGCCGGTTTGAGTTGCCAAAAATTATTGCATAGTGTTATCAACACAATAGAAATATAAAATTAAATCGTATTAAAAAAAAATTGTCAGCCTAGAAAGCTAAGCGATAGAAGTGAAACTTCGTGGAACTCGATGGGCACTTGAAATCAAAATACTCACCCTAGCCAGCAAGTTTTATGAGATAGAAATATTTCCCCGATAACAGAAGCCAATAACCATTATTCTGGAATTTTTAAGGGTGTTAGGTTAATGAAAAAAGATAGTTGATGTTTTCGCCTCCATTTATAAAAAATCTATTCATACACTTCCATACTTTCATGTTCAAGAAAAGATACAATTGGTTTGTGGTATGAAAAATATGAAATGAAAACTCGTGATTGTAAATTATTTAAATATCTTGAGAAAATTGCATCTTTTGTCGTGCCTGATCTGGTTGTTGAGTCTTTGGGATTATTATTGATTTTTAAATTAAATTTACTTTCTAAAACTTGTGCGAGTGGTTGAGCTTCTTCCAAAGCAAAATTGACATTAAAATCACCACTTAAAATCATTGGCATAGTGTGCAAATCTTCTCCTAATTCTGCTGCACCAGAGGGAGTACATATATGCCAATAATGCTCTATGTATGAATTTTATTACATCGTTAATTCTTTGGTTCGGAGTGATCTAGAGAACAATCATTGCCACACTCTGTACGCTTTGCTACCCCTCTCTCGTTTTTTTCTACTCCGAATCTGTCGCGTTTTCGTTTCTCTCCAATGTCCCCTTCCGTCCGACTGCCCCACTACGCGCGCCATCCCTCCCTTTTCCTGTCGCTATTTCGTTTCATTCGATATTGGAATTACAGCCCAAGGAGCGCAAAAAAGTTTCATTTCAAAAATAAAGCAAAAGAACATGGAATGTTGAATCTAAAATCTAGAATTGTTTTACCATTAAATTGCCTAGGTTGCATACAGGGATTAATTTAATGTTTCTCTTTGATCTTCTGATTTCGACAGGGTGAAAAGTTGATATATATAGAAACGATTTTCCGTCATTGAACACCGAAACCGATTTGTCTCTAAGCCAAACTTGACAAGGGATGACGGAAAATCAAATCATGAATTTTTAAAAATACCAAAAAATAAGCATAATTGGACGTCATTGGTTCGGTACTACGTGGCGTATACATAACTTTTATTTATATGCAGCGTCGTCATTATTTCATTTGCTAATAAACGCCAAGTCACGCATACACACACATACATATGTAGCCATGGAGTGTCATGGGTTTCCTTAACGTAAAAATCTGTTTATATTTGGCGATATTTAATTGCCTTCAAAAAGTTGGATGTGCTCACAAAGTCTTTCAACTAGGCGCCTGTGAAGTTGGGGACCCGTCAAATTGACATATATTCAACTTTTCGTGCGACTAATCGACCTTTTAGTTTAGACTATAACCGGGCTAGCATTTCTGGCTGCATTTAATATAGCTCTTCGGTCCAGTTTGGGCAAAAGCATTCAGTTTTGATGAATTCTTATTAATAAAAATTTCAAACCAAATTTGGTTTGATCTTGTATTATGTGGTTTCAAGATGATCTACCAAATTTTGTACAGTGCAAAGCACTTATCGGGCAGCCAGCAGATAAATGGCCTAATTATTTTGGATTGACATTGTTGCTTATGTTGATATCAGTGCGAAATATGATTTGTAAATCTTTTTTTAGGTCCTGAGAAGAGTCGTGTTTTTAGGAATCTATTTAGAGGATTTCGTCATCTCTTCATATATAAAAATAAAACTTTTATTTGTTTTTAAAGCAATATATAAACTCCTTCATTTAACCTTCTGATTATGCAAGACTATAGCTGACCGTCAAAGATTTCTAAGCAAGTTCGCTGAGCAGTTCGCATCTCACCTGGTAAGGTACCCGGACGTATAACTTATGGCGCAAAGAGAAGCTGCTTCCAAAGAAAACCACTTCCGCTCTACTTTCACCATCGTGGAAGGGTTTAGGAAGGCTCAATATCAGACAAACCATTCCCAGGAAGCGGGTATAAGTTGAAAGCTTCTTGACACCAACATCTACTCTAAGCTTCTGTAACTAGAATGGGGTAAGTAGCGATCACACGAACTATCCATGCTAAATAGAAGGTCTTCCAAGCTATCGACGAATTGTCAACCTAAAAGAGAAAATCTTCATCTGGATAAAGCGGTGCATTGACACAGAAGGCGCAAAATTGTTTTTTCCACTCCTTCATCTTGACAACTTCTACAGAACTCATTCAATCGTATGCCTCAACGACAGTTTCCTATTATGACAGATACAATCAATTGTATTTATTTATTTGGTAACCCATACCCATATCACTTTTGGTTGAAATTACTCAGCCATCTGGTTGAGAGATATGCGGCATTTCACGGCTACCCTGACGGTTGTGGACTGTTTCTTGAGTGAATTTATTGTCGCCGGGCTATAAGTGAAAATGTAGATATCAACCTTAGATATCGTATCACATTTGAACAGTTTTTTGGTTATGCCAGTTGTCACCAGTTCTGCTTGAAAAATGCTACAGTGGTCCGATAGATGGAAGGTAATTAGATTCCTCGTGCTTTGAGCCATCTGTGTATTCTTGGATGAACACACCCCACTAAAAGGCCACATAGTTAACGAAAACCATGGGGCTAGTCTGTGAATCCCTCATCACAATTTCTGAAGTAGTTTTTAAAGCCGTTGAGAGTCCGAAAACGGTGTAGAAGGAGAATACAATTCTTCAAAGTGGCCTAGTTGATTTGGAAACACAGCGATTACTTAGATTCAGATACACCACGCTACGATTCAATTTGTATGGAAACAGGAAACCAAATTGTATCATAACCGACACATTTATGGGCCTAGTGGCGTTGCTAGGTACTCTGGCAGCTACTTTAACCTAACCCTCAAAAGCAATTATATTTTCACTAAAACCAGATACCTTGGATCGGGCATATATTCCAAATATGAATTTGCTTCTTTTATTTGACATTATTTTTAATACAATTTGTATTTTACAAGAAAACACATATTTGCAAGGTGCCCTAGTGTGTCATAAGTCGTAAAGTCATAAAATTTAAAAAAATACAAAATTGCTTAGTTTTATTTATTTGTTTCAATGCAATCCAAAAACATAACTTTTAAAATCTAAAATTTTATGACTTTATGATTTATGACACTCTAGGGCATATTGTGAATATGTGTTTCCTTGTAAAATACAAAGTGTGCTATCGAGAATATTAAAACTACAAACAAAAACGGAAAATAAATTTCACTGGCTGCATACTTTGTACACAATAATATGACGCGCTCCAATCACTGACTGCAGAGTTTTAATACAAATTGGGAGGCCTACTGTTTTGCGCCCACTCCGAACGGCAAATAATTTTTGTGAGAATTTTTTCATGGCAGAATGCACTCGGCGTTTTATCATTGCCCCCCAAAAGGTGATCGCTATTAGAAAAAACTTTTTCTATAATTTTTGATGTTACTTGATCCGGCCAAGATTTGAACCTGAGACCCACCGCCTGAAGCGCGCAAACTCTACACACTTGACTACGTCGGCCGCGAGTATAAGTTTTATCCATTTTAGGGCAATGGTGGTGACGAAAATGAACCTTCACAATCAACGCGGGCAGCAAAAGAATCGAATGGCGAAAAGAGGCTGGTAATGATAATAGCGTTGAGGGTCATACAGATCCGACATGCAACACTATCTGACATGCGTGGATTTTCGGCCAAAATTATTAGTGAACCCGTTTTTGTAACTCGCTGCAAAAAGTTGAATTGATGTGCAAACGAGTGAAATATCTGAAGAAATTCTGTTTGTACGGGAGTGGTATAATCACTCGATTCTGATCGTGGAATTTGTGTGTGAATCGCGGAAATAGTTGATGAAATAATGCCAATGGTTGAACCAGACTGGCATCCAAGCCATCTGTAGATAGCGAACAAAAGCAAATAGGCTCGATGACTCGAAATAAATTGAGGCAACTTGTCCAGGCCTACACCGTATACACTGGGTCTTGCGCCGTCTGTTTTGGTATCTGCAAAACCCACCTGATGGCAAAGAGTGCTTGTTAAGTGGTTTGCCGATAAACTACAGCAGTTGTAGACCGATTTAACAACACAATACATTTTCAAAGTAGGAATCCTGAAGATCATTCCAAGGAAAATCGATAGCAAACAAATTAATAATGCAGTCCAAATATTTTGCAAAAAATGAATAGCATATTCACAGTCAATGAGCTAGATACATTTTTGGCAAACATTATGCATTCTGTGCTTTATCAATCAAATATTGAGCCACCCAAGAGACTTGGAAGTAGCACTCATGCCCTATGATTCATTGATAGTCGACGAACACTTATTTTCGTATATGTAGAGATTTAACAGATATGGTGATTCGAAAGCAAAACTACTAATTAAATGATAAAAAAAGAGAAGGTGGCGGTTCAAAGTGTAGATATGCTAAGCTTTTTATAAGGAACAATATCTCCTTAGGTATCAAGGCTGTAACTATTCAAGTTCTTGTGTGACGGAAGTGTAGAAATACCAATTGCGACGACCTAAATAATCAGACTTGCTCGCCTATAGGTCGGTTCAACTAAAACAATAAGTACAAATTGACACACACTGCGCAAATCTGCCTCACAGAAGTTAACCAATAGTTTTTACAGTCAATTTTTTTTATATCATCTTTTTTACTCCTTTAATTTGTTAAGTTCAAATTTGGTTGACCTTAATGGAAAAGTTAAAATTTTGTCTTTATTTTAAATTAAAACTGTCCCAGCTTGTTAAAAAAAAAAATAAGGATATTTTCGTTAAAGTAGATAGAGTAATATTTAGCAACACTTCACAGACTTTGTCCAAAATATTCACCGACTTTCATCTTTCTAGACTTTATCCAAAAACCTTGTAAAAAATGTCGAGCTAACTTTTGTAAATCAATCGGTCGTTTTATTACTGGGTGGTATGCTCTCTGTACAAATAAAGTAATCCTTTCCCGGTTGCTCTTGGCTTTTAACTAAGTTTTGAAAATACCACGAATTTGCCTATGGGTTTTTTATAGAAACTAACAATAGCTTGGGTTCGCGCAAATATAGTAAAAACTTCACGTTGATATGCGGAAAATTGCAAAATATTTAAAAATAAAAAAGTGTAATATAGGTTTTATTTAAATTAACTTCCACATTTTTCATTTACTCACATTACATTTTTTTCCATACCCAAATAGATCCATGGGTGTGGATTACCACGTAAATTGTGTGTTGAAAACCCAATATTTTACCGGACTTACGATGAATGAAATATGTCAGACTTGTGTCATAATTCAACCACAAAGTGAGGGTGAAAACATAAGATTTACCGATTACTGTTCTGTATTGCGATAAGTCTATACTCTTACTATCTTCTTTATTTGGCGCTATTACCGCTCAAGCGATTTTGGCCGAACTTCTCCTACAATTTTTGGTGTGCGTTTTGATGTTGACAAGACAAATTGAACAACAGTTGTACGCCGACTCCGAAAGGCGGCTGATGTTTTGTGAGAAGTTTTTTCATGGCAGAAATGCACTCGGCGGTTTGTCTTTGCTTGCCGAGGGGCGACCGCTTTAGAAAAACTTTTCTAAAGTTTTTGAATTCACTTGCCCCGGCCAGGATTTGAACACGGGACCAACCGAATGAAGTGCGCACATGGTGACCACTGATGCCTTGATTTTGCGTTTGTAACTTTTAATTTCGACAACAAAACCAGGGGACACCCTAAAACTCAATGAAGGACCAAGTGCAGACGAAACTGTTTACGCTTAATGTGAATAACTGGCCTAACCTCGCATAGGATAGAGGCAGTAGGCGAAGTTATTTGGTGGCGACTTTAACCGACAAATGGTTGGAGTGTCAAACAAGAAGAAAGAAAAATTTAGTTTTATTAAAATCTTTAAAATTCCATTAATGTATAGTAAATGCCTGGACACTTGCTAATTGTTAGCGCCTTATGTTATACGTCAGTACAAAAACGCGTATGTGTGTGTGTGTGTGTGTGTACATTCACTACCATTACATGTGTGGCTACATGTGAAAAACCAGTTATACGTCATATGAAGTGTGCGTTTTTTCCATACTCCCAAAAATGGTTAGTACAAACATTGGAAAATGCGCATACTAAATATATATGTAGTATATACATATGTATATATCTATTGTACATATGTACATTACTTACATATTATGCGTGTGTGCGTTGGTGCGCAAATACATAAAAAACAAAAATTATTTAGATCAGCTGTGGGGTTACAACGACCTGTCAAGTTATGACCACCGCTAACAGCAATACCAAAGCAAGTGAAGAACAAGAAAACCACCAGCTATAGCAACAACAATGACAACGCAAAGCAAAACAAAAAACCACGAAAAAACTATAAAAATAAAAAACAAACAACAAAAAAAGAGATAGAGCAATCGTACTGGAAATTTTTACGAAAGTACTCTGGGTTTTCACAACGACATTGCTGTTGTTTCGTGTTTTTATTATTTCGTATGATATCGAAATGTTGCGCCTTAAATTCACCACATGGTGAACATGACATGCAAAACACTTGTGTCAGTGTATTGGAAAAATGTGAAGGCGGTTGGTATGGGGGAAACAGAATTGACGCCGTGCATAGAGGCAGCGGAGCGGTGGGTGGCCGCCGATAACTTCAATGTGTTCGTGAAACTATGAGACAACCGCAAGGGAATGTTTCTTGATAAAAAGTCGATTCAATTAGTTGTGCAGTAAAATTATTATCCAGCAGCAAATTTCTGATGAATTAAAGTGAGTTAAAGTGAAATATATACGAAAATTTGTATAAGTGCATAAAATGAGAACTGAAAGCAGACAATTTGGTTGGCAGCTCTTTGACTTCTAATCGTGATGGACGCCAAACATAAACTGTTAGTATGCATAGCAAAAATACTTGAAGCATTTCATGATATTCCATATTCAATTGCAACAGGAGCAACAAAGTATTTTTCCAGTAGCATTGCTATCTGAAGTAGCATAGTATTTGAATATTTCCTTTTATTATATCAAATATTTTGCAACACATTTTTATAAGTGCATGCCCATTGTTATCAAACTAAGTTGGCATGAACTATTATCGCTGAATTATAGACAATTCATTCAATTACTGTTGAAAACAGAAATACAAAATATTTCGGGAATTGGATAGCTGGCCCACCCTCTACATAAGTGGGCGTAAAAAACAACAGGACTCTGATTTCAATTTTAAATATGGCACTTAGCTACAGTGACTCACAGCTCATCTCGTGCTATGTTATTTTTAAAAATGTTCGTTCTAATTTTTTTTTTTTTTTAATTTTTGCTCATTTCAATACCATAGAGCTTCAAATTTAAAAAGTTTTTCATATTAAAATTTTTAGACAATTTAAAAAACTGGACAAATCAAATTCAAATTTTTGATTTTTTTTTGTTGAGAATTTTAATGTTTTTTGTTTGAAGTTAGCAAAAGTATTTATTGTACAAAAAGAAATTTTGAATTTTGTGATGTGTAATATTGAATGAACTATATTGTAATAAAAAACGTTGACTTTAAAATTTAGCACGAAAAATATTGTGAATATTGTAAAATATAACACTGCCCGATTTCCCTTCTAAGTCATTACGAACAGTCCTTGCAACAGGACAGTTTTAATAGCTGGACAAATTTTGTGCACACGTACTTTTCATTAATTTCTCTATACAAATATCACCCTCATAACTGGATACTCTAATTACCGGCCGGGGACCTGGGGACCGGATATATCAAACCAATTTGATCAAAAAATGTCTCATAAACGGAAAAAAGCAAAAAGTTTCCAAAGAAGCTTTGCAATAGTGGTTCAAAGCAAGGTTGGCGATACCCTTTTTTTAAATTTGCTGAATTTTTATAAATTTTTGTAGTCATTTTTTTTCATAGTTTTGGTTATAGTTGAACTTTTTTTTTGTATGTTAAAACATTCAGAAATTTAAGGATGTGTTTGGTTTTTAAAGAATGTGTTTTATTTTTGAAAGACATGCCCTTTTTTAAAATATGCTTTCTGTACATGCGTTCGAGATATTCAAAAAAAATAGCTTGATAAAACCCAAACAAATTGTGTAATTTTTTAATTTTATAAATGTTTATTCAAATATTTTACTATGGGTATTCTCAGACAAAATCTTTTATGTTCTCTCCGTCAGCAACATTATAATTGCAAGTTGATAGAGCTGTATTCTATTTCTAAGTATATGAATTTCTTTGTTATTTTATTTTATGTAGAATTCCGCTTTATTCGCACACATATCTTTTTTGAGAAGACCTGTAGTAGAATTTTCTAAAAAAACAATTTTCTGGAGTATTTGAATCCGCTAACGACTTTCCAAATTTTAGTTTTGAGGGATTTCTTCAAATAAGAATCCAAACGACACTTTTAAGTGGGAGCTAACAGGTTAAAATATTCTACGAACATAATTCAGAACAATCCTTTGATTTCGCTCAGACCAATTTGGACCGGAACATGAAAATGTTATTAAAAAAATAAGTCGTGCTAACTTTTGTTAATCTAATGAGTGTCTTATTTCTCGGTACCACACAATACCCACCGAAGACGAAAATCACAGCAAAATTAGTTGAAAGCAACGTCAGAGGCAATCAGGCACAAAAAAACAAATTTTGTGAGACAGTAGTTTTCTTTAAAAGATTTGATACCTATAAGTGTTGTATATATATATATATAACTGTAGCCGTTTTCTTGTTTATAACATGACTCAAAATCTGATAAACGGTTTTCAATCAAATTTCAACAGTATATCCCTTGGGCCGTGACATGAGCATAGGATATATTTTTTGATCTATTAGGTGGCGCATGAGTCGAGATATTCAGAAAATCTGTATTTATGATCCAATTTTGATTAAATGGAGAACGCACTAAGGGGGTTGGGCGAGAAATATATTGTTAAAAATGGATCCACAAGGTGGCGCTAGAATCGAGTTATTCAGAAAATCAATATTTTAGATACGATATTAATAATATTAGAAAGGCGTGGTGCCGGTGCATTAAGAAGTACTTTTACGAAAAGTGGATCGGCGAGATGGCGCCAGAAGCGAGTTATACAGCAAATCTGGCGCAAGAAGAGAAATGTGGTATAAGTGGTCCGATAACAATGGTGTTAGAAAGGTGCCATTAGAAAGATATACGTATACTTTATTTGCAAAAAAAAATTATGAAAATCCATTAGACAACTCTGTAGCCGAGATTTTCAAAAAATCCATATTTATGGTTTGATTTATTTCAAATCGAATAAGCTTCGGGCAGTTAAAATTAATGCCCGTTAGTCATGGTCGAGATAAAATTGACCCTTAAGTTAGTTAGGCATAGAATAAAAATAGTCTCTCAAAAATATTTGATGGGAAGTACCTCCTTTTTGTAACATCGCGAGTGTTGTTAAAAAAAAACGAAGAAAACACGCTCCAAAACTTAGAACTGGCTATTGACCTAAAGCCGACTTTCATATTAAATATTAGTTATTTTCTTATTTGTCTAAATTAAAATCGGCTGACTGTAGCTTACGATTTTTTGACGATAAACTACTGCTAGTATTGTAAAAAAACTCAGAAATATTGAGTTTCACGACCCCTCATTTTGCTCTAACAACTAATGGGCTTATCGAATGGAGTTTATGAAACAACAATAAATGTTGCTTTAAAAGGAAAACATCGACATCACATACGCACTCCATTAAAGTACAAGCTCACAAACACACACGCACACACACGCACATACATTGACACATACAACCAAATATTCATTCAGAAATCGCTGGTAAAACAACGCTGATGAGATTTGACCGAATTCCTCGCTCGCTGCCGACGACAGTCAACAATATCGCGATAGCACCACTGCACTGGCTTAGGCAGCGACGTTGGCGGCGGCGTTGGCGACGATGACGATGACGACAGCGCGCAATTAGGCGAAATGACAGCAAAGGCGACGCTGTGACTGGGTCGTTGCTGATTCGTTACATTATAAAGTTGCTTATGGAGTCGTAGTATATGGAATCAGTGCAGGGAATAAAAAGCTAGGCAGACGCAAATGCAAAAAAAAATTATATTTTGCTGCTGGACAAGAGGGGTGGCAGGTGGAATGTTTCACAGCACTTCGTAGCGAAGATGCGATTTAATTAATAGGTTGTTTTAAACACCACGAAGTTTCAGCGTAATCTAATTTTAGGCGCTATAGCGCGCTAATGCTGAGTATTGCTTTTTTGTTTTGTACAAGTACTCTTATTTTTTTTAAATATAACTTTATGTTGAAGGCTGCGGGTTGCACCAGCAGGTTTTGAAGTATTCGAATATGCAGCGCAGGCGAAGCGGAGCACCACACAAATTTAGTTTTTACTTTAATTACAATTTTTAACACGCTTGCTATTTTTAATGTATGTTAATTTTTCGTATTTGCTCTGTGTGTATACTTTCGCTTAATTTTTTCTATGTTTTCTTGAAAATTGTATTGCTTTTTTTCCACACTGTCTGCACATTTTCACACTCGTTTGTGATTTAAATATATCGTTAACGATTTCAGCTTCTTTCTCAGCATTGCAATTTACATAAATATTTAATGTTTTCACGGCAGCAGCACCTGCCATCGAAAAACCAAACGTTTACACACACAAATACATTGTCACAATTTCGACACCTTTAATGCAAGTCCTTTGCCAAGACTTTTGGATATTTCTTTTGGTTATATATTGTATGATTGTTTTATATGGAAATTAAAAAAAAAAAAAGAAATGTAAAAATTACGCGCTTGCATTTAAATTATTTACTAGCGTTTTCTTATTGAATTTTCACAGTGCGTAAAGCGAATTAAAATTTTCACACTTGCTCCACATTTTCAATATTTTTCATGTAGGTATAAGAATACTCCTCCGGCGTCGTTTACGTCTCGTTCACCCTCTCGCGCACACACACTCACTTAACTGCTGCTGCTGTTTGCCTCTACTACTTCTACTATTTTTGCTGCTGCTGCTGTTCATGCTGTGGCTGCCACTTTTCACTCCGCTCACATATACAGCGCCAACCAAACCAGCTAAGCAGTCAAGCAGCCAAGCAGCCAGCCAGCAAGCCAACCAACCAACCAACCAACCAACCAACCATCCATCCATCCACCCACCCACCACCCATTGTCCCACTAACACTCTCTACGTGTATATTGAATTTTCCGTATATGACATAGAAAATTTTTTCGCTTGGCTCAATTCACACAATTTCATTTCAATTTTTTCCACATTTAATTCAAATTTCCCGATTTTATTTTATCGCACAATATTGCAGGGGCACTTGATTTAACTGTAGTTGCATAAAATTTTCACTTTTCACCAAATTTTACCCAATTTTCTTGAGAATTTTCCTGGAGCTACCAACGATTTTGTCTAACCATTCGGGGGAAAATTCAACGAACCTTACACTTCAACTTGGTCACAATGTATTTTACAAGCAGCTAGCTGTATTACTGCTATTCCGTTTGTCGTGTGTGTGTGTGTGGCTTGACTGTATTGTGAATGTGTGCGTCAGCCAGGCCAATGAATGTGTGTGTTGGCGTGTTTGTGTGTGGCGCGCGCGTGAGCGACCTGGAAGAATCCAAATAGAATGAAGCAAATATATGCCGCACGGTTTGGATGCCAAGTGGTTAGCCAGCTGGTCAAAATGTACACAATGTATGCGTGCCATAACGGATTTGCCGCCACCGTTCGTCTTTGTTCCGCATAATGGTGCTAATAACGAGTCATCCCTGTCGCCCACATGTTTGTACCGTTACAAATTGCAAGCAAGTGCCAGCTAACCCTCTGTGCGCATGCAACGTTGGCGATATTGCCAACATCTAAACATCGCTAGTGTCAGTTTTGACGTTTCCTGTGTTGAGCGGTGTGTGTGTGAGTGTGTGTGTGGTGTGTGTGTGTGTGGGGATGTATGTGTGTTTTGACGCGAATGTGAATGACGTTAGAGACTGTTGGAGCAACCAACCATGCCTCGTTACTGTGGGGTGGAAATTTCACGTCACAGCTCTACTAATTGACGGCGTCAAACAAAATAGTTTCTACCCTTAAGTAGTGGATTTTTGTGCAACTTGTAAAAACTTTGCGCTATATTTTGGGATAACAAGTAATGTAAAAATAGCACTTTTGTAACACACTAACAGCTAGTTGCCACATTTCTTTTTAGGTAGCATGTGCTATCTTCTTATACCTTGTCTGCTTTGCAACTCACGAATAACTGTTTATCATTCGTCCCCCCAAACTGGAATGCTTCCAATACAAATACTATATTAACGAAAACAGCTGACAATTTTGCGCCCGAGATGGCGCTGGTGCGCTCTCTTTGTATTAGCGCTCCTTTCTGCATTTTACTCGTAATGGTTTTAATGAAATTAAAGTTAGATGTCGCTGCAGTATTTTGAGCTCCTTTTTTTCGTTTAATGCATAACCCAACAAACAAATGCCGCTTCATGATAAAAATTAATATCTACCGCTTATTTTTACGTTATCTGATAAGAGCTGATTCACTTCTCCTATTGCACTATGTAGTATTCAAATCTTTCTAGTCTAGTCTAGCGGCCCCTTTCCGAACCTTATTTTTGAGAACTAATTGTAGGAAAAATACTGAAGATTTTTCAACTAGGTTTTTTTTTCATTTTGTTTATTAACTTTTCAATTATTGACGGGATTTTCATGGGCTTTTAAAATATTTCAGATTTTAGTTATGTGACTTTGACTCTGCCCTTGTCAACAAAGAAGAGGGTACCTGCAGTGAAAGATTTTGAGGGTTCGAATAATTTGAAATAAAAACATAAATCATCATTTTTAATTACTTTATCTCAAAAATTTTAATAATTTTCGAAATTGTAGGATTTTGACGAAAAAAAAAAATGTTTTCCACATTTTTTTTGGCTAATAATGGCTGTTAATATTGTTCCGGTAGAGATTTTCCAAAACACTTATGTGACCACATAGCGACAAGATTCCTAAAGAAAAAAATCCAGAAAAACTCGAGAATAGCAAATTACAGAATTGTAAGAACGAGTTTTATGACAAAAAAGGGGCTAAAGTAAGTTCATTTTTTTTTTTTATCTTCTTTCAGATCAAGAAATTACACAGCAGATGGTGCAATGCCGAAATAGGATTGCCTCCGAACCTAACTTAACAAGGGATGACGGAAAATCGTTTCGCTATCCACGAAGGTCATTTTTGTGTTCAAAGACACAAAAGAAAGCTAACACTCTTTTTTAATTAGGTACTTTTTCGTGTACTTTAGTGTTATCTGTATCCAAAACGAAAAAATCGAAATCAAATCGATCACTCCCTGGTCCAAACAGCGACTCAGTTTACTATCTTTTCGCAGCCTCTGCGTGACAAAGAACGTGCGTTTACATACCAAGGAAAGCTCGAAGTTGGAAAGCCGCAATCGCAACAGACAACTAAAAACTTCACCACTCGACTTTCTGCTCACTAAGAGCATTTCTCAACAAACCGGAATTCGCGAGCGCTGGGAACACATTTCTCGTTCTCTACCTACCACCGCTGTGAAAGTTCTTGAATTCCAGCGAGCCCGAGAAAGGAGTAGAGACGTATTATTCGCAGGAGCAAGAGAGATACCGCAATACGTGAGTCCAAAGTGCCTGAGATGCTAGGCGATAAAGAAAGCGCCCGAGAAAGAGCGGTGGCTTACGGAAGGTTTAGGCTACCAGATCACCGCAGCGTGTTCCAGACACAGGTGACCGCCATAAAGAAAGCGGTCCTCTGTAAAAGAAGGGAATATTAACTTGAATAGCCAAGCGGAAATCAGAGCTTGAAACCCAATCAGATTGTGATAATTACCGAACTTCTCTTTCGAGAGCTTCGGCATTTTTTTCAATCAAATTAATCTGAGTACCTGGGCACAGCGATATTCCGGGAAATTGTGAATCACATGAGTTACCTAGGCAAAGAAAGGACTTCTTAAGAAAGGAACTTTTCAAGGTTTCTCTGGCCACCTGTCGGTTACTTCTGAACCAGCGGACTCGTGATCAGCTTCGCAAACGCTGGGCAGCTACTTGAGCATCTAGAGTGGCAAGATCTATTTCTGGGGCTTCTACGATTATCCAATCCCCAGCACCGTTAGGTCTGCCTTTTCCAAGCTGGATAAAATAGCCAAACGAATGGGTCTGAATGTGAACGAACGGTAAAAACCAAGTACCTCCTGTGATCAAATAAGCAGTCGGCGCACTCGCATCTTGGCGAATACCGCAAACGATGGAATGATCAGCTTTATAGCAATATTGACGCCGTAAAGCGAATTCAAGCACAACAGTCACTCTGGCTGGAAGAGCTGTAGGTATCCTCTATGTTAGAAAGGCCAGTTGGAGAAGGGCTTGGATAGGCACCAAAAAATAAAAACACAAAATATCGACTAAATATGATTGCAAAATTTTAAATCGTAAAATAGTAATTATTTTTTATCATGCAACATTAATCGCATTATTGGTTATGTTGCTATTATCGTGATTGCTGAAACATTTCTTTTGCATTAATTATGATCAAAAAATTTTATATTTTAGTATATTTTTGATCGAAAAATAAAAATCACGATATATCGATCAAATTTTATCGAAAACCTAAAAATAAAAAATAACGATCACACTTGATCAAAAAAACCCCAATATTTCGTTAAAATATTTTTTTTTTTGTAAAAATTATAGCCGTGACGGTCTCTGATATAAACAAACTATTGCTCCAAGTCAGTTGCAACGCAGCAAAATATTTTGGGGTAGGTTTACGCTAATTTAATTAACAAAATAATAATTTCAAGATAGTACTACAGTTTTAAGATTGTGGTACTTTTTTAAATTTTTGACACCCAAACCCCCCCATGGGTGCCCCATTGCTTCAGGTAATATCTTTCTTAAAATGCATGCCGCGTTAAAATTTTAATATAATCGGACAATTCAACTATGGCACCAGACAAAGAAACAAACCTACCAAAAAAAAAATCACAGTCGCAATATTTTTGTAAATACATCGGGCTGAATTTGATCAAATTGCATGTTTGCCATTATCCTTTTATCACAAAATACACATATTATTCATATATTAAAATGTAAATATTTGTATTAGCTATTTTTCTTATACTCACATTATATCTCCTAATTTCAGTCTCGTTTGTATAAGTGCACAGCTTTTGTGGTCACTAGTTGTAACGGCGCGTCTGCGCCTCGGTGGTATTTTTGGCACATATTGCGTATTATACATGCCAATGCTACCGGGACCGCCACCTCCGCTGTCCTCCAAGCTTGAGGCCAACATGCCGCCGCTTATACGCACCATTGGCGATGAACCTCTGCGTCGATTCGACATGTGACGACCGGCAACACCCCCCAACATTCTGAAATTAAATAATAATATTAAAATTATTAATAAAATAAAAATAAAAAGTTGTCAATATGACTCAAACGTGTGTAGAAGTAGTATATATGTACATGTATTAAAGTTTTGTAATTATAAAGTTTATATTAAATATGTTGGCGTGTGGTAATATTAATATTAAAAGTTCTACCTACGACCTAACAGATGTAATTTTTACATAAAGCGTTGACTTCAAATTCCATGGAAGGTTAGCAAGAAGAAGTCTCATGAAGGGATGTGGTAATGAATGGCTTTGCGCTCATAAAAAATATTGTAGAACTAATTTTTTTAATAGTTTATTTTCACATTATAAGTAGCTTATGTTAGGAACATCACGGATTTTCCAAAAAAAAAAAACGATTTTTATAAAATTTTGTATGTATATTTGGAAGGTATGAGAATTGATCGTAAATAAAATATTCTAGGCATGGGCGAGAGTTCCCATTTGTTTTAAATGTCAAATTCATGTGAAATGTTCAAATATGGTGGTCAAATGATTCGTCTTCGAAAGAAGGTTCGTAGCTTACTTTTTTGATAGTTGCCATCTGTTTGATAGCCCAAATTATATTAAACTGTTAAACGGTTCGTCTTAGCGATGAAAGGGCCCATACATAAAATTTGGGAAGGGCGGCCATCAGTTGGAAAAATCAGATTTGTTTAAATTATACGCAAGTTATGAGAAATATTAAAACGCGGTTGTCAAACTTAATTAAAGTATACACAAATTATATGATCAATTCAAATATGGGTACCAAAATTTTTAGTTCGAAAGGCAAGGCTTATGGTATAATGAGGGTTGCCATCTGCTTGAAAAAACGAGTTTTATTAAATTATACACTAGTTATATGAAATAGTAAAATCTAGTTTTGAAGGTATATTTTGAGGGAGATTGCCTCCTGTTTTAAAACTAAAATTTAATTAAGTTATGCATAAATACATAAAATATTAAAATATGAGTTTGAAAGGATCCGCTAAAAATCCATTTTAAAAGTAATGAAAATGATGTCAAGGGTTACAATGATTATTTGTATTCATGTGGAAGTTCTTCTATTTTCTATTTTTATTCTATTTTTCTATTTACAAAAATTTAAAACTACATTAACTTTCGCTGGCAGCCATAATTTATATCCAAAGCATTTTTTGTAGTTTTAAGATATTCTAAGAAGGACGAGGACTGTTAACCAAATTTAAACGTTTTTTATTTCAGATTTCCCAAAAAAAACTCTTTAAAAATTTCACAAAATTTTCCGGAAGTTCAAATTTTATGAATTTTTTTTTTGGACTGCTAACCAAATTTAAACGTTTTTTATTTCAGATTTCCCAAAAAAATCTCTTTAAAAATTTCACAAAATTTTCAGGAAAGTTCAAATTTTATGAAATTTTTTTTTTTTTTTGGTAAGCACTGTTTACCACCCCAAGTGCTACAATTTGGTATAGCGCTGGGCTTGGTACCCACGGCAATATCTGCAATCCTTGGACGAAGCCCCTCTATTCTGATGACGACCATGGAAAATGCTTTAGGAACTATGATTTGCGGGCATGCACCTGAAATGCGCGGACCCTTTATAAGGAAGATGCCTCTGCCTGGCTTGCAAAGGCAAATGCCGGTATCACCGCCATCTCAGAGATGCGATGGACGGGGCAAGAAATGAAGAGGATTTTCCGACGTCTGCTACAGCTGTTATGTGAAGAAGTGCAGAGTGCCAGGTACTGTCGCCCACAAACCTAAGAAGGACGATGTGCCCACAGATCACTAAAATGGACTCCTTGAATGCGGGTATAAACATGGCCAAAGGGAAGGAATCTTTGGTCCCACTGTCAGTAAATTTAATCTCCACGACAAAGTATCCACGAACGGACTGAGGCTGATCGACTTTGCCGGGTCCGAAATATGGTAGGAAAAATACGAAACCAAATTTACCAGTTGTGATAGACGGAAGGCATGCTTCCAACGTACACTCTATTCGAGGGCTTACCATCAACTCAGATCATTATCTTGCCACAAGGGAGCTCGCTCGACGCCCAAAAGACACAATCACAGCAGAAAGACGCTGCCTACCGGAACACGCTGCGATCAGGCGCAACTCGAACTGTGGAAGAGAGATATCGGGAGTAGGAGAAGGAAGCGAGGCGCACCTTCCGAGAAAAGAAGAGAGAGACCGAGATGCGCGAGTGCGAGTAGCTTGATGCTAGTCGACAGGAAAAACGCCCGGAAATTCTAGCATAAGGTACGGCGACTTACAGAAGGTTTCATGATCGTGGCAGTTTCCTTCAAAAATGAAAACGGCGAGCCAATGACCGACATCCAGAGTACACTCAAACTATGGAGGGAGTACTTCTTCACTGCTTAATGGTAGTGGCGCCGAAAACATCGAACAACATCGAAGATGATGAACCCAAATCTCCAATCAATGAGGACGGAGTCGAGGTCCCGTTACCCGACTTCGAGGAAACTTGAACGGCAAGGCTGACGGTCTGCCAGTAGAGTTATTCAAGTGCGGCAGCGATGGCCTGGTTCATAAAGTAAGTAGTACTACAAAACTCCATTCCCCATTCCTATGGAACTGCTCACCTATAAGTTATTTACCAATACATTTGCACAACTAAGTTCGTAATTATTTCCATAAATCACACATCGCCTTCACTCCCTTGTAATTTTATGAAATTTCTCGAAATAATTTCCGACGCTTCATTATCAATTTGTTCATAGTAAACCGCATAACAACTACGCTTACGGTTTTGCGGTTAATTGATAACAGTTGTCAATATGAGTTCACCACAAGCCTCAAATATATAAAATGAATGTATGTATGTTTTCCTGTATTCCTGTGTGTGTTTTCATATAGTATCGTTCATA
The DNA here is from genome assembly GCA_951828415.1 of Anomoia purmunda. Classification (NCBI taxonomy): domain Eukaryota; kingdom Metazoa; phylum Arthropoda; class Insecta; order Diptera; family Tephritidae; genus Anomoia; species Anomoia purmunda. The sequence continues at coordinate 14,069,358 of OX639995.1, read as the reverse complement.
AGAATATAACTCATTTAATATTTACATATTTATATTTAAATATTGCCTTAGAGACAGGCCTGCTTGTAAGCAGATTAAACCAATTACTTTGCCGTTTATTATGGCGTCAATCACAGTTAATACTGCAAAGGAATTCAAAATGATTTAGTTTGACTTTAACTGAAAAAGTTTTATGAAATGTGCTTCATGTCGTTAATCGGATTATTCTTGTAACAGTACGTTGGTTATAATAGGTGAAAGAATTTAAGAAACACCGGAGTGATTACGCCAAGCTAAGCAAAATCTTATCCTACGAGTGCACGAATGCAAACCTCATAACGGGCGGTCTTCATCTGCTTGAAATTCTTGCTTATTTGATGAGCAAGCGAGATGTCGCGCGTGAAGACCACTATAAGTAGGAAGTTTGTGTGCAGGGCACGAACCTTCTTACTTGACGACACGTGGCAAATGAAAAAGTATGTATAGTTTCAATATGCCCAAAGAACAATATGTTTCCCTGCTGGCCAGAAGAAAAAGCAGAAAGCAAGCGAGCGAGAGACCTCAAGACATCTCGTTAGAATGGAGGATAGTGTGTGGAATAAATAAATGAAATCGGCCAGTGTAATAAACAGCTGTTCTCCTTATAAATTCCCAGACCTGGATGACATTACGCCCATTATAGCAAAACCTGGAGAAGCCTATAATTTCGTGGCTAGATATAATCTTCAAAGTTATCAACCGCCTGACCTACATTCCAGAAAGCTAACAGAGAATCAAGGTGGTATTCATTTTTGAAACGGGTAGAAGAACTCAAAATGTAGCAAACTATTTTAGAGCAATATTACCCGATGTCGCATTTCATTCATAGACTTAAGCATTGCTTAGGTAACAGCCGATTTTTTCCTTTAATTTTTGGCAACGGTGAAAAGAATAAAATAATAAATTGCTTGTCGAAAACTAAAATATAAAATTGAATTGGAATTGGTAGTGCTCCTGAATACAATGAACTAGGGAATTTTTTTTATAATGCGACAAACAAAATTAATCAGATCCCAAACAGAATACTTCTCGCTAGAAGTTAAAGATTTCCGCCATTGATTCGGGATTATCCAAGAAACTGCGTGGACTGTGCTCGTTTGTATTCGTGTCGAAATTATTACCAAACCAATCGGTAAATCCTATTGCCCCATTGCACTACATAGCGAAATTAAAGGACCATTACATTTATTTTCCAAGTATCCATCGTCTTGTACTCGATAAAATCTTTATTCGTACTTCTCAACGAGTTGTAATAGCTGCTAAATAATTCACAGTTAATATAATATTATCCTGCCATCCCTTAATATCCCTTAATATTAGAAATGGGAAATTTTGGGGTGTGTGTGAGAATGTTTGCGATCTTTATAGCCGAAAACGACTAGATCGATTTATATTAAATTTTTAACATAACTAGCTAGTATTAGGCTTTGATTACCACATAGTGTACATTTTAATGAGAGTTGCGACCTGTTAAAAAAAATTATGGATATTGAACTAAAAGGGTTAAATCGCATATTGCCATATGACAACTGGAAAGATTTGGATAAAATATGACACATACATATATAGTCCGGTTATACGATTGACCATAGATTAAATAGTTTAAAAATTTGTCACCCATTCAAAGGCAAATTACATTAAATTAATAAATTAAAAACAAATTGTACAATATGAGTGTCAAGCTAAAAATTTAAAAAAAATATTTTTGGGTTGTCATTTGTTTAAAAATTAATTAAAATTATAATAAATTAACTCAAATATTGAAATATCAGTATCGAAGGGAGTTTAGGTAGGCCTTAGTTTGAAAATACTACTGAAGAGGGTTGCCACCAGCTAAAAAATCTTAATTCAGTTAAATAATTAAGGCTAAGGAAATATAACATCAAAGGATTCAAAGGAGGAAAAATTAATAATGAAAATGAATTTAAAGAGCGTTGCCACCTATTTAGAAGTAATAATTTTATTCAATCTCTGAGCTTACTGAAATATAGCTTTATTCGTGTGAAAAAAAAAGATTTTTGAAAAGTGTTGCCATCTCTTAATGAAAGTTAATTAAATTTAATTGCTAAGGTAACTGAAATTCTATTGTACCGATGTCAAAAAAGGCATTATTCGATAAATATATTTAGAAAGGGTTGCCACCTATTAAAAAAAACCTTGAAACGAACTTTATATGAAAAATTTAGAATTTTAATTCTTTTTCGAACAGAAAATAATTTTCTAGGCTTGCTTAATATTTTAGGATGTTCAGTAAACGGTATTCTGTATATCAGATTGAGGTACAGCTTTTGCGTTATAATGCGTTAATTGCGTTGTGGATATTTGACAGTAAATGTATAGCACTAAGTAAAAGAGGTGAAATACTTTTGTAGATAACAAAAACCCTTAAAACAAATTAATTAATTAAAAGTTATGTATAATTTTCGCTTAAACTAATTAGGGCATGGTCTTAGAAATGCTCCTTTTCTTATATATAAAGTAGCAATGTCAAAGATATTCAGATAAGCGATATCTGGCTGCTTGCTGTCCCAATGCTCTTCTCTTTTTTTCTACATTAGAGGTAGCCATTGTTGAAATCAACAAGTGCAAATAATTTCCGTAGAAAGAGAGTACACAATTGTGCAATAGATATTTTAACGCATGATTATAGCAAACGCCTTCTAGCTAATCGAACGATTGGCATTCAATTACAAATTTCTGCATATGCATACAACATTTGGAAGCAGACCATCTCTAAGGGCCAGAAGCTGTGCATGGTTTTGAATTTCATGAATTTCAAACCAATGCCAATCAATTTCACAACTTTTGGTATCAGCGTGCAGAGGTTGCACCAATGCCATAGCAAGGAAATGCTTGGCTTTCAAGTGGATGTGGCGTATACCCAGAAACCACAAAGAACTACAGCTAGCTGCGTTTGGCATCAACCGATGACGTGCTTGTGTGAACGTACCAAGAAAACCGGAACTCAATCAAGTAGCCAACGTAAAGTGATTATTAGCTAAGAATGTAGGCATAAAATCGATACGAGTATTGTGAGCACAAAAATTATTTACATGTATGCTCTTTAATGCTGATAATGGATATTATTTTGTGAGAAAGAATTGTTTTATTGATTACACTGAATTCAATTTAGTTTTTGGTCAAAGAAAATGTTGGTGGGTGAAATTCATGTAAAGCTTCTGCTGTGGCTTCTTCAATTATTACATTGACGTATTATAGACATTAGTTACAAATGCGTGACTACTAAATATGATACTTGAAAATCACAAATGAAGACAGTTTGAACACAAAAATATATACATTTTGAGGTATACAAATTAAGGTTAATTGGTCATTCACCCAAAAAACATTTGGTAGATATTTTGGGTGGCATGTTACAACGTACGACTCTTCTAACAGAGCGTTTGATGAGCCTGCCAACAAAAATAACATAACAATATGTTGTGCTTTTTTTGAACTGCATAGTGATGAATTTATATTTTTTCTGAAGAGTTTTAGAATAATATTGTTCTGAATGATATTTAGGAAGGGTGCGCAAATTTAAATTTTTAAAAACATCTGCAAAACTTCTGAATGATAGACAAGTTTTTATGTTCCATGGTCTTTATCATCAAACTCATCTAGGACAAAGAAAGTAGATTACTAAGAAGTTACATTAGTAAAATTATCCTATGGTAAGAAATATTAGCTAACTCTATCACTCCACAAACCAATTGGATCCAATCAGATTCTAATATCAATCGTTCAATGTCAAATTTATTCTAGTGTGACAAAATAAGCTAAAATAATCTGAGTCGGTTAGCGGGGGGATGTGAATAGATGATTGGTATCTTGGGGAGAATTTTTCACATGTCCGACCTACATTGAGTACGACTAGGTTGATTCCAGATAGGAGGAGTAGAATCTGCTCCCATATTGAGATCGTAGTTGCCCCAGAGTGACACTTGGCTCATAAGGCTATCGGAACTCTCCCTCTTCTATAGGTGGTGGTTTGACCTCAATCACGGCATTCACAGCGAGAGAGTTGAGGAAGGTGGTGACTGTCTCTCGGTAAATGTCGTGTAAGATCTTTCTGTACACAGTCGATTCGAGTACGTTGGTGATGTATGTCTGGCTCTCGGCCGACAGTTCGAGAATATGCCTTCTGATGTGTGTCTAGGAGCTGGGTGTTCGACAAGCAGGAGCCCGTTTGAATAACCTTGGCGATGGCATCTAATGAGAACCTGCTATAAGCGATCTATAGACGACATCAGAAATCATCCTGTTACCGAGCGCTGCATTTTGTGTGGTGTGTAGTCTCGCCCACTGGGTTCTTCTTGTCCCGAGCGACCAAATTGGAGTGGTATAATTTACAATCGTCTTGTATGATGTCAACAATATTCATTTGCAACTGTCCCGAGTTCTGTAGGCTAGCGATGTGAGAACCTTGTTGCGACTTTGTAATTTGTTGACGATTGCTGTTGCGTGCGACTTGCAAATCTAATCTAACCCACCATTCTCACTAGCCACATCCTTAATTTGATAATTTATAAAATTCACCATTCAAAGATAGAGAGCAAAATGCGAAAAATACTATACCCAGTTTATGTTTCGAAGCTGGCAACATTGCTGATGAAAATATGAATACTTATAAAAGATCTTATGTAGATATCTCTGCCTTTGTAAATTCTCGTTTCTGCTTATTCAGACCTAGTTTGGGGCCACACAAATCTCAAACTATTTGCAAATTTCCCTGGAATGAGTTGCACACCAGTCCCGAGGTAGTTTCAAACTAGTCCAATACAATTGCCAAACAAGTTCCAAGCTAGTTTTGAACTGCTCCCAAAGCAGTCCAAGACTACTCCAGAATCTTTGTCCCGAACTAAATCCAAAGCAGTCCTGAAATCGTCATCAACTGTATTCGAATTAGTCCAGAAAAGGTCACGAATTGATCACGAAATAGTATTGAAATTGTCGCGAAGAGGTCCTAAAATAATCCCGATGTAATCTAAAAATTATCCCAAGCTAGTCTCGAAATGATCGCGAAATTGTCTCGCAATTGCTCCGAACTGAGCCCGAAGCAGTATTGAATCCCGAAATTATCGTGAAATTAATCCGAAATTATCCAATTAGTCTCGAAATTGATCACAAAATAGTCCCGAAATAGACCTGTAGTGCGATTCACTAACTTATTTTAAAGATATTCGTTTGGTTAACTCAACTTAACCAAAATTTTAGCGACCCTGCTATTCAGTAGCCATTTTTTAACGATTTTCGCATTCGCCGAATCAGCTGTTGATGTTAGCTAGTCGATGACCGAAAACTAAACGACAACAAATTTTATGTTGTTAACTCAATCGAGAAAAGTGAAATTCGTGATTTCAATTTAAACAAAAGAAAAATTTAAAATTCAATGATTTGTTTTCCTGTAATTAAAAAGGAACATAAAATAATGTCGTTGAAATATTTGGCTCCAACAGTGGATCGACGTTTACTCCGAGATGTGGACAATCCCTTTCATCTAAATGCAACAGACTTTCAAAAACTGTATCGGTTAACTCCAGACTTGGCTGAATACCTAATTTATCAGCTTGACAACCAAATAAGAGGATCCAGAATAACAGCAATATCAACTGAGAAACAGGTAGCTCGTGTAATCTTTAAGCCTGTATGCAATTTAAAATTTTACTTTTATATTGGTAGGTGCTAGCGGCGTTAAGGTTCTTCGCAACTGGTTGCTATCAACGACCCGTAGGTGAACAATGGGGAATATCCATGAGCCAGTTTTCCGTAAGCCGGTATTCATCGGGTAACGGATGCACTCAATGATTCGTTGTTTCACCAGAAAGTGAGGTTTCCTATGACCCAAGTGGAACGCCATTCTGCTAAAGAAATGTTTGCTTCGGCGTCGTCTCCCTTCGTGGGATTCCACGCATATATCAATTTTGCCACCAAGGAATCATGAGGAGGCTTATGCCAACCACCACATCTACTATTCAATTAATATGCTAATGGTAAAAGCAAACTTTTACAAGGATCCATGCATAAAAACAGAAATATAGTTTAGTTTTAATATATGTATAGATAAATGATTATAATTAAAAAAAATTAAATATATGTATGTAAATCCTAAATACGCTGGAGCACAACGCGAAGTTTGAAAATGATAACCATGGCATATTTGCAGGTGATTCCGCATATTCCTTGGAGTCGAGTTGATTACTATTTTAACAAAACACTCAGAGGAGAGTCCGGAATTCTGCTACAATGGAACATTGCAATATACATATATAAAGAATTTTAAGTGTTTGTAGTTTGAAACAAACTTATATCTATTTCACTTTAATAAAATATAATAAAAACGTTCAAATTTATATTTGGCAGCAGGCATTCGTTTGTTTTTTTTTATATTCCTCTTTGTGCTTTTGTGCTTATTTTGGCATTTAGTTTGACAGAGATGCCACTCTTTATCGCTTTGAATAAATACAACGAAACAGCTGTTAAGTGTCGTTAAGAATAAGTTAGTGAATCGCACAATCGTTAGTGCAAACGGCAAATATTGCCGCTAAAAATAACAATTGTCGTACCGTTTAAAGTTAGTGAATCGCACTACTGATGTGGACCTTAAATAATTCTGAAATGATCACTAAGTAACTAATCCAAAAACTGATCCTAAGTGTTCCGAAACTAGTCTCCTAATTGTATTGAGACTACACCTTTTCCAGTAGAGTTTCAGAAAAGCTCAAAAATATTTCAGAAAATCACAAATATATTTCAAAAAAATACAAATGTTTTTACAATATTTTTGGCTGATGATAGAACATAACGGCTTCTACGACCATATTGAAATTAAACCACTTCCCTTACCCCATTACATTTTGTTCTGAGATACATTTGAGTTTTTCTGAAATACTTTTGAAAAAGGTGTAGTGTCGAAATGGTACCAAGCTTCACATGTACATACATTCAGCAATGCATTTATGTATGTTTGTTTTATTTCAGCGTCGTAGCGCGACTTCCAGACGCTAATGTTGCTAAAGAAGTGCTGCTTCAAAAATATAATAATTTTACTTGGTCATCTAAAGTTGTATAACAATTAAAGAATTAAAAAAAAACCTTCCCTCCCCCATTTTGGATTTTTGACATTTACGTGATATTTGCATGACAGAGAGATTAAGGATAAGATTCTCAGTGAGATCAGGTGATTCCCCCGGGCCCGGAGTTCTCGAAGGGGCCCGTATTTTTCAAGAAATGTCATCAATGCTCGAAAATTAGAAAAACTTTTCACAAATATCTGAACTGATTAATACATACTACTGATTTTCGAAATCGTATAAAAAAAAATTTGTTTCACCCAACATCAACTATAAAGCAAATTTAATACATTTAATACAGATGTGATGAACTGATGAGAGCAAAAAACATCGTATTTGACTTATTTTTTAAAAACATTTAAGTAGTAAGTGGAAAGATAGTTGATGAAATTGTTGAAGTATTCGAAACTTTTATGTAGAAGGGGGCCCCCACCATTTTACCCTTCGGGCCGGATTTCCTCTCGGCGGCCCTAACGCCTGGGTTGTCGTTAAAGCAATGCACCACGCAGCGTAGATAAAATTTCCTCTCCGTTTGGTTTTTATTAAGCGTATCCGACGTGATCCGTTAAAAAAATAAAACAGGAGTGGCCTCCGTCAAATTAAGACACATAACTCACTGACAATCAGATTGCCGATATTAGTTTATCGATAGTGTAATCCATAAGGTTGGATCTATTTGACCACATCCACTTATTGATCGTTGCTTTTTCGTAAGCATTTGAAATGCAGATATTTTATATTAAATATAAAAAAATCAAATATAAATTTTTTAAATAGCTAGTTGGTAGTGAATTTGAAGTCCATGTACCACTGTACTCAAATAAATAAAATTATTGTAGTGAAGAGTAACGAAAGAATTGATTGCAAGAAATATTTGCAGGGTATTTTCACAGCAAATACTTAGAAGTACAAATAAATATATGCACGCAAACGTGTGTACTACAAATACAAATATGTTAATGGCTATTCCAAAGCACACCTTAATTCCTGTCAGTTATTATGGATGCTTATCCATTAAGACACACATTATATTAGCGCACGCATACATTTATTTACTTATATATAAATTTCTAATCATATTCTCATTGTTCTGAATTCAAATTCGTAAATATTTGGCTTATAGCGCGTTACGCAAAGCTTACTCGTTTTAGCGCAAATGTGTAGGTAAGGTATTTAAATGACCTAATTAGTAACAGAGTTGTTTGACGTACATATGTATATATAGTCATAAAATCATTCCATATAATTTAATGTGCATATGTTTTAATATTTACAGACTTGGAATTTCAAATGAAATAGCAGTCAAAAACTATTTCGTTTATCCGCGGCAGGTAATCGAGTAGATACTCGTATCAGTATACTCGCATTCCTGTGGAAACTTTTGGTATAGCTAATGTTATTTTTTCTTTTAGCTTTGCTTACCTGAAAAGGTTTTTCATGACATAAATTATATATATCTTCGCCATAAATAGATTCGTAAAATCTTCGTCGACATGTGATGTGACTTTTCGGTTAAACTTTGAAAATAATGGCAATGCAATCTGCCCAAAGGAAATCCCACCATTCTCAGCCGCTTGAATTCATTGCATTAAATCTATGAAAAAGCCCTAGTTAAACAAAACGAGCGGTAGCCGCGGACTCAAATGGTGTTATTTTATGTAGTTTTCATATAAAATTTGATCATATACAGTTGATGTCGTTGCTATTCCTTAAGACAGTCAAGCTGCACACGAATTGCAAAAAAAAATAGTTTTTTTTAGTTTTTTCTTTTAATATTTAAAAAACAATTTATTTTCACGCCGCTAAGTGTGCACCCGTTGTAGCTGGGTACCCACATTTTATGTATGAGGATTTAAACTATCCTGCGTTTGTTTTCGAGATAAGCAATAAAAAAAAATTATTTTAGTTTAGTTTAAGTAAGAAACAGTATTTACATAACATTAATTAATTTTTTTTTTTAGTTTTTATAACATTTTTTGGTTAATTTATGCAAGTGATAGATTTCGAAATTGTTTCAGCATGTATGTTACGAGTCGGACATTGTCCGTCTCTCGCCGTTTCTTATTAGGTGCAGTAAGACATGCAACACAATTCCCAGTGACTGGTAAACGACCTGTTGACTCTGTAGGAGCAACTGCTTCGACAATAATTGGGTGCCCTAAAATGGACTCTATACCAATTTTTTTAGTTGCGACATATATTTGGTTCTTCTGATCTTTTTCTATTGCTTTCAATACCAATTGTTTTTCAAACTTTCTTTTAGAGAAATTAGCCCTGAACTCATGGATTTTATCATTGTCGGCTTATTTTCTTTGGAACGTATAACTGCTAATATATCAAGTATGTTATAAAAAAGGCGACTGGCTGGCTATCTCTACGTCGTTTGCTTCGTAGTATATGTACCTAATATCTTGCCCATATTGCTTTAATTTTCTTTGGCACAGATGAGCGCAACATAATGTTATCTTCTCATAACAGAATTGAGAGGAATATATTGCCCTTCAATTTGTTCCCTTCAGCTCGGGTAGAATGTAAGGTCTATTAATTTTTAGAGTTCCAATTATGGACAGTAGCCTTTAAGAATCGAGCCAGCGGAAGACTTGTAAACAACTTGTCACAAGTAATATTACGACCTGTGTTTTCATATCATTTCAAACTTAATCAATTAGTACTCGTTCTCCTGTGTTAGTTTCACGAGTTGCACCTTCCTTACTAGGTAAACTTTCTCGTAAAGTTAAAATAACACAAGCCCACCAAACCGGTATGCCGTATTTAGCGTGCTTTGATGGGATGTATTGGGTGAAACGAGTTCGACTCCTTTACCCAAACAGTTGACGAACCTAACTTCCATAGTTATTGAATATTTTCTTTATTAGACCAAAGAACTTCGGCAGTTATTAAATTTCCTAGCTAATCATTAAACTCTACTGCAGTCATGGATGGGAACTGCCTTATCTCGATTTCGATGCTCATTATAAATGTCGCCCGGAAATTTTTCGCTTTCGAACATACTTTTCGCTTATCAGCAAAAATAATTTCAAGCGAAATGTGTAGCCATTTTCGCTGGATTATTTCACTTAACTTCGAGAGGCGAACAGGCTAATTCAAGATGTAAGTAATAATATTATTTATGGCCGTGTTGCAAAAAACTAAAATAATAAATAATAATAAATGAGAACCAGCATGAAATCCTTTAAAGTAGAATACAGAAAAACCTGGACATTGCCAGCGATTTTGTAAGGGAGAGTTGAGAGAATATGGCGGAATTACGAAAGCAGCGGACATTGGAGCTAAATTGCTCGATATCAACTTCAAAGTTTTTACCAATACCATTTCGCTAGCTACCCTCCGCAAAAAATGAAAAAGGGCTTAGTTTATCGATTAGCGAAATAGCAAATTTCTATCTTTAATTTGCACGTCCAATAAACATATAAATGCTTCCTTGTTTTGTCTTTAGTATCGTACAAATGTACAATTAGTCGATTACCTAAATGTGACCTTTTATTAAATTTGATTTAAACAACAGGGACCTAAATGTTTAAATTATTGATTCTGTCTTTTCTCAATTTTAAACTTTGCAAACAAAACACGGAGTTGTAATTTTAATTTTCGAATTTCACTAGATGTTTCGAAGTGGAATTTATTTCGTGCGGAACTCATAATAGCGTAATCACTTCGGGAGCGATTTTTTTTCGGGCGGAACTCAAAATAAAGCTGAATATACTCTATGTGATTTACGGGTTCTTTCCCATATAATTGTAGTGCACCCGGGGTTAGATTAAACCTTCCATTTCTTATTTTTTTCAAAGCCCTATGAGTAGCCCAGAATTTCGTTTTTATTCATTTTAAGTGTGTGGTACCCGGGTTTTTCGTAAGCACAGAAAGGTTAAATCTGCTTTTGATACCACGAAAAAAGCTGCTCCTACGACGCCATAACTAAATTTCAGATCACTGCAAATTTAATGCCTCTATGCAGAGTGGCATTGAGTTTAAATTCTCGCTCCGTGCGAATTGGGCGGCTTTCCGAGCAGTTTAGCGCCAAATAAGTTTTTTCAATACGCTGCTCAAAAATGTAAACAATAATAATTAAATCGCAACGTCACTATATTTACGATGCTGCTGGACTGTCCCGATGATTTTGTAATTGTTGGCCTGAACATTAGGCCTTCAATTCCCGTCAGGCTCGCCGCAGCGTTCTTTAGCCTAGAGAGGGTGAAAAAAAGATTACTCTAGCAGTGTTGTAGTCAAGGGCTTTGTATTTTCACATCCAGCTTAAATTCCACCATAACACTATTGGCTCGGATATTAAACGTAGAAGAATTTTAATAATTCGCAATGAGAAGTTTTTGGAGACCTTCGAGAGAACCATTCCATACAAGGCTTTTGGAGGTGATTGTGAACTTGACACCGCTACACATAACCATAGAATAGGCAGCTAATAGAACCCTTACGCAACATAGTTATGGGAAGTCATGGGAAAGCGCCCATTGATCAGCTCCCCAGAGATGAGATCATTAATGTAACTAAATTTGAGAAAAGATTTGATATTGAACTAGGAAATAAAGTTTAATGGAGTACATTAAACTGGAAGGACATCTCCGAGCGAACACCCTTCACAGGTACACGGACGAATCAAAGACTCCGGAGGGTATAGATGCCGTTGTCTTCGGTCGCAGAACACTGTCTGTGTATGCCATCCTCCTGTGTACAAAGGTTAACCTAAATAGGAATAATCACAATGAGCGGATTGTTCTTTCCAGTGACAGCCAAGCAGCACTGAAGGCCCTATCAACATATGAGATCAGATCCTCTTTGGTGCTTGAGTGTACAACCCACAATCACATCCAGGGGTCCTAGTCACAAAGTCATTGAGTTTAACGAGGCGGCCGATCGATTAGCTAGAGATGCGGCGGAGTAAACACCCATAGGACCCGACCCCTTCCTGGCGATAGGTTGACATACTATAAGAGATGTGCTTAGAAAATAGGAAAACACTTTAAAGAAACACACGGCCACTAGATTACGGGGTTACGGCAGGCGAAATATGCCTATTGGAAGGGTATAATAGTAAACGATCTAAATACTTTATCGACCTTTCAAAAAAAAACCTGAGTATAACGACAGGTTTCGTTACGGGCCATTGCAGACTTCGAAGCCATCTGAACAGGCGCGGAATATGGTCGAACGAGTTGTGTCGCATCTGTGACTCGGCCACGGGGACCCCTATGAACCTGCTCTGCGAGTGTGAAGTCGTATTGAGAAGACGGAAGATTTATCTGGGCTAATATATCCCCGAGCAGGAACTCATACGCTCGCTACCACCAACTATCATCTTAGGCTTCCTAAGAGCGTTGAGCTAGACGAGGTGCTATAAATAACGACCGGCACGATGGAACGCATGGCCGAAGTGCAAATCTCAATACGAACATCTATCTAAAGGCCTACACTTGGTCGGAAAAACAGACGCAAATTCGCAATAGAGACTCACATCGGCGAACGTTTGTAGTGTCAAATAAGAAGAGAAAGAACGCTGTGACACCAAAATCCAAAATCGGGCTGTAAGTCGAAAATACATACATACTTATGTACATTTACAAAGAGAGATAGAATTTGTTTTTAGAATTATATACAAAAGTACATAGATTTAATGGCAGTACTCCAAACGGGGGAAAAAAATTATAAAAAATTCATAGCTCATTATTCACATTAACGTCCCCACACTTATGAGTATCAAAATATATCGAGCCCTAACTGTGAAAAAAATGTTTGCTACATTTTTCTCAACATTTTATTTTTGATGCAGAAACGTTCCTAGATTATCTGAAAAAAACTCTGCATCAAAACGAAAACTTTGCAAGATATGTCGCTTACGTTTTTTCGCTGTTAGGGCCCGATATATATAAATACTTATATAAAAAAAGCGTATGTGCATTGTTTACATGCGAAGACATTTGTAGTCAATTTGTAAAAAACGCACCACAAAGGAATTCAATTTTGTCGCACTTTCAAGGAAATCAACAACAATAACAAACCAACCATCAACAGTACCGCGATATATATGTAAATGTAAATACTACTACAGAAAATGATGCGATAGCTGCTGGCAACTTCTAGCGACTGGGGCTGGGGAAATGCGGAGGTGAAATTGATAATATTGAAAGCGTAATTAACACAATTAATTAAATACGCCAGCCACTTCTTTTGCTTGCATGCCCTTAAATTGGCTTACATTAAAACAAACATACTCACATGTAATTTACGTAGCAATGCAAAAATGCGTGTACTTACTTACATCAGTGTTCTCACCTCTACCACACACAAATGAACATCTGCTCCATATCTACCATGTCTACCACATTTTATTTAAGGCTTTAATTTTTACCACACCTACTACACAATGCTGTAATCGATTCACGCTTTGTAGGAAAGTAACCCCTGTATGGTGATGACCTGGCAAAAGTTATAAACCTGGTTTGGTGTGCCTAAAACTATACGACAAAAATGGGGTTCAGCACTCTAATGATGACAACACTCGTTGTTATGTCCTACTGAGTACGTGACAATCACGCTATATTCTGCAGCATAGTTTTAGGCACAGTAAACCTGACCACTGTCAGGCTGGTGAGATTTGTCAGGTCATCAGCATAGGGTGGTAAATTTTGGATTAAGTCTACCCTGAACTTTCCTAGCGAATAAATCGTATCAAATCAGAGGTACGATTTACTAACTTTAAAAGGTCCTCCAATCGTAATTTTTGTCGACAATAATTGCCGTTTATAGTAAAGATTGTGCGATTCACAAATTTATTCTCATCGACACATCGCAGTAATATTTTTTTGTATTTACTTGAACTGATAAGGAGTGTCATCATTATAAAAAAAAAATTGATACCTGCTGCTGATTATAACTAACGCCGAACTGTGGTGGATTTGGTAGAGCAGTCATACCACGGCTCCAATCACGGAAATCCGTGATCACCTGCAGATATTTTCTGAAATCGTTTTAAATTAGAAACCAATATTCATTAAATCGTCGGTTGACGTGCAATGCCGCGTATACGCAAATATACCATACCGCATATGTATCAAAAGATCCCGAATTGAGATTTGGCGACCCTGAATAGGAGAATAAGCCGTATGCCGGTATTCTGTAACTCAGTGTTATCTGAAGTCACTAAAATACTTTTTTTGTAACTAATGACGATTTCAGTATTCAGTAACAACCGTCTCAAAAAAGTTCACCAAAGAATGAGGTGGAATGGGGTAGAGACAATCAGCTGATCGTATGTTCAGGTAGCGATGCACAATCAAACTTAATGAAAATGTGTTCATCGATAGCACACAATACAAGTTTTCAATCCTTTTTCGACTGGATTATTGCTCTATAAAACTTAAAACAATGGAGTTATCGTTAAATAAAAATTGAAATTAACAGTTCAAAATTCTTATTACCCACTGCATTTTACGTGAACCGATTATTTAATATATGTGTAAAAATTACAACTCAGGACAGGTTACATAAGTATATGTAAACAAATAGTATTTTTTTTATTATGCTTGTAGAAAATTAAGTGTTATTTTTACATATTTAAACAAAATATACCGAGCGACCAAGAGACCAATCGAGTGCTAGTTACTTCATTTTCACGTTTGTTCAATACTTTCCCCAATTTCTTTGTTTTTTAACCTAATCAGAACCACCTGACAAATTAGTGACTTTATTTTGAGTCTAGAGACTTGAGACGGCTTACTGAATACCGAATAGACTCAAAATCAATATCACCACGGAAAAGTCTCATTAAGTGACTAGAGGCTGCTCCAGAATACCAGCATTTGGTTTATGCCAAAAACAACAGTGAAAAGCAATTCCATGTGTAAAATCTAAAACAAAATGTAGCCGTAATACTGGTTGTTTTTTTTTTTGGCCTTGTCTATTATTTTCACTGAGCTTTTCAGAGCTATAGCTTCAATCCGACGTCGATACAGGTTCACGTAGGTAAAATTTCAATTATATAAAATTTCAATTATACTTAATTAAAATTATTTGTTTTTATTTTTTTAGCTCAACGGTATTATTCCTATAATTCGTTTTAAAAACTTATTTGATATAGGCTCTTTATTAGAAAAGATGTTAGAAGATAAAAAATTATCAAAAATAAACTGAAGCATTTTTACCTCATTCTTCTAGCCAACAAGAAACCGATTTTGGTACAGAAAGTAAAATTGAAGAAAGTTAAGAAATGTTTAATAAGTTAAGTAACTGTTTTGAAAAAAATATGGTGTGACTCCCTCGCATTCCCCTCAAATAGGCTCGTATAGTGAGTTAATTCTTCAGCAATAGGTGTTATTTAAATTCAATAAAAATATTTGGTATTTTGCTAAAACCAATGCTACGTATTGCAATTAAAATTTGAAGTTTTAGAAAAGTGTGAACACGGCTCATTTCCTACAATAGATAAACATTATGCTATTTATGATTGCAAGAACTTCTTTTGTTGCCTACTCAATAAGCTCTAGTAGCAGTGGCAGTATGTCTGAAATACTTAAAAAAGGTCTAAAATTTTATGTGAAGTACGATTATTTTGAATCAGGGACCGTAACTGTTATAAGCGATGTCGCAAAAATTATTATTTAATTCTGTCTTGATTTTGAAAAAAATTAATTTCATAAGATCTATATTTGCTTGTAAAAAAAAACTTACTTCTTGTGTTTTATTTTTCTTTCAATAAATAAGACTTATTAAATATTTTTATTTTGCGCTCAAGAAACGAGAAGCAATTATCATGAGAAATATACTGAAGACTTTTTTAGTTCCTTTAAATACTAACTTAACTTACCTTTTTATACCAATTTTACTTAAGGGGGGAAATACATTTGGATGCCGAAAAAAATATTCCCATAAGTATAATATTTATTTAGAGTAATGTCTGGGATTGAAAAAAATTTATCTTTACAAAACTGAAAACTTAAAATTAACAAATTTTTCGAGGATGTTGTATGTAAGTCATGTCGCCGCTGATGTCGAAAATTGCGTAGGCGATGCTGGCCGCAATTTTCGTCTGAAATCAACAAACCAAACATTCTCGTATCAGGAGGATTTTTTATCGTAGATATTATTTCAAAAAAATTAATATTATTAATATTTCAAAAAAATACGATTTTGAAACAAAAATCGTTATACTTGTTGTCAAAAAGGATCCACAATTAGTGTCGAAAATAGTCTATAAGTAATAGTTTGTTTTGTATGCCCTTTAAAATGAATGTAGGATGATAAAAATCGGTTCACAAGTTTTTTATTATCAGTAACACATCTTTGAAAAACATGGTTTCGAGAAAACCCCTTTTAAAGTTTGCGGTCAAGAGCTCGGAAGGATCGGCGTCATCGCCTTCCCAGAAGCATCGCTTCCACAATTTCGAGAATTAACTGTTGGAATTTCGACACGATATTCTAAGGCGCCATACCTACCGATTAAAACAATAGAATAGTGATCGATTTTTTTAAATATCTGAAGGTACTTCCCCCTAAATATAAGTAATATAGCGTATACTTTACTTAAATTTAAAACAAAGGTTCAACAGTTTTGCTAAAAATCTGATTTTCCTTCCTCCTATTTTGGCTTGCAACGTATACGCGGTGTCGCATTTTGTGTAGCCGCGGTATTGCACGCCGGGCGACGTTATGAAATATTTGACAGCAAGTTGTAAAACTTATTAAATTCGGAGTAGAAAAATTGTAACTATTTCAAGTCGAAAAATGTAAGCAATGAATTTAAAAAATATCGTCACACAGTATGTCAACATTTGAATTTGCCATAGTGAAAGCAAGCCCTAATAAATAAATTGGAAAAAATCTGCCACTATTTTTTTTTTTTTTTTTTGTAGAGTCTACCACATAAAATCCATATGAATGAATAAATTAGCTTATACTTTCAACACCAATTGGCGCTGCATTGTTGTGGGCTAGTGTTGTATGTCGATATGTACGAGTATTGCCAAAGCAACCGACACACTTTGTGGCAATGACCAAACCATCCCGACCATCAGCATGCATCCAACTAATCGAAGGCGCCGCTACCCGCTGGGCATACATCGGATACCCTCTGTGTATTTGGCGCCATCATGTGGTGTTATGTAGTAACTTCTTTCGCCTAACTAACCAAATTGAATTTGGCCCAAACTGGTTTTATGTGACGTACTGTGACACCGCACACACACACACACACACACACACACATTCGTCTTCATGAACTTGCATGTGTCGGATGCATCGCACAAATAGCGCCCAACAGTCAAAGTTTCCTATTCTCAACTAGTTTAATATGGATTTGCTTTGCAGGCCAACTAGTGCCCGTTCTATCCGTTCTCCATTTGGTATTTTTACTGCAGCGATGTCCATCTTAGTTTTAATTTTCAACATATTTATCATCGACGTACTGCCTTTTTATTTGCCTTTTTTACTTTAAGGCAAACCGGTAACCCGCTTTTTATAAGAGAAATCTAATATCTCTGTCTGTCCATTCGTTCGTCCGTCTGCACATCGGATAATTCGAGTAAATGGAAAGATATCTAAACGAAACTTCATACACGCGACACACATTGGCCTCGGTCAAAGATAGTTTAGTACTTAAAACACGCGAAATTTGATAATAACCACGCCCACATAACGGTGTTTTACGCAAATAAAAAAACCCTTAATATTTCAATTAATGTAAATAATTTTTAATTAATTTTTATTAATTTGCTCAAATTTTATATGCAGGATCACCTTAAAAAATTTGACTAAATTTGCATTATTTTGAAAACAATAGCAGTTGGCGAAAAACAATGCACGCCTCTCAAATAATGGTGGTTACTTTCAGAAACACGAATTTGCTAAAAAAAAATTAATTAGTGCGAAAACACCACAAAAACTAAAAATTTTTGAAAATGGGCTGCCCTCTTTGGAGCAATACAGCATATTTACGAAACTGCTTTATTAAATACTAACGAATTTGATGCGGCGGCCACTGTAGTAGAGAGTGTAGCATATGCGTACCTATTCGGTCGCCTGTTCAATTACTGGCCGGTGCAAGAAATAAAAAAAAAAATGTTTTTCTAATATCAGTGGCCCCTATCAAGCTATGGTGTAAGCGCCTAATTGTTGTATTATTATTTTTTAAAATTTGGTGCACACTTTGCATATCAATTCTGCAAGTATACTGGTATTTAATCTTACGGTATGTAAATATTGCACGTTTTGGAAATGTCAAACCAGTACAATTTTTTTTATGGACCGCTTGACACTGAAAGAAGAGCCGAATTAGTGACTATGTGTGTTGAAAATAGTCGTTCAATTGTTCTAATGGCCGACGAGGCGCATTTCGCCCTCTCTGGTGGTGTTTATATAAAAAACTGCCGCATTTGGGGGATAGGAGATCATCACAAGATTCAAATAAGGTTTGGGCCATTTTTCTTCAATGGATGTTGGCACATTTTGTGTGCGTAAAAAAGTCTGGCTGCCAAACAGCAACCCCAACAATGCGGGTTTGCGGCAGAAATTCCCTAGATGTGAGATATCAAAAAGAGGCGATAACGATTGGCAACCAAGATCCCAATTTAATCGCCCCGCGGACTTCTTTTTGTGGGGTTGTTTGAAGAGTAAAGTTTACGCCTACAATTCGGAGACCATTGACGCGCTCAGGAACAATATTCGTGCCGAAATAGATGCCATACTGATCGAGATGCTCGAAGAAGTGATACAAAATTCCCGAAAAATAACACGGCTTGATTCGATCAATAAAATTGTTATTGTTTTTTGAAAGTAGTCCACATAAATTACAAAGAATTGAGCTAAATAAATAAGCATTATTTTCTGCAATCCATTGCTTCTTTTAAAAGTTATTCAACATTCTCAAACTGAAGGCGCACCCTGTAATTTCGAAAACTGACTTTATTGCATAAAACAAGTAGAGTCGAATAGCGAAAAAGTTAAGTCGCGCAAAAGTTGAACGCTCGGTTAAGTTAACCGAATTTCAGCGCCCACGTATCGCTCTAAAAGGTTAACATTCTTGAGCTTATAAATTTTTTAAAACCAACATTTTGGTTTGCAACAAATACATGCGAGAGTTCAATTTTTTTTTATTGGTATTACAATTCGAAACAACTGACTCTAAGTTAATACGCTCGTTACTTGGTTACTGCTAATAACTAAATAATTAACAATAATAATAATCACCCCAATGGTTACCATCCACCCGCCCTATCGACAAGAGGGGAGCAGTCCGTATGACGCACGGAAATTTGTTCCTTTTTTGTTTTGTGCCGAGTCGTCGGGATCTAACATTTCTTAGCTACGGAAAAACAAAACTTCATAAGCTGAATATAATACATGAAGTCCAAGAATATAACTAGCTTCTTTAATCTTTTTTTTCTTATGAAAAGTGAGTCCGAATTATCAATGGTGTGGAAATCAGTTGAAATCTTTACAAATGTACTTATAATAAATAAATAAATTTAGCGTATTATTTCTGAAAAATCAATGTTTATTATTGTTTTTTTTTTCAATTTTGAAAACCGCTTAAAAACTTTAATAATTCGAAAAAGTTGATTACCGATGGGACTTTGTGATTAATTTTATAGATATTCTACTGTTACTCCGTATTTGAAATAAAAATATGCGCCAGTTATTTAAATTTCGGTTTCACCTGAAATTACACTATCAATATCCCATTTCATTTCCATGTGTTTGAAGTTTGATAACTACAAACAAGTTAAGTTTAAGCATTCGTTAACATCGCACACAAATAGCTTGGGCTCAATGCTCTCAGATTCGAAAATCTAATTTTTTATACCGGGTTTCTTTTGAGAAACGGGGTCTTCGAACATTGGCATTTACTTTTTGTCTTTAAAGCATTCTCTTTTCGAAGACAGATGGCGCTGAAACGCATTCGCTTTCGTGTCGGTATGAACTTTGCCAACAAATACCAGTTGTAGAACCAGAATTGTATCTGGCTTGTTTGGCTTTTCACTACACAACGATTATGGCACACACACAAACACAATCGCATACCTATAATATAGAATTGCAAATGTGTGAGTGTTCATATCCCATAAGCTAATAAATTAAATCAGCACGCGTGTAGAGGAATCTAGTTACACTTTATCGAGCTTTGGTGTGCGTGTATGTGCATTTTCATATGTATGTGTGTTATATTCATATTGTTACCGTGCAGTGAGCAGCTTAACTAGTTAAAAAAAATATACTAGTTCAGGAACTAGTACTCATTGACGGTAACTGATTTATAAAAACTGGAAAATAACTACCCTGTTGTCCATTTCGCGGCCTATTTATTTGGTTAAAGAAAACGGTACTAATATGGTCATGCAAATTTTTCAAATAAATTTAATTTAATTCTAAAATAAAACTTAAAACTAAAATTAAAAAATAAGTAAGAAGTAAAATTGTCAACAAAAAAAATATAGAAATAAATATTAATTTTAATTTTTGCCTATGCGGTATTTGAACCTGGGGTCTCTAAATCATTCTAATTACATTACGAATGTGACAGCGTGCTAGCAAAATCACATTTTAGTTTCGCCTAATGCCTGGACACAATATCGTAATATATGGCTCGTTCTTAATTTATGATGACACTAAGTAATTTCGCCTTGTAAAAACTGCCAATAAATTAAGATCAAATTATTCAAATCCATGTCGGCTCTAAATGTTGTCGACAATAATCGCAGAATGTGTGCTCCCATACCAAAACTGGCCCACACATTTTGCAATATTTGCATTTCACTCAACTTCTCCTTGACTTTTGCTGCCGCTAAAAGCTTTCTTTCGTAATCTTAAATATTACAAAAAATATATATATATTACATACAATAAAATTTAATTATATTAAAAATTTACACTCTTTCAAATTTTTTCGTTTGATCACAGAACTAAGCAACCCTGTGGCTACAGAGCAGTCAAGGTAAATTGAGAATGACAAGTGAGGACGCACTTGGTTTAGGCGCAGTAATTTGAACGAAAATAAGTAATTTGGGTTGTAGTGTTTTAGATATATGTACATACAAATGTATGTATGTTTTGAATTTTGAACCGTTCCATCAACTGGTATGCTGCTGTTTGCGAGGCTGATTAGCTCGTTAACTCGCATAATGGAGATGGATTCGTTGACTATTGACATTTCGAAGAACGTCGGCAGATAAAAAACACTTGTTGCTAACATCAAAGACGGACAGCAGAAGCATTGGATGAGCCGCAATGCAAAACTAGTAGACTTGAAAGCAGGGTTATTTCGAATGTGGTGTGTCTGGGGATGTACATACGTATATTATGTACGTGTTGTTTCAAAGTACTTTGGCGCTCTCTCTCGTTCGAATAACCCACAATGGCACTTTATTTCTAAGCCTTCGCTGCTACTATAAGTGTGTGTGTGTGTGTGAACTTTGCTCCGCAATCAAATAGCGAACTGTTGCATTTCAAATAATCCAATCTATTATACAGTGATGCACACCAAGCAGTTTGAGGGATGATGGGGAAATTTAAAAGGATTGAAGCGTAGCAGACACATCGAGACCAAAGGCTAGACGAGTTTTCGTTATCCTTCTTTTACGCTGGAGATTAGTTTTGTCTAAATTATACACTCTTTCCAAAAAATAAATTTAAATAATTAAACCATAATTATTTTAAGTTGGCATTAAACACACTTATATAAAAAAAACACCTTGCATTTCGAAAATCGTTTAAGATTACATTTGTTTGATGAAAGAATATGTTAATATATTAAAAACTTTTGTATAAAAAAATTATTTTCTAAATTAAAAAAAATGCATTAGTTTTTATTTTTTTTATACAACCTATCGCTTTATCGGGCAAGGCCGCAAATTAAAAAAAAAAAATTTTTTTCGATAGCTACAGTCAAAATAAAAATATAACTTTTTTAAATTTTTTGTTAATATTTTTTTTTTTTTGCTTCTTATTTATGAAAATATCTTTTGTGACAGATATGTTACATTGCAATCTGTAGGCGAATTTATGACAAATGGTATGCACGGTAACAGTTATTATCAGGGACCGTAACTGTTATGACTTTTTTTCAAAAGAGTCAATAAATAATTGTTAATTTTCCACCGATATATTTTCAGTCAAAAATAAAAGTTAAAATTTGACTTTTATTTTTTCAGTCAAATATAAAAGTTAAAATTTGACTTTTATTTTTTCGGTCAAATATAAAAGTTAAAATTTTACTTTTATTTTTCCAGTCAAATAAAAAAGGTAATATTTGACTTTAATTTTTTCAGTCAAAGAAAAAAATTAAAATCTGAATTTTATTTTTTCGATCGAAAATAAAAGTTAAAATTTTATTGCTAATCTATTTGAATGTAACTGTTTAAGATAAAAACATTTTGTTGCTACGTATAAACAAGACATTTGTCAATTGTTGTATAACTTAAACCTTAAATTAAAGAAATTAAATTATTGTCTAGGAAATATATTTACAGAAGAAGGAAAATTGCAATTAAAAGGAAAAGAGTTTTTTTCTTAGATTTTTTTTTTTATTAAAACATATTGTATTGTAATATGTAAACTGATATTTTTGACCGAAAAAATTAAAACTAAAATTTTAACTGTTATTTTTCACCGACAAATTAAAAGTCAAATTTTAACTTTTATATTTGACCGAGCAAATAAAAGTCAAATTTTAACTTTTATATTTGACCGACAAAATAAAAGTCAAATTTTAACTTTTATATTTGACCGAAAAATAAAATGCAAATTTTAACTTTTATTTTTGACTAAAAATATATCAGTAAAAAAATAACGGTTAATTGCTGACTTTTTTGTAAGAAGTCAAAAAAATATAAATCATATAGGATTAGCATTCCTTGGCTAACAAGCATCACATTGGTATATACAAATGTTAAAAAAACATGTTCTTTCCAGCTAACTTTTTAAATTGAAATTTCGAAAATAACTATTATTTTCGATCCCTGGTTATTATGATTGTTGTAGCACAATGGAATACCGCATTTCTCACACATTGATTGCGTAACTCCTTGACAATTAGGCATCTTGCATCTTATTCACTTCTCCGTCCATATTGGCCAATTACCAACTTGATCAAGTCGCAAAGCTTGTGGAGGGGCATGCTGCGCTGGTCCCTTGCGATTTTTCGCTTGTATTTGTGGCTCGAGAGACCTAGTGTTTTTGACGTTGATTTTTGTTCCATATTTTAAAAGTGTTTCCGCAATCTGTTGGCGAAATTCTGCCGCAGGCAACAACTTTTCTGTGTTATTGGATTGATTTTTTTTATAAAGAAGCCAAGCGTTTGTCATCACTAAATCTAATAGATGATAAAACAATCGCACTTGCCATCGTGTACTTCGAAGTTTTATTTTATATCTTCCCAGGATGGAATCAATAAGGTCTACACCACCCATGTGCGCGTTGTATTCACCAACAAGAGATGGACGATCAATTTCAACGTATTTCTTCTGAATTTTATCGTATCTTTTTACTTTACGTTTTGGTATTTCACCAACGAAAGTGGATGCGAGATTTACAATCTTATTATCTCTCCATGAAACTGTTGAAATGTCGATTCCTTCTGCATGACACACGTACTCTATGCTAGCTCCCCTCTCTTTTTCCATCATTTGTTTTTCGCTTGTTAACTTACAATTGGGGATTCTATTCCTACGAATTATTCGAACAACGAATATACCTTCATTTGCCAAGTATGCGAGCAATGGAATTGAAGTAAAATAGTTGTCGAAATAAAGTTTGAAATTTTTGTTACGTGGAATCATACGTGACAGTCTCATGACTACATTGGAAGAGGCTCCCGAATCCATCTCCTTATCCCCAACGATATTTGCTTTGCCAGTTTCCGGCTCAATTTTGTAAGCAAATCCAGTTGACCCGCAGAGAACATATATTTTGAAGCCCCATTTATGAGGCATCTTTGGCAGATAGCGTTTCAAAATATTTCGGGTTTTTGTGGAACATATTTGTTCATCGACGCATAGATGTTGTTGAAGAAGCATTTTTGCGAAATTCTTATTTAACTCACCCAAGATCGGACGTATTTTGTACATTCTGTCAACATTTTTATCACTCGATGGCAAATTTTTGCTGTTGTCGTTGAAGTGTATGAGACGCCGTAAATTTTCAAATTTGTTAAGCGGCATCGCATCTTGTATCATAGATGTACCAATTTTACTCTAGTGACTGGGTACATTAGGAAGTTGTACTAAGGACCACTCTAATAAATTGCTGAATATCCATTTCTGATACACGAAATGGATTATTAACGTCCTTTTGAACTACATACAAATTTGTTTCATTGGGAATAAAATTTATCAATTCTTTTGGAAATAAATAAAAGAAATATTCAATTGGCTCGTTGAGAATCATTATATCATCGGGCAAGGATGTATTGCCTGTAAAACGCAATTGGTGTTCTTCTGGTGCACTCTCTGCCAAAATGGACGGAACATCATTCGACGGATCTGAACACAATTTCATATTTTCATTTTCAATATCTTCTAATATATTCTCAACCACTTCATCAAAATCATCCACATCAGCATGTACCAACTCTTCATCATAATTAGGATCATCCACATCAGCATCATCATCAAAATCGAGTCCATCTTCACTTTCGTCAAGAATTTGTCGAATTTCATTATTGCTCAAAGTTATAGCCATTCTGCTAAAAAATATATTGGGGCTGTAAGGCAATGTGACATATATGTATGCAACAAACAATAAATACAATATTGAAAAGCCATTTATGTTCAATTGCACTTAGTAAAATCACTAAATTACATTCTTACCCAATGTATTTAAAAAAGCAAAAAACTTTTTCACATTCACAAAACCCAGCTTTCGTCACCAAATTTCAGCACTTGTTGCGAAATACCAAACTTTGTGCACTGAACTTTTTACGCAAAAATACGTTACTATAGGTATGTCTCGCTCTACCTCATTACTTTTAAATGATTCACAGCTTGTACCAGTTGTGTTACAAAAACCAATATCACTATATTAAATAAGAATGGTTAAATTACAGTCAAAAATAGGGTTTGTAAAATTTCTGTCACATGGCCAGGTAAAGGGCTATAGTATTAGGCACTTAACCCAGAAAATTTTCTCGCTTTTAGTAAGTATAGCCGGAATTTGTTACAATTTGGTTCAAAACTCGATTAACGGATTTCAACCCATATTGCACATTTACTTATTCCTTGTGGCGATTTCTTCTCTCATTTTTCTTCGTAATTTTTAAAGAAATGAACGCGTATCTCCGTAAAATAGCTGAGTAAAGCAAACGGTGCAACATTATTTCGAGGAGAGAAAATGCCATTTTATAATCCGTTTAATCCGTTAGGTGGCGCATGAGTCGAGATATTCCGATAATCTGTATTTATGGTCCGATTTTGATGATTTTAGTAGAAAAGTATGGTGGTGGTGTAATAAAGAATACTTTTATGGAAAACTAATGCGCCAGATGGCGCTAGAAACGAGTTATTCAGAAAATCTGTGTATATGATTCTGTATTGATAAAACTAAATATATATAATGGGGTGTGATGTGAAATGTTTTTATACAGAATGGATACTAGCGTCGCCTAGCTAGAATCGAATTATCCAAAAACGGCAACAACAAATGTATTTATGAAAAATGAATACGCTAGGCGGAGCGAGAGGCGTCTTGTTCAGCAGGTCACTGTTTTTGATTCACTTTTGATGGAATTCGAAACGTATAATGTGTTCGCCAGGTGGCGCTAAAGTCGAGTTATTCAAAAAAGCCATATTAATGGCTCCATTTGGGTAATATTAGAAAAGTACGCAGTTACTGCGATAAGAAATATGGATCCGCTAGATGGTGCTGGCACCGAATTACTCAGAATATCAGCATTTATCATCCGATTTTGATGATATTAGAAGGGTGTAATGCTGGTGCAATAGGAATCACTTTTACGTAAAGTGGACCCATTGGATAATGTTTGAATGAAAATCTGTAGTTCTGGTATTATTTTTTTTTTAATAATTTGATTGAATTTAGTTTAAGGAAGGAGTCCTCGGCCAAAGTGAATATAAGCACTTTTTGATCGCTTGTCAATCGCTTGTATTTGAAGCTCATTTTGTATGGCTTCCGACTTAACGATTAATATATATTTGACACAACTAATTTGTTGTAATATTTTATATTTTTGTAAATATTAGATCAATTCGTTAAAACTTAACTGAAAGTCTCCATTGCCGTGAAAGTATCCATTGCGAGTGATAAAACACGGTAAGTAAAAATTAATAATGTGAAAATTAATATTTGGAAAACGGGGTACGTTAAAAGCACACCAATTTATATCTGTTTTTACAATTATATAAAATCTGTTTACTTATTTAAATTGAAACGTATTTGATTAACTGATTTTATTTCATATAACAAGTACGGCTTATGAAGCATGAGCTTAGAGCTTGACCCGAACTTTGGCTTTTCTTTGCTTGTTAAAATTAAAATTTTTCCATTGAATGTACTTAAATATTATTTTAAATTATAAAAAACTCGTATCTTAAAATTGTTATTGAAGTCAACTTCCATCTTCAAACCAAACAACGAATTTTACTTTTTTACGCTAATGAGGCCACTGTGCGTTTCGGAGGGGAATGAGGTGATAATAAATTTTTTTAATTCATACTACTATTTCGAACTTTTTTAAACCAGCTTGAACTGTAATGTAGCTTGAGAACTATCATTGACACTATCGATAGTAGCGATAATTTAAACTGGCGAGACTATCGTTGCTTTTAAGTCGCTAGCGATAGCTAAATTTTAGAGAACACCAAATCAAACACAAAATACGACTCTTTCATTATAAACAATGGAACGGTGAGAAAAATATCCTCTACTCTTAATGCAATATTTGAAAAGAATAGTTTCGAATAAGCTCAAATGTGGGCCAGGCATTAAAGCAACCAGGGGATGAAATAGCTCCAGCTTCCAACACATTTACCCTGTTTTATCTTACGTATTACAGTTTCTGCTGATGCATATTATTACAATTATGTAAGTGGTTTTTGGTTTTCTAATAATCCCTTTTTTGTAAGTAATCAAAAAAAAAAACCTGAGATTAATAAATTCTGTTAAAACAAGGGCAAAAATTCCTACTTCTATGCAAAGCTGGAACAAATTTGAACGATAGTATCGCGCGATAGTATGGACAGTTGTTCCGAAATGCCTATCAATAGGTATCCAGCTCTAACGCATCGTACTCATAACGATATCTAAATTGACATCATCTATTTAAACTAGCCAAAAGTGATAGAAGACTAGATTGTGCCTTCCCGGGCCGAAGTGGCAGATCTCATCTTCAGTAAACAAGAATATGCGAGAAGAAAGATAAGAACGATAAAATATTTTTCAGGTACGCTTATTAAAATACAGAGAAACAATGAATAAACGGTTGGTAACCGAAAACAAAGGTTTATTACTACGTTTACGGTGAAAATATTCAGTTAGAAATAAGTATAGAAAGTATATAGTTCAATGCTGGTAGTGCGGTTAAAGAGTATATATTTATGTTACCAATGTCTATGTCTGATTTTTTTCCAGTAGTCATTTTCAACTCAAATTATGCGCATATTTCTCTAACTGGTTTGCCATTTTTGCTTAGTACTCGTACGCACTCACCATCGCTACTCATACGCAGTGTCGCACCGTCGCATCAACTGGCTTTAATTCGGTATTAGTGCGAAGGGTGCCGTCAAGCGGAAACCCCGAAGAATATTAGGGTGCTTTAGAAATATCGCTAATGTTTTTATATTTCATAAAAATGCATTTTGATTGGTCACTACTGTCAGTCTAAGTTACGAAAACCGGTACGGTAGCTCAAACAAAAACTCGTAAAGGATTTTTTTCAAATATTCGCAATGGTTTTCTTCAAATTACGTTCAAATTTATTTTGTGTAAAAATATAGTTTATTCTATAAGAAAAAAAGACTATATAACTCCAAATTTCAAACCACGTACAAATTCTTAAAATACCGACTTGGCACGCATAACAAAATATTTTATAATTCGTGTTTCATTGAACTAAATTCCACTTTTCAAGTAGGTGGCAACCCTTTCCAAAATATAGCTAGCCAAAACCGAAACGAATGGTCTGACACCGAAATTTTAGTATTTCATATAACTTGTTTATAATTAAATTTAATTCGACTTTTCAAGTAGGTGGCCCCCCCCCACTCCTTCTCCTCGCCGAAACGAGCCGTATAAACCCATATTTTAATATTTCATATAACTTGTGCATATTTGAAATAAATTTGATATTTGACAAATCTGTCGAGACGGTTTATGGGAGTTCGCGCACAAACACCGTGACATGAGATTTTCATATATAAGATAATAAACATAAAACAAAGAAACGAAGAATTTCTAAAACTGGTCGAAATATCGCACCTCTCTTTTTTCACATAACTGTTTACTTATATGTGGGTGAATGTGTGTGCAGAAAAAAATCGCACGGCTGCATACGAATCAATAAAACCAAGAGTAATAAACCACATATATAGAAATTTCCGAAAAAAAAAACACATTTTTTTATTGCTTTGTAGTTGCAGAAAAACGAAACAGAATACTTTCCATTTGCAATTGACGTGTTTTAAATAACTTAAGTGACAGCTTTAATGGCCGCAATAGAGTTTTAAATTTAAAGTAATAATTCCAATGTATGCCAAGGCACATCGACTAAACACCGGAACCGCGCATTGCGTGATTTTATGTATATAGTAGGTATATCTATGAATATAACGTATTTGTACACGCTCTTGTTTACAATTTATATCCATTAACGAAATATCACGTACGTGAAAATCCATCCACTGAGCATTCGTCATTTGTGCTAGACACATTTTCATTTTTCATGTGTAACTATTAGCATTGATTTGTGTTACTGTACGAGTATACTAACTATATGAGGTTCATGTAGAAAAGAGCTATATTTATTGCATATACGAACTAGGGATGGTAATTCCGGTATTCCAGGATTCCGAACTTTTTAAGTAGCGAAAATGGCGGGATTACTTGCCAACAAAGCCGAGATTTTTGAGAATTAAATTTTTGATTTTTATTGTTTTTGTTGAAGAAGGAAGCATAGTTTTGTCTTAAAATTAATAAATAATACTTTCTAAAAAATTATCAAAATTAAATTTTTTTTGGGGAGTTCAATTTTGAGTCTAACTCACTGTAGGTAATAACTTTTTAAAAAAAACATGAACATATCGAACGTTTTGGCATTGTTTTTGATATAAAAAGCATTATATAAATATGTTGGACTCTGTAGAAAGTTAAAGAGACTTATTTGATTTTTACACAAATGAACACAAATGAATATATTTTAAAGTCTACTACCTTCCAATTATTCCGCATAAATAGTAATTTATTACAAAACACGCGTACAGTAATTGGGCGATCCAGAAGTAAAACTTCTTTGCGGTAGTAGAAATTAATACAAGTAGTCGTAGTACTTAGTAAAAAAAAGTGGTAAAAACATGTAATAGTGGTAGAAACTAGTAAAAATATTGGTAGAAGTTGGTAGAAATAGTGGTAGAAATTGGTAGAAATAGTGGTAGTAATTAGTAGTAGCATTAGTAAAAATAGTGGGAGAAATTAGCAGCAGCAATAATAAAAAAAGTAGTAGAAATTCGAAAAAGTAGTGGTAGAAATTAGTAGAAACAGTGGCCGAAATTAGTAAAATAGTAAAAATTAGAAAAAATAGTGGTAGAAACTAGTAAAAAATAATGGCAGAAATGTAAAAAAAATTGTAGTAATTCGTAAAAATAGTGGTAGAAATTAGTAGTAGCATTAAAAAATAGTGGTAGAAATGAGTAGAAATAGTGCTAGAAATTAGTAGTAGCATTAGAAAAAATAGTAGTAGAAATGGTGGTAGTAATTACTAAAGGAACTAGTAAAAATAGTGGTAGAAAGTAATAGAAATAGTGGTAGAAAGTAATAGAAATAGTGGTAGAAACTACTAAAAATATCGAAGAAAATTATTTCAAAATAGTGGTAGAAATTAGTAAAGCGATTCTGACGCGACTTTCGTCATGCGATATTGTGACGCGACTTCTTAATGCTATTCTGACGCGACTTTCGTTACGCGATGTAAAAAATCACAGTCACTAAAGAAGTTTTGCTTCAAAAATATATGAACTGATTTTAAACAAAATGTCAATTGTTACTCTTTAGTTTTAATTAATTTTTTTATCATAACTATACTCTCTTACTGGATAGTACGAGGTGTTACAAAATACTAAATTTCTAAATCCCGCATTTAGTCCCGAGAGCCCTGGAAGTTAACAACGAAATCTCGGCGATCCCGAAAAACGCGAGAATGTAATATTAAAGAAAAAAAAATGACTATCCTTAATACAACGCTATACATATAAATATATACACATCTAAATGCGCGGAATTTTGTTTATAGTTAGTTGTTACCGTTGTAGTTGGGGTCTAAAGATAATAACACTGTAGCGATTATTTAATAAAGGCAAGTAATAAATGACTGTACGCCATGTTTTGCTAGCCACGAAAGCGAGATAGGTAAATAAATTGGATATGATAAAGTAGTGCACAGTTTGCGTAGTAACCAACCAACTAACGCCGACACCTATATTTATCAGTGCAGGAGCTATTATAATAATATATTTGGTTTAAATATTCTCTTGGGTCCAATACGCCAATTTGAACTTAGAGCCATTAATGGAAGAATAGCTGTTGGATGGAGTGAAGATATTTGTGCAAGAAATTCTGAATGTTCACTAATTTTCGTGACAATATTGTTCGCACTTCCTCCTTTTTTTTCTAATTAAACTAAATTTACATTTCTTAAATACAAATGTTTGTACATTTGCACGTTTCAAATGCAGATCATTTCTCGAAAGACTAGCACTCAAAAACTAACTACAAAGCTGTACGGGGTAACTAGCAAAATTTGCTTAATAGGTGATTCTTAAATCTTTAAAACAAAAAAACAAAAAATACTAGAATCATTGCAGACGAATGAAGACGAGAGAACCGCAAAATAGCTGAGTATGAATCAGACGATCATACAAATATACAATGGATGCCAAGTTGCATAGGGAACAATTTCACCATCTCTGCAAACTATTTCCAAGTAGTTCTAGGCGGAAAACTTTTCTGCAGAGTACAAAGCCCCGAGAAGGTTGACCAAAATCTTCAAGCAAGGACTTCACTGAGGCTCTGGGAAAATCCAAAGTTGACGAAGACTCACAGTTGGCACAAGAAATGATTGCTGATGAAGTGGGCCTAAATTCCACGTCCTTATTTATAATATTATTATTTTTTTCTGTTCGGTGGGCTCCACGAATTTTCAATGAAATCCAAAAAGAAGCTCGAGTGCAGTTTCAAGGTGTGTTCTAAATAAATTCGAAAACGGGCAGTCTAGAAACTTTAGTGAGGTTATGGGGAATCTTTGGCTGTACGATCCGACAACCCAACGGGGCAGTTCATGGTATTGAGCCCAACAGAAACAAACCATCAGTACAAGTAAAGATGTCAGTTTACTTCACCCGATCCAAAATCGTAGCTGCTATTTCCTTGGGAAATTAAAAATGGTATATCGAAGAGTGTTTACCAAAAGTTTTCAAACATTTTTTAGTGGGATATACATTTTTCGAGTAATCTATGTATTATAAAAGTAGTTTCTTAATAATTTTGAGCGACCTAAATATTTGTAAGTATTCAAACACTTTTATTTCGAGATTTATACTATAAAAGTTTTCCCATATTAATTATCAGGGAGACACATTTTTTTAAGTAATCAAAGGCCGCTATTTTGAGACTTATATTATAAAAGTTTTCTCATATTAATTGTTAACAAGATACATTTTTTTTAAGTAATCAAAGATTTTTTATTTTGAGACTGATAATAAAAAAATCTCCTCCTATTAATTGCTAAGTAGGCAAATTTTTGTAAGTCTTCAAACACTTTTATTTTGAAACTTACATATATTAACGTCTTCTCATAATACCTTACATCAATTTTCAATTCTTGAATTAAATTAGTCCTGGATTAGTTCTGAACCGGTTTGGGACTAACACGAAATTATTTCGGGACGAGTTCTCGATTGTTCCGCCTTTTAAGGCTTAAAGCTAATAAATTAAAAAATTAAATTATTAAGTCTCAAAATAATACTTATCAATAACTTAAAAAAAATTTTCTCGCACACAACTGTTATCAAAAGACCTCTATAATTTTAGTCTTATGCAAATTATTTAAAATTTGAATTTAAGAAATATTACAATAATATAAGTCTGATCTCAATAGCTTCATTTTATAAAACAACCTAACCCCTGGTTGTGCATGAAAAACTGAGGATTGACACTAAATAATAGATTTTTCAAACATTGAGATATATTCCTTGCTTTGCAAACACTTTTTTCCGACAACAAGTGGAGTATTGGGGATAAAGCTTTGCCAAATTAAAAACAAATTGTACATTTTGGTTCAAGATGGGATTTTGAGTAGTTCAAGTGGAATTCTATGTTTGGTATAAAATAATAATTTGGAATATGAAGGAAGGAACAGAAGACAGTTTTGAAGCCAATGAACTGTGTCAAAAAGATGGATTGCCGAACTACTTAACCCTGCTGTTAGGTTAAAAAAAACTTACGAATCTTAGGTTAGAGGACCATTTGGTCCATACTGCAGTTTTCATACAAAATAACAATTTAATCTTAGTCTTTATATTTAGTTTGGTTCAATACTTGCTAAATATTATTATTTTATTATTTACTCAACTCTGGTAAAACCCAGCACCAGTGTCCTGCTCTAAAAATGCTTCTAGTTCAGGAGCTCGAAAGCGAGGAATTTGTAGTTGCTGCAAGTCTAAGTCTGATGTAAAATGCTCCATTTGCAGTGCGTTTATTTGCAAAACCAACCGAAAAACATTTTTTTGCTCATCATGTAGTGCCAAAAAATATCGAACAAACTAATAAATACTTATTTTTGGAAAATTATTGTAAAGAAAATCAAAGAAAATATACTATGAACCAAATGGTCCCTTAACCTAAGATTCGTAATTTTCAATTTATCTTAGTCCAGTTTTAAGTCAGAGAATTAAATTTTCGCACATAATATTGTTTTATAAAAAGACCACTCGAGCTGAAAAATTTAGACAGTATATGTATATCACCGTTCCAAAGTTACAAAGAAAACAAAAAAAAAATTGGACCAAATGGTCTTAACCTAACAGCAGGGTTAAATATGCTAATAACTAACTGTTCTAGCAACTCTTCACATAACAATAGCCAAAGACGAATTAATATTTTAATTACTTTGTCGAGACAGCACTTAATTATCTCTATATAAAAACTAAACTCTAACGGTAAAAGGACCTTACGAAAAATTCGCTTAAAAAAAGCGACAAATCGAAAAAAAGCTTCAATTTTTATACCTTTCATAAATATGAAATGACGTTTATTTTATGTTTGTTAATATAAAAAGAAAAAGAGGAAGAAAAGATATAACACTAAAAATCGATCTTCGGTCTTTCTTTACAACTGATTGTTAGGATATGAGGTTGCATTTTAAAACTATTTATTTTATTCCATTTTATTTTACATAAGCGACGTAAATGGTATTTTATAATTGAAAAGGTATTTTTACCTAAATCCAATGCACAAAGAAATTAAAGTAAAATTGTTTTTTTTGTTAATAAAATGTACCAAAATTTCCGAAGAGCCGAAATGAGCATTTTCCTTACTACCGTCATTTCTAACATGTAAACCTTGGTTCCAATGTGACTAATACCAAACCGACCTTTTAATATGTGTTTTTATTAAAAACCTGCGTAACTATTTTTTGTGCACAACAAGACAGCAAGAATATTTTACCTGTAAATTTCTCTTCCAATCTGTTAATTCTCTATTTATGAATGAATCCATAGCAACAACCAAATATTTTGTAACTGCATTTTTTTTACAATATTATATGTATAAAGCTTAACGCAATCCTCGTCAAAACGATTGACAATTTAGACGATAAATTTAGAAATAAATAGGATTAATTAAATAAATATTGTATTTTCTTGCAAAATTTAGACAGTTCGGTATGATTTATTACAAACGTTCGTATGCCATTATTTTTGCTTATTCATACGGAACTTCATATGTATGTGTATTATATTTATTTACAAACACCTACGCAAAAGCTAATATATGTAAATCGGTATTAAGGTTTCACGCAATTGTTAACTTACGTAGTAAGGCCCAAAAGTGTATGGTCTGAACTAGTGATGGGTGGTTTTGAGTGAATTATTATTCAAATTTAAATTTAAATTTTATTACCAAATCAGGAACAAATTTTCGTACATCCTACAAATAAGTTTGTAATAACGAATAGATTTTCATTCATCATATAAATAATTTTCAATAACGATTTTGTATTCATTATTCAAATGAGGACTTCGCCACGCGACGATGTGTGTCTAATTATACCTATGTGTATATTAATGATAGCGAGAAATATGTATGTAAATCTGTACATAAATGTGTTTACTAAAAATAAATTGGCAAAGAAATAAAAAAAATACCATTCTATTGGTAGGTATATTATGGTCTAAATCGGTCAAGTTTTGGCGGAGCATCAATATTTTTATTATTATGATTCCGTTGATTTTTTTTTTAATATTTGCTTGCAAAACTTTTAAGATTAAACTGTTTTCTGAAACGATGTGAAGTTTTTTCGGAAAATATTTTAACAAACTATTTTTATTTTTAAACAGCTCGAAAAATGGAGGTAATTTCAAATTGGTAATTGGAAATCGGCTCGTTATTAAAAATTTTATCAATAAACGTACAAACATTTCGTTTCATATTCGTTTATTAATAATGTCAAATTTAAATGCCGAACAAAAAAAGAGGTGTGATGTGGAGATGCGGTGATCTCCGAAATAGTAGCTATCACTTCTATCACTTTGAAAAATCGTATTTTTCTCAATTATTCCCTAAATAACAATCTGGCCTCGAGTTCAATAAGTTACACTAGTTTCCAAACATACAAGGCCAAAATGGTGTTGTAGTAATAAAAAAATTATTTGTTGACTAAAAAGTTATTTAAATTGAAGTTGATTATAAAAAACATATTACGAAATTAATCAACAAAAAAAATTATCAAAAAAAATTTGTTTTTTAGTTGATATCATAACTCTCGTTTCTGTTATTCTACATAATATGGCGCGGAAAAGAGGGGCCAAATACAAGTGAGGTTTATGTTTCGTAAGGCGGAACACATGGTGGAGCGGCACGAGTATAACGTTCATCAAAGCGGCGAGCATAGCGTCGACAAGAAATACAGGCGACCGCGCATAGTGAAGAGCTTAGCTTCGATTTCAAAACATTTTGTTTACGCCGCGATGCTCTTTCTGCTTCGTTCTCTTTCTTTGAGATTGCTATGCGTTTTGTTCTCTGGCTTTGAATTTTTTTGTTTGACGTAAAAATTATATATAAATTATTGTAGTTGATGAGCAGTTGTTTCCATATCGAGGAAGAACCAAATTCACGCAATACATACCATCAAAGCCAGCGAAATATGGCATAAAAATATGGTGGGCATGTGACTCCAAAACAAAGTACCCTTTACAAGGAAAGTTATATACAGGACGAAATGTGGGCGAAGAAAGAGAAATAAATCAAGGCGAAAATGTGTTGTTACAGCTTGCAAAACCGTATACCAATACCGGACGCACAGTTGTTGCAGATAATTTTTTTACAACGTTGGAAGGTGCAAAGCGACTTGCTAAAATTGGTATTGCATTCGTAGGCACTATTCGAGCCAATAAAAGATGCATTCCAAACGAAATGAAAAAAAACCCTGCTCGCCCCGTTCTTTCATCATGCTTTGGATTTCATGATAATTTAGTATCAATTTGCAGTTATGTGCCAAAAAAAAACAAGGCCGTAAATTTGATTTCTACCGTACACTATACAAAAGAGTGTTTTGGCGAAGCAAGGAAACCTGAAGCAATATTATTTTACAATAAGAATAAAGTCGGTGTCGATTGTATGGACCAAATGGTCACGCATTTTACAACGAAACGTTCAACAAAACGCTGGACATTTGCTTTTTTTTGTAATATGCTAGATATTATGGGATTGGCATTTTACTGCATTTACAATGAAATCGAGAAATCCAAAAAAAATGATGCGCGCGCAATTTCCTATGGACGTTAGTTAATTCGTTGGTTTTGCCGAACGTTGAAGAAAGAATGAAAAACGTTCATATTACCAAACAATTTAGCACGCGCGCCGCCATGGAGGCCTTTTTCGGCAAACCAATAAATGTGAGTATTCAAGAAATTAAGTATTTTATTTTCGCAACCTTTTCTATAAAAATATTTCTTCATTCAAACTCGTTGGGTTTTGTTTCGTTTTTGTTTTCCAGATTCCCCAAGTAATGAGAACAAAAAGCGGTGCCGATACATTCGCCTTTAGAAAATATTGCCGACTTTGTGCACAATCATCAGAGAAAAATCGGAGGAAGACTCGCTACTTTTGCTCAAAATGTGCAAACCCTGTCTGCCAGCAACATTCAAAAACCGACTACGCTTGCTTCAGTTGTGTTTCGTTACAAAAGTTTTAAACAAAAATATATATGTATGTATGTAAATTGTTATTTTTCGCATTTGGTTTAATTTACAAAAAAAATTAACTTGAAAATGTAATAAATAACATGCAATAAATAAGTTGAAATTAATGAACTCAGCATTTTAACCCCTGTATACGTATACGTAAATGCATACAATTTGCATGTAGGTCCAGCCAGGCCTCATGCGTACCGAATGTGAATATCGAAACATGTGTCTGACGGAGAGTTAATACTAATTTTCATCCATATACAAGCAAATCCTGACAACAAACGCAAAATGGTTAATAGAGAATTTCACATTTGACTCTATGCTCGATGTTAGACTAGGAGTTGGCGTATCGATGCTTTTCGATGCCATGCTCGACGCTTTGCTCGTCGTTATACTTGCCGGTCAACTATGTGTTCGGCCTAACGAAAATCGTCTATTTGCATGTAAGTTTTGGGCCTCTCAATTTATTGTAGATCATTTACGAAACTTTCGACGACAGTTGATGAGGAAGATAGTGAAATACCAAAATATCTATAGAAATGAATGGGAACGATTTGAAGGACGATCTGACTGAAGCAATATTGATATTGTGGCCTAATTAATTTTTATGTTCATTTAAAAATCTGATGTCTTTATTTAACCTTTGTTAATTAATGAAACATATCAACGTACATACTATCACAAATAGTATATGTAAATACATGGTCAGTAATTCGAATAAATGCGATTCATTTTTGATAAGCACCAAAACAAAATTTTTTCCATACATTTTTTTTAAAACAACTAAAAGAAATTTGTTTTGATAATTTGTTTTTTTTTTTATTGATATCTAACTAACAAAACAATACTTTTATGTTCACAATCATGATTCAATAATAGAAGTTTGGGCAATGATTGACGTTTGTGTTTTTCGAGTGTCTTGTAGGGTTGCATTTAGGACACTGACATTTGTGATTTAAAAAAAATATGAATTAAATATATAAAGCATAAAAGATATTGCGTATGTTCATATCTGCAATTCCCTGCATTTGGGAAAGCAAATTCGAGGCAAAAGGTATAGTATTAGTAATTTCTACAAATTAAAATATAAATACTAATAAAATTACTTTAATAGGGAATGAACATTTTTTCTTTATTTATTTTCCAACACTCGAATCCTTAGTATATACACTTTTCAAAGCGCTGTACTAAAAAATATCCTTCGAAATACCCGGCTTATCTAATTTGGGTAGGTCAGAAACTTTTGGTCTGTACTACGTACTTTTCATTTTCAGATTAAATAAATATTTTATGTGCTACCTTATTAAAAATACTCGTACATGGCCTATGAGCGAGTTTGTGTGAAAACGGCTTTGCTCTACACCAATTGCCGAAAGAAACACCATGTCGATGGATACGTAAAGAAAGTTAGATGTGTGGCAAAAAAAAAGCGTTATACCCTTAAAGAAGTTTGGGTTATATCACCACTTTATCGGCTATTTTTATTGAAATTTTATTGACATTGTCCACTTTACTTTGGCTTTCATGTGTACATATATTTGTAAACTGTTCGATCAGGATAAAAATTTTACAATCTAAAACTACCTACAAACAAGAATTTTATTTCGTGAACGTTCATACAAATTCGTTTCTTTATTATAACGTACAACTCAAAATAACGGATTTTATTGTTAACAAATGCCAGCTCTGTACTGTGCTGTTTAAGAAGGACGGGAAAACTGGCTGAAAGCCTTGATGAGCTGATAATTGACTTCCGCTCAGTCGGTAATTGTTACCACTTACGAATTCTATCAATTCTTCTTAATCGACACATTCAAATTTATCGAATTTTTACAGAAGTACGAATAAAGTCCAAATAATGCACGCTGAATTCAACCTTTTTTTATTGTAACATTATTGAATATCTTTAATAACAAAATGCTCAGGTAACATTTACAGCATGTCAAAACACCTAGCAAACTGCTATGTTCCAACCTGTGCTAAGAACTTCCAGGAACACTTAATGTTTGGAGATACAAAATGCTTAAAATTCAAATGGATTGAGTCTATCGAGAACTATTAATTTTCAATAACGGTACAGTTATTAGAATGTTCGGTGGATTCTGGACAGTCTTATCTTTTATGAATATGACACAACTTATAAATAACAATTATTTTTGAACACATAGTGTTTTTAATGTACTTATATGAGAATGCCCATCTTATACAAAATAGAAATCTGGTTTAAAAATTTGTTAAATATGTTTTGTGTTTTTTCCCATATTGAGATTAAATAATATATATTTATCATTTTTACAGTTGTATTTTTCGAATCGCTCCAAACGTGCCGAATATCTTCTAAAGAGGCGATTTGAACTGAGTCGAAAACAGTTCTTAAAATAGTCAATTAAAACACTTGAATGATTTTAGTTTCGCAAATAATAAATTAGTATTCTATTCTCACGCTTTAAAAAAAGAAAAGAATATTGAGAAATACAGAAATGTATACTTAAGTAATTGAGTTTCAGTAGTTCCTATTTGCTGAAAATGTTCAAAAATTACAAATTTCTTTTACGAGACTTAATTTCGTATAATTTCATAGGTTTCTCGACAATGTGAATACGAATGTGTTACCTCCTTTATCTATTCGATATGATTATCCCTGACAGAACAGATTTGTAGTTACAAAATTCATGCGAATTTCATGCGAACGCGACGCATAGCGTTCGTCGATTCACACGAATTTCAGGTCAGCCGTTCATATGTATTGCATTCGCATGAAATTCGTGCACACAAACTGTATCGATAAGTTGGATTTTGTACGAACGGTTCGTGTAAAATTCGCACGAAATTCTTACGAAAATGCGGACATAAAAACGTTCCGAACTGTTCTGTTAGGGATGCAGTTTCATTGAATATTTCAAATGTCGTCTTTAAAATAGGCATACGCTAGCACGCCGAATAGTAGAACGTAGAAGAAAAAAAATCATAAACTAGTCTGATATTTTCATACTGTATTGCCTTCTAACATTTCACAGCCTTCAGAAAGAAGAAATTTCATGTTGCCATGATTTACCCAATATGTAAGTTAGACATCATCGACTTCCAAGGGATGGGTAGTGTAATTAAGGGGATAGATCCCTATCCCCTATTCTTATCCCCTATTCTTATCTACGCTACTGTCACTTGGTTCGATAAGAACCACCTAAAGGCAGGCGCAAGTGGTCGCCCAATTTCAAGCTCGTGTTAAGGGTCTATATTGGAGCGCATTGTTTACGTTTTGGAATTTTGTAATTAAAATATTTTCTATAAATTTCTAACAAAACGTGCCAATATAATTATTTCTCATTATCTTTTTGGTCAGAGGGATATCTAACATTTGTGTGGTCTGGGTCATTGTAAAATATCTTCCAAAAACAATACAACTTTTTGCTAGCATTGTAAGGATTTTTTCAACTAAAAAGGATGTATATAGGTACGCCATTTTTTTATAAACAATTCAAAAACTTTGGTGAGAAACAACAAAGTATACATAAGTCAATATCTCGTATGATATTTTTTTTAAACAATCGTCTTTATGAAACACAGAGTTACTTTATCTTGTTGGCATGGGCCTCTTAACCGACTTTCGCAATTATTGCAGCACACCCTTGGTGGATCATCAGAGAGTGTAGGTAGAACAATGATCGTACTGATCAAAGATTATCAAAGCCTTTATTTTCTTTCATAAAAATCTCCAGAGAGTTGAGATCTGTCCAAATGTTCCGGTACCCCAAAAGTTAAAAATTACTTGACTTTTGACCTTAGCAGACCCATAAGTTTAGGATTCCTTCAGTTTTCTATTCAGGAGTTGCAGATTGGTCGATCAAGGCAGTGGTTTTCAATTTAATCCGGAAGTGCTCCAGCATTTGGTTACACAAGTCAACACCATCCATAAACGAGTTGTGCTTCTGCAAACAAGATTTGTTAAGCAAACAGTCTCTATAAATCTCTACAGTTTATCTGTAGGGCCTGGAGCAGAAATGTTCGCTAAGTGTGTGCCTGATCGAAGTTGGATCAATTGGTCGCGGGGTATGGTAGTTGATATCTTACCTTCATTTGACTTGTAATACATTCTTGTAGCGGAGGAAACAAGACAACACATTTTATTCGCACTCTACGGTCGGTACATAGCGTCTCTTGGTCTATCTTAGAGCAGACATACATTTTAGTGCATTGTAAAACCTTTTCATATATCTACCCTGGGAAGTGTTTTATGTCTACTATTCGAGCAAGCTGGATGTACGGAATTTGTGTGTTCAACTCCTGTATTCTTCTCGTCATTTGAAGATTCAATAACATGATTGTTATCTGTGCTTTCGTCACTCTCCTGTACATGGGCGTTTACATTGAAAGGGCCCAAAATTCATCGGTATCGCCACTATCATCACTGCAGTCAATAACGGATTTAAAATATTTAAAACCGCTTTAATGTCATAACTGTAGCCCAAATCAACATATGTGTACGTCCACGTGAAAAGGGCCCACTTTGTCGCATCTAATTTCCGAGATATATAGATTTTTCGATACATGGATCGAATTTCGTAATTTTTTATTATGCTTCATTATGAAACTATATACATTTACGCGCGAATGATAGTAAATTTAGCTTCCTAGGTATAATAAAAGTAATTAATTTTATTTTTTGAAAAAAAAAGAAAAGGGCCCGCCCACAAGGGACAACTTTCAACTTCAAATTGATTTTTCTCAATAAGTCATTTTTCGGATATTCACCTTCAAAGTTCTATATATAATTTGTCTCAAAATGTTCGGAAATCAATCAGGAAGGCGCCTATATGAATAACTCCAATACCGCCGAAGTGGGCCCTTTTCACGTGGACGCACACATATTTTCTTAGAAAATGTACATATAGCATAATCGTGAGCATAAAACTAAACTGCACTCTATACCTGATCAAAACAATGGTGATATTTTTTTTTCACTACACTCACCTTAATTTCGCTTTTGAGCAAAACTATTTTCAACAAAAAAACGAATCACTCTAAAAATACGGTAATCTGTTATCCCCAGTAAAATTATAATTATAGTTCGTAAATCAAACAACAACTCCTATGACCTCAAATCCATTTATAAAGAGAAAATTATTGAAAAACGTCACAGATCACAACATAAAAATTATTATTTGATATAAGTAACTAGGCCGAAAAATTTATAAATATTGTATATTTCGTAAAAATTAATAAAAATTCCTATAACAAGGGCGCACATCTAAGCTTGTTTCATAACACATTCAAACTGAAGCATGCAATCCGCCATTTTTTTTTTTTTTTGATTCAATTTATTTATTTTTTTGTTTCTTACTTATTTACTTACATAATTTGCGCTATCTATAACCGCTTAAGCGATTTCGGCCGAACTTCTCCTACAAATTGGGGTGTGCGTCTTGTTGTTGTAACACAAATTGAGGGACTCACAGTTTTACGCCGACCCTTAACGGCAAATGATTTGTTGCGAGAAGTTTTTTCATAGTAGAAATGCACTCGGCGGTTTGCCGTTACCTGCCGAGGGGCGACCGCTATTAGAAAAAACTATAATTTTTGACATTACTTACACCGGCCTGAACTCGAACCCGGGAGCCACCGAATCAAAAGCGCACATGCTATACACTCGGCTACGGCGTTTTAAGTTACTTCTCAATCATTATTTTACTATATTTATTCTTTCGATGAAATTATAACGATATTTTGTGATCTTCATTTTAACGCTGAAACTTGTTCGATATTTAGTAATTTTTTAAAATTTTCATAACACAAGAAAATCACAAAATGTCAATCACATTTGGTCGAAAAAATCAAAATCACGACAATGTCTTGCATTAGTTTCCTATTGAGAAGACTATTGGTATTGGTGAGTTGGTATCAGCATTTTGTAATCTGTATGAGGGAATCTAATAAAAGGCAATCAGATATGTACAAATAGTTAAGTTTAATTATCCAGGAGTCAAGTTTATGTACCCGTATTTGATGAAACCAAAAGTAAATGAAAATTTTCACCACCAGTAACAAATTCCGGAACGGTTTTTAACCTTTAGATATTATTTAGTCAAATAATGCTTTTTCTGAAACACTTGTAGAAATCTATGGTGTATTCCTATTATTGGAGTCGAAATATTAATTTTTG
Organism: Anomoia purmunda; assembly: GCA_951828415.1. Taxonomy (NCBI): domain Eukaryota; kingdom Metazoa; phylum Arthropoda; class Insecta; order Diptera; family Tephritidae; genus Anomoia; species Anomoia purmunda. Next base: position 14,026,459 of record OX639995.1, on the reverse strand, counting down.
AGTTTCATTTTGAAACTACGCAATAGACATTTACGCCGCCGAGCTACGCCGCCGCCGCCGCCGATTTTTACCAGTTCAAACGCGCTGCCGCCGAGTTAACAAGAAAATGGCGCGGCGTCGGCGGCGGCGTGGTTCGGCGTACCATAACGTTTGGTGCAATCTAAAATTATTTCCATGATAAAAAGTAAATTATGAATATCGCTTGAAATGAAATCGCTAAATAATCGATTGAAAATTACCACTGTCCCATCTACAGATTTGTCAGCTGATCTTGGTTTTGGTGCACATGTATTTTTCATTATTTCTGTTGATCATTCGGTTGTAGTAAAATAAAACCTAAAGAAAGCTCGGTTCTATTAGTGCTTTACGCCGCCGCCGGAGCGAAAGCACTCGGCGTAAGCCTCTACTACGCAATGTGGCGCTGTCAAAAAGTTTTTGCTAATTTTTATCATAACCACTGCCAACTTTAAGTTCTTGCACGAGATCCCTTAAGGAGGATAGCGAAGCGAAATCAATCTTACATATTCACCTTAGCTGGCCTGCTTTTGCGAGGCTGAGGATCAGGCACTTTGATTTGCACTTTATTTGTTTCAGTTCAAAGAAAACGAGGGCTCAAGAGCATTCACTTCTTCCCGGTTAATACAAGAAAAATTAATTTTCCATTTAACTTAGAGCATTTAAAGGAAAATCTCATAATTGATATAGCTAGGTCTGAAAGGATTAGAGTATTAATTGGTCAGTATTACTGGTATTACTGGTGATAAAATCAATAGTGAATCAATATAGTTTTAGTGTCAACATTTCCTTCAAGGTATTTACAGACACACATACATATCTGCACATTTAACCTATGTAAATTTTGAATATACATGTGTGTTTTGGCTTTCAATAATGATACGAGTATATTTACTGACGGCCTGTTGCTTTCATTGTCCTACCAACATGCAAAAAAAAAAACAACATTAATTCATTTCTAACCAGCTGCACTTAAAACTTAGTGGCTTACCACCGAGCAAAACCAACAGATGTTATGAAATATTCACATTTTATTAACACATACAAATATTAATATTAAATACTATATTATATCTGCTTTTCCTTTTTAATTAACTCATTCCAGACCATTCCGTATGAAGGATAGCGCCATATACGAACCGATAAGTCAAACTTTAATTAAGCTGATAGCCACAAAGCAAAGTGTGGTAGATAAGATAATGTTATATACTGAAGGCTTGATGTATTTTATCCGCAATTATTTTGGTCAAATGTAGGTACACATACTACTCTCTATCTTTTGTTTGCTAAAATAATAGCCAAGGTAAATTTGTATTTAAGTATTTTATGTAATTACACATCGCATATTGAAATTAGCAAAATTGAATAAAATTGAAGAAGCAGTTTTAAAATAATCAAGTACTTATGTTTACTTATTGCAAAATAATCAATTAAACTAAATAACTTGCATTTTTTTTTCTCAAAGATTCACAGTAAAATTACGGCTCAAAAACTTAACTGAGAAAGGTTCGAGGTAAAAGGAGTCAGTTGCAAGCGCCTGCTGAATATCCTCTTACAGCTATTTTTGTACTAGGTGCTGAGTAAAAGAATATATAAGTAAACATTTGTATTTTAATTTTTGAGGAAGATAAAGCCGTAATTTTTGCAAAACGAAGTAATAACTGACCGCCAGTTCGGCTTTTGGGAAACACCATGGATCTACAGAGCAAGTGTATGGAATTGTCTTAACTATTAGAAAATTTGATAAGGTTTAGTTAAAGGGTATCATTTGGCCCGTTTCTTTGTAACCGAGATGCAAAATAACACTAGGTAGGATAAAAAATTGCATATATGTAAAACAACAACACTAACTAGGAAAAATGTGCGAGTTGAGCCAACTCGGTAAACTGATAACCGACCTGAGTTATAGTGGTGGGAAGTGAATAAACTGCGCTATTGTGAATGAGCCGTAAGAAAATATATAACTACATAAACCTAAAACTTGCCGGCACAACTAATTTTCGTTCTTAAGTAGCACTAAACAAATCGCATGAAAGAGGCTAATAGGGATTCTTTTGCAACTAAACGAAATTTTATCCATGTTGGAGCGTTCTCTACATTAAAACGGGGCCATTAATAAATTAAAAACGACTTTTCCAAAATGCCATTATTTCTATACCGAAGAAAATTCATAGCCCGTCATAACTCATACATATATGTTTAGTATTTCGTTTCTATCAAAAATGCCGCATTTTCACTGCCCTCTTCTTTTTTCGTGTTGGATTCTTAAATAAATGCGAACAAATGAAATAATGCTGTGTTTGTTTCTAAAAATTGTACACTCAAATAAGGCGAAAATTCGCATTTATGCCCGGCAAAGTTTTGTCGGGTGAGATGGTTTCCCTGCAAATCAGCTGATAGCTTAAGTCGAATGTATTATGAAATGCATGTGCTAGACAAGGATAGATACATAGTACATATTTTTAATGTTTATGTATTAATTTGAAATTTTGTTTTGCCCTAACAAAAAAGGCAAAAGCATGCATTTTTAAATGGTTGGTTGGAAGATTTTTATTTGTTTATACGTTCATACAATTATAATGGTCATTATACGTTTAGATGAATCCCCTTAGATTAGAATTAGTGCGTAAGACTTTATAAATTATTGCCAGTTTCACCAAGAAAGCTAGAATAAACCAAAATGGTTTGATATAAAAAAAACATTTTCACTGAGTCAAAATTCAATTACACAAACGAACCAGTTTTTGAAAGAGAAGTTAAGCTCGAACGCCACATCAGTACATTCTGACGTTTGAAGTGGCTCAGGTTTTACAGGCGTTGCAGACATTAGAAATGGCAACTTCAAACGACACATAAAATGCAGAGAAGAATTTCCAACCAAGTAATTTATGGATTAAAAATTCTGAATCTAATTTCACGTAATTTTATTTAGTTTATTGTATTGTGGATCTTCTCCAAGAGCTTTATTAGTATATGTATATATGTGTAGAGCTTTTATTTGCTTTTTCCAGTATTCACAGGCACCAAAATGGAGTTCGAAACAGCTGTTTGCCCTTAGAGTCCAGAATTCCTGAGTAAAATTGGAATGTTTGGCTACTTTCATGCATTCTGAACTGTTCTATCTTACAATTGTACTAATTTAACTTTTGATTTTGGGTTTTTAATCCATCGTTAACCTCTAGCCAAAATTTAAAATTCAAATTCAATCAATCGGAAACCCAATGACTTTGTCCCGAAACCGCAAACGATTACTTTTGAGCGTTATATAATAAAGAAGACGATTTTTAAAAAGAATTACATATATGTTTCCCTTTTTATGGGCAGTATTCTATCAAATCCAAAGTCATTCTCATCCTCCTGCTTACTTTCAAATCATTGATACCAAAATCTTTCACCGATTGTGCCACAACCAACTAATCGTTCTAAAGTGGAAGTGCCAGATAATCAAAACGAGACGTAGAGGATGCGAAGGCTATGTGTGCGTTAATTGCATATTCAACATGGAAAGTTTGGTTTCGTAATAAAAAAAATATAATCGATTCACTGCTTTTAAATTTTTTCGTACAAAATATATAAAATCTTAATATGGGTAGAAATCTACACACAAGATCAGAAAGCACATATCGATTTTAAGCTCAACGAGCGGTTAAGTTAGTATTTCCCTCATTTGCATTTGTTCATCTGCGGTCAGCTACCGTTTCGAATCTATCACGACTTCATGCGACCGAAAAATAGGTAGATATAATTTAGTTGTGCATCATGATTGAATTAATTCATGCAGATGTCTAATTGATATCGGGTTTCCCAGCATAAAAATATTAAGCATAATATCGACAATTATTCAAATCGAAGCAAAAAAATTAAAAATTCGATATTTCAGTAACTATAAACGGAAGTTTGGTTAAATACAAAGAATTTGGTTGAAGAAAGAAAGACGAGGGTAAAAAAAACCTACGATCACCTCTAGTATAACGGCAATTTCTTATAATTAAAAATATTCTATATCTGTTAAATCTAAACAAAATCTTGGAAAATTGGTGTATTTAGGACGCTAAAATCATATGAATATATTTTTTTATTGTACTATTTACTGTTCATTGTTGTAAAACCCGGCCGTATTTAAACTCCATTTGCACCCGAACTTAGACTCTTCTTTACTTTCTTAATTTTGATTTTGTTAATAATGTTAATTGATTAATTATTAAATTTCGGTTCTCAAATATTAAATATTGAACAAATACAATTTTGGGGTTAGGTGGTGTACTATACAAATTAATATCTATATATATAAAAGAAAGTCGTGTTAGTTACACCACTTATAACTCAAGAACGGCTGAACCGATTTGGCTGAAAATTGGGGCAGGTTATAGGATCCCGTTACCGTGGGACGACAAAAAAAAACGGTAAATTTGATTTTTTTTCTTCGCCCTTCATATATTTTGCTTTTGCTTTTTTGTATGAAAATCAAAATTTACATGTACTCTGGCGGCGAAAGGTAATATCGATGTAAATTGTAGTGACATCTAGCGGAGAATTGCAATATCCATGTAATTGGTGTGAACTGCCAATATTAACATGTATTTTGTTTACTTTTACGAATTTTGTTGGGTGAAAAATTTACAGTTAGAAATTTTGAAGTTTACCGGTTTTTGTGTTTGTTTCGAGTGTCTATAAATATTGTGCCGATATTATTATCATTAAAATGCCGCGTCCAAGACGATCAAATCTTCCCCGAAAAAGCCGTAATGCAACTAGGATGCAAAACGTTGCGAATGAAAGGACTGAAGAAGTACAAGAAATTGCACGTGAAGAGCAAAGCGAGGCAGTTCGTGCAAAGGCTCGGTTGGCTATGAGAAATCATCGAGCAAACCTAAGAGATCAACATCTTGATAATTTTCGACGCACACGGAGAAATTTATCAAGTACTGATTTGAATCGAGCAGCGTTTCGATATGATTACAGCACTGATTACTGCTTGCATACTAGCGTTCGCATTGGGCCAATGGATGTGGTTTGCGAGTATTGAAGTTTACGGGAGAAACGCCAAGATTGTGCTGCCTTAATGGGAAAGTGAAATTGCCATTATTGACTCCCCCACCTGAGCGATTGCACTCATTGCTACTACATAATTCAGAATGAGGTCATTAGTACACTACATTCGTTCAAATCTATTGACTGTGCAACAAATGCAGAAGATGCCAACAACTATCCAATTGAATTTTTAAAGTCCTTGGATGTGCCTGGCTTACCACCGCATAATTTACGACTAAAGGTTGGTTCCGTAATAATCATGCTTCGAAACATAAACCCACCAAAACTGTGCAACGGAACGCGTTTGGTGGTAAGTAAATTGATGAACAATGTGATTTACGCGACGATACTCAAAGGAAAATTTGAAGGTGAGGAAGTTCTCATTCCGAGGATCCCGATGATCCCAACCGACATGCCGTTTGAGTTTAAACGACTTCAATTTCCGATCCGTCTTGCATTCGCCATGACCATTAACAAATCACAAGGCCAATTCTTGAAAGTTTGTGGTCGAAATCTAGAAAATCCATGTTTTTCCCATGGTCAATTATATGCGGCATGTTCAAGGGTCGGAAGACCAGCTGCGTTATTTGTTCTTGCACATAGTAATAAAACTAAAAATATCGTCTATCACAAGGTGCTTAACTGAAGAGTGCAGCCTATGCACTAAAATACATGGCCAATAAAGAATCATTACAATAATTGATTTTTTACTTACTTATATTTATTATCGTAATAAAAAACCCGACCGTATTTAAAGTCCATTTGCACCCGAACTTAGACTCTTCTTTACTTTTTTAATTTTGATTTTGTTAATAATGTTAATTGATTAATTATTAAATTTCGCTTCTCAAATAATAAATATTGAACAAATACAATTTTGAGCTTAGGTTGTGTACTATAAAAATTAATATATACTAATATAATGTGTTAAAAATGTGTGTGGAAAATAAACTGCATATTATATCCTAACATCACTAATTTTTTAAAATTAAATTAATTTTTATTATCAGTGATAGGTTTTTGGCATATAGCCATTAACATATCGTTCTTAAAAATCGCAAATCAAATCATTAAGTTACATGTACCAACTAATTTCTTCCCCCATTCCTGCTATACTCCAAGTATAAATATTGTCAAAATGTTGACCTTTTTGAGGTAAAATTTCTTTAGCACCATGAGGGTGAATTTTTTACATCGCGTAACGCAAGTCGCTTCGATATCGCGTGGATTTCGCGCCAAGAAGTCCCTCATGACGCTTTTATATGAAAACAAAAACAAACATACATACTGGGTCTATGTGTACTATGTACTAGTAATTACTATTTCTATCACTACGCCTATTAATTACTACTACTATTACTAACTGCTTCTACTACTAATTACTACTACTATCGCTACGACGACTATAGCTACTACTACCATTTTGACTACTGCTACTACTAATATTTTTAATAATTTCTACTACTATTTCAACTAAGTACTACTACTATTTTTAGGTACTAATTTCTGTTAATATTTTTACTAATGCTACTACTTGCTGCTACTATTTCTACTATTTCTACTACTTCTACTAATGCTACAACTAATTACTACTAATATTTTTACTATTTGCCACTCGATTTTTACTAATGCTACTACTAAGTACTAATACTATTTTGACTCATTTCTGCTACTATTTTTACTAACTTTTACTACTACTTACTGCTACTATTTTTACTAGTTTCTACTACTTTTAATGCTAAAACTAATTACTACTACTATTTTCTCTAATTTCTGCTACTATTTTTACTAATTTTTACTAGCACTTACTACTATTATTTTCACTAATGCTACTACTAATTCTACCATTATTTTTACTAATGTAGTAGGAATACAAACTACTATTACTACTAATTGTTATTAGCTACTATTATTTACTACTACTACTACTACTACTAGTACTACCTACAACTATTAATACTACTGCCACTTACTACTACTCCTATATTTCACTGTCTATCTCTTTATGAAGTCTGTCTGGCGATTACGATTAAAGCACGAACGCACTTTTATGTGGCCAAGGCTAATCGAGCTACATATGCGTGCAATGCAGCAGTGAGTTCGAACAACATTTTTATCAAGTTTTGACTAGAAAAGCGTAATCACATTTCCATGCATACGTTTGTGCATATGTATTGTACATATATACATATGTATATCTGCTTACCTAGTACATAAGTGGTTAGAAATGTACAGAAAAATAAATCCTACTCCTATTTGTATTGACTTGTTGATATCCATAAGTACATATACGAATGTATGTGTGTATATGTGTATATTTTGCATGTGTGCGTCTGCATTATTGAAAAAGAAATCCTTTTAGCAACTTTTGCACAAATTGTTGTCTATGGTGATATTTATGGACAGCATGCCAATATGAACCCACTCATACACAAACACACACACACATGCTCAAATAAATACAATAGATCTGTAGGTATGTAGTGAATGCGTGACTGCTTTCACTATTCGCCACATATTCGTAATTTCCTCTTGCTAACAAATACAGACGTATGCTGAAATTCATTTAGTGCATAAAAGTGTGGTGCTCGTTGGTGCCTTTTTTCGTCCACTTATAAGCTGGTTATTAGTTTCGTTTTCTTTTTTTGTGTGTTTTGCATTTGGTTATAAAACTTCTCTTTTCGCTTTTCATTGTCATTTTTGCTTTGCTTCGTTATACATAGTTGTCACTTTGTTGCATTTATGTACTCTTGTTTTCAAGGTATATGGGTTCGTTTTTTTTTTGTTTTTTGGTCCTAGCATGTTAGAAACATTGTTGCCTTAGAGATAATAAACTTGTGCCAAAATTATAGACAGAAAGGTACCATTTTCGATTAAAATATACTTTTTATAATTTAAAACTTGTGTCAGTCTTTTTATATTGAACAAGCGTCTTCGTCTGAGTTTCTGGAACAGTTTTCTGACATAATGCCGAAAATAGGTGTAACTACAATAAGAGAAAAAATAATACTGATTATGACTATGGACATTTGGACTAAAAAGACCTAATGAATTTTCATACATGATTTCAATATCTTTTTGTAAATATAGTACACATTCACTACACACATATGTATGTTTTCAATGTTATCTAAATTAGGCTATAAAATCAGTTCTTATCGCACCTGCAGCATACTTTTCGAATATTATGAATATCGGGTCATAAATATAGATTTTCTATATAACTCGATGCTAGCGCCACCTAGCGAACAAACATTTTAAAATCCCAGAGTCAAAAAATAATCGTTCTTTTGATTTTTCCCTATTAAAACTCATTGGACTTTCACTTTTTCGGTTTACTCTTATTGTCAACGCAGATTCATGTTTTGGTGTTTGTTATGTTCGACAACTTCTAAAGCCAAGAATAACGATTATTTTTGATCAAAAAATTTGATTTTTAAGATTAACGTCTATTCTCATCGAAAAAATAAAAATCACAAACCATCGAAAAATGTTATTGAAGAAAAATCTCAAAACAACAATTAAATCATGAATTTTTTTATAAAAATTATAACCGTCACGTCCTTACGAAATTCACCAAAATTGGTTCATAAATGGGAGATTTCTAAATAACTCACCCCTCGCGACACCTAGCGCAATCAATTTTTTCATAAAATCATTTTTTTATCGCACCAGCAGCTTACCATACTTTGCTAATAACATAAAAATGGATTTCGGCATAACTCGCTATTAGCGTCACCTAGCGGATCAAATTGACATAAAAGCGTTTCTCGCCGCACTAATTTCATCAAAGTTTAATCGTAAAGGCGGTTTGTCTTAATAAATCGACCTATGCGTCATCTGATTAATTGAAATATAGCCTACGTTTTTGTTAATGATTTAAGAAATAAACAGTGCAAATTTGAAAAAAATCATATCAAATATTTTAGCATTGTTTTTGTAATCAATGCATGCAGAATATTTGGCTACAATTGTACTGTAAGTAAAGCAAATACTAAAAATCGGTATAAATATCAAATATTGGGACGCTTGTGCATCCCTACTTCTTTTTTCCGCCAAAATCAATGCGAATGATCATCATAGGGATGAGATCATTAACATTCCGAATTAACTTTTCGCCTATGCATTTTTGGGCCATCATATTGTGAATACTTACATATGTAAAATGTAGTGTGGGCAGGCTTTTTTACCCACTGTGAATATATATTTATATCAAAATTTTCTAAATGCATCTTAGAAATACCATATTGGAAATCGCAACAAGGAATCGCTGATTGGAGTACACAATATATATTCTAAAGCCGCGATGTTCTCCCTTCAAGAAATGTAATATTAACTGACAAGAAAAAAGTACCACTTTGTCTTTTTAAATAAAATAAATGTGGCAACCGTGGGCAGCACTAAAGTCCCAAACAAATGTCAATAGAACCAGTGAGCTGAGTACCCAGCTATGTGCATTCATGTCTCTGTTGTTACGAATGGGATTCTGCGAAGCCACCTACCACTTTTCAGCAACAGTGCAGATAAAAGTACTACGTCTGCGAGTAAACGAATTTTTGGAATGCGGAAAAGACTTTCCATTATTCAGCATTTTTCATTCATTCATTGATTTAATATTCTCGATGCCTTTGTACTGATTTGCGTCTTGTATTGTAGAATTTTTTGGACAGCAAGCATAAATTGCCAGTGTTTGACAATAAAATTTGAATTCTTATTTATTTATGTATGTAGGTATGTAGGGCGCAATTTCTTTACTCTACGCACTACTGCTCTGCACTCTGCTTATTTTTTTATATTGTATAAATTTCACTGACCAAGTGGCAATGCGATAAATATTGGCGCTAACTGAGACAATTTTATAATTTCGCTTTAATATGACAAATACCAGGCTATTCTGCCATTTTTCTGACTGTCGCTACCAATTTACGTATAAATGTCAGTAGACACGACAGTATCAACACAAAACAAAAAAAAAACCCCCACCCTCAAAGTAGTCTAACACATGGTGGAATGATAAAAAAATTGACGCCAGTAACTTAACCTCACTTTTTCGGTAGCTTTATTTTGTAGCTGAATTTAAAAGTATGTAGTAGAGAATGAGTGGAAAATGTACGGCCCTGTTTTGCATAATTTTTAATATTAAGTATTTCATAAATGGGCAATTTGTTTGGCTCTTTTAACTCCCTTTGCCATACTATTTTAACAAAAGGTGGAAATATAAAAAAATTGGGCTTAGAAGCGCAAATGTATACATATTCTTAGGTTATAATATGATATAACATATTCGAACTATTAATTTTATTATTTAAACGTTAACGTCAGGCTTCTCTTCAAGTACGTGACCTACTCTCGAAAATATTAAAAAAATCATAGCAGTTCCGATCCACGGATGTCATAAATGCTTCCAAGGGGAAAAAAAAACTTTAACAGTGTGGTCTATGACCACAACAACAATTTAAAATTTATGAAGTAGTCAACATATGAAACATTTCGATTTCTAGCGATCCAACTTGTGGCATTTTCACTCAAAGCAAATGGATTTTCAACAATGGTTTCCGGATATAGGTAGATTTCCCCTCTTTGTTCCTTAGCCAAAGTATTAATTTGATCGGTTTTTACGTGTGATCGGTATTTTGTATGTCCGACAAATTATCTATTGCTTTTCGTATACGGTATTGGGTTTAAACAAACATTTTCTCAGATTTTCCAGCGATGAGGAGCGAAGAATATCCTGGACCAATTTTTACGGAGCAGAGGTTAACACTAATTTAGGATTTCGCTCCAAACATTTACAAGTTACTGATTTTAAAGACATTTTATTCAAAAAAGGAAACGTTTATTTATATATCTCTAAATCTGTCTTACCTATATCAAAAAAGTTTGCTTCTGGATCAAGTTATGACGATTTGATGTAGGTTAGTTTTTTCATAATTCTCTTGTTTAAATTTGAAAAGAAAACATTAACCTTAAAACTCTTAAAAAAAAGATATGTTAAAGAGTTACGAAATAGGCAAGGATATTTTACGTATGTACGTATATTTATTAAAATATATCTTCTATATTACATAAAGTTTTCGCAAAAGACCAAGATCATCCTTCACTATCTTCAAAAATTAATGAAAAAATTGCTTACGAGCTTAAGCAGTCGAACTTTCAATTCAAAGAAAAAAGCGCAACTGAATAAAACAAAAAGAAGATCCTTTAAGACAGATAATTACCTGATCTTTTTCACTTCCACTGTGTGCACACACACAGATAAAAAAGAACAAAAATTCTGATTAGAATTTCAAAGCGCCTTTTATTTTCTGGGGAAAACCCTGGACTTTGTGCATACGCAAGAGAAAAGTGTCACTCACCTGAGCTGTCGCTGTTATGAAAGTAAGAAGGTTCTACTGATTGCCGGTCGCTTTTATAGCACCACTATCTGGCAACGGGTTCCGCTAACAGGAATCGTGCAAAAGCAAACCAAGTAACGAGAAGCTTATAGCGGCATCTCATTGCGACAATTTTCTATTGTGAATGACTGCAGACCTTAACAATATTCATAAGGCTTTTTAAAACTGGAAATGTTTTCCCAAATTAGATATCTTAATAAAGATGTTATTATTAAAATCATAAAATAATTAAATTCATAAAATTATTAAAAAATTAGTACACTTTTACATAATTATTATTACTTTTTAATTGAACTGTTGAAATTCAGCCCACTGTGACTGTGACGGTATCATCCATAGTCGAAAAAAAAATTTGTTTGTTTGCATTTTTGTTTAAAATTAAATTATTTTATCTGTACCTAAATACAAATTATCTAAGCAAGGGTTCTTCAAATTCACAGTTAATTATTATTAAAACTTAATTTAGATGAGACAGTTCTAAAACGATTTTTACGTAGGATTTTTTCAGATCAGATGCTTTAATCATAAGATACAATTGGAAATGTAAGGAAATGTACGGAAATAATTTTTATTTACATTGCAGGTCAAATGAAGGAACTTCAGTTTTTTATAATTATCTCAAAGAATCTATTATTATTTTTTTTTTATATTGTAATTTAAATATTTTATATGAAAAATCTATTTCTTTTGGAAAAATGGCTTAAGTTTAGTTGAGTATAATTGTAACTAACAACATCTTGAAGCTAAATTAATAAAATATAAAAAACCCAGAGAAGCAAAACATTCTTAATGTCTTTCTTTGAACACCTTCGGCTACCTTTTTAAAAGTTTTATGAAAAATATTTGAATTAATTTTTAAAACACAGTTTTTTCTTTGATAAGCTTTCGAAATATTTGAAACCCTCAACTTTGTAAATAATGCAATAATAATATGTGATTGAAAATCACCCTCTACCACAAATAACCGATGGGGCAACGCTTTGTCAAATATTTTAACATCTAGGAAAATGTAAATAATTTGATTGTTAATCAAAAAAATTCGCAATACAACTGCCCAACAGTATTCGAGGTAAGGGCTGCATATTCAGTACAATATTCAGTACAAAAAGAGTAATGAAACTCGGTACCACAACAAATGTCTGGAAAATTTATCGAACAAGCCGTGAAGGTTTCATGGCTACTGAAATTTTAGATTAACGCGTAGTGAAGATTTTAGAGCAATTCAACTTTTCGCTGAACGCGCAGCGAAGTTTTCAGTTGTTTCCAGAAATCAATGGTAATGGCCTCATATTTTGTGTTAATCGGCATAAAAAGTGTAAATAAGCAAAGTCTCTCCAATAAAATTTAGTAAAATAATTTATTAGTTAAATAATAAATGAATTATATTGTGAAATGAAAATATGAAAGAAAATTTGAGATTTGGCCTGCGCTTAAGATCATTTTTCCTAACTAAATTCTTCCTGAATTTTCAAAAGTTTTCTTGTAGATATGCTCGCTTGAAAAAATATCCACTGGGTATTTATTTATATATACATATTTTATTTCTACAAACACAAACATACAAAGTGGATTTAATGGAAAAATACAAAGCCAAACCAACGATTAATAGTTGTATGTATTGATATTGTTTTCTTGCTCAACAACACCGCAGGCGGCCATCAAATGCGTTGCGATTATAAATCAATGGATTTACGCATTCGGCTCGTAGCAACAGCCGCTTCACAGCAGCGCCACCATTTACACTACCCAGTGGGAAATGGGATCATCCCAGAGACCTCCGTGAGTACTCCCAAGGGAGTAGAGGAGTACTCCCTATTGCTCCCTATACTTGTGTGTTAAAGCACGCAATTTCCATTAATAGCTTTTAACATTGCGTGTCCTAGGAGGGCGAGTAATCACTTTTGCCTCCAAAGTGAGCAAAAAGGGAGAACTCATTCATTCCTCCAAAGCGAGCAATAATGGAGAACTCACATTAACCTCCCAAATGTACAATAAGAGAGAACTCATTCATTCCTCCAAAGAGAGCAATAATGGAGAACTCCCATTAACCTCACAAATGTACAATAAGAGAGTAATCCCAGCAATAAAATAACGGTTAATTATTAATTATTATTTTTTTATTCTTGTTTTTTATTTACATTGAAATCTTTAATTTATATGTCTTTCTGTAGAAAGCAGCTTTAACTTTATGAAAAGCTGCCTTAAATGCGTTTTCGTAGTGTTCATACGTGGGATAAACATCCTTCAAGGCGTCTATATAAGAAAAGCGACTATGAATATATTTATGAACAACTTAAAAAAAAACCTTACCAAAAAGAAACTTGTGAAAAAGGGCGTATTTTTGTATAGCGATTTTGCCTTTAGCGCCGTCCCAATTAAAAATTTGCGAAATTCCGACCACTAATTGCACTTACCGCACTTGAACTGACAATCACATTTCAATGCATCCAACAAAACCAGTTCAAAAATCCCGTTAGTTTAAAGAAATATAAATTGAAACCTCTCCTATTAATATCAAGGGAGTTATAAGGGAGAACATTTGCATTATTGCTCTCCTATTAATATCAAGAGAGGTGTCAGGGAGAACATTTGTATTATTGCTCTCCTATTAATATCAAGGGAGGTGTACGGGAGTACAGCACAAGTAAATTTGTGTTATTACTCTCCTATTACTATCAAGGGAGTAATCCTCTATTCCTCGCTTTGGGAGATCTCGCTTTAATTCCGTCTGGGTACCTACACCACAAACATAACACATACATATACACACATCTCCCAATACAGGACAACCAAACGACAACATTAATGCTCTTACCGCTGCTGCTGCTGCTAATCAATTACTTTGTCTTATCACACAGCCGTCTCAATCAATTGCTGACGGAATTTCGCTTTCAACTCAATGGCTTTGCTTTTCAAGCCACTATGGTTGCCGAGAACATTCTCACTTGCCGTGTATATGCCGCGTTTAATGTACCGGAAATTGTCCATTAAATGTTTCGCAATCGAATTCATTTGCATTGATCTCCGGCTATATATGTATAAATATATATATATATATCTATGTACATCTGCCCCTCAGTATCTCCACTTCTCTCGCTCTATGCGCCTACAAAAGTATTACGGGTATTTTCTATTCTATTTTTATTTCTATTCTTATCAACAATATATTGTTTTGCATTCTTTTTTTCGTGTGGGCTCTATGTCATTGTGTCACTTGGTATTATTATTTTTCTTTTCTGCTTACTTGTTTGTTGTTGCTATCACTTCCTTACGCCACAATGAACTTACGAGTATTAACTTTACTTCTTTTGGTTTTTGTCATTTGCTGGTAAATTACGAAAGCCACCAGAAAAATCATTACGTACCCGCTGAACGTATAATTTAAATTCAATTTACTCCATTCTAGATTGCAAAGCACATTTCTGATTAGAGATTTCTTAATTGCATGGTGTTAGAAAATTAAAAAAAAAAATTCTCGAAGTGAGGATATTAGATGAGCCCTGCCTGTTTAAGTAAGTTAAATTAAAGTTTACCCACCCTGTTAACTTCCTTATGAAATAAAAAAAAATATTTCGCTTAACTTCAGACATTCAAAATCAAAACAGAATTTACTAAAAGTTTGGCTCAAAAGAATTAATTCTTAGTCGCTTCATCAAATAGAGAAATAGTTGCAAGAATTATTAGTTATAATTTAATAATACTAATAAAAGGTTTAGAAGTTGAAAATATTTGATAGGGTTCCCCAAACATTTTTTTTAATTAAATAAATACTACCCTGGTTTACTCGAAATTACTAGGTTCCCTTGTTGCAATGAGTAAATTTTTTTATGTCATTAATTTTTGAGCTCAAGGCCAGTTTTTTTTTTAGAAAATTATTGGAAAAAAGCAAGAGCAGTCAGCGCGGTAGAAATTAAGGCTGCTATTTCGAAGATACTACAACTCCCCATCAGATTTCGTTATAGACCCGGCCCGAGTTTGAATTTATAACTTCGGGTTTGCTGGGCAAGTACGCAGCCACTGTTCCAAAGCGGGCAAGCGAAGTGCTGGGGATTTTTCCCCTATTTTCTATATCTCAACGCAATTCAAGTATGGGGTTGTTGTTGTTGTTGGTTATAGCAAATCTATTTTATAATTAATAGGATTTTTTTATAACAGGCAGGCACATCCATACATAGATTAATTTTCCTGTCTTCTTATAAAAACTGGCCTTGAGCTCAAAACTTACATATTGTTGTTAAAATTAAAATTAATAAACTTGTTAAACTAAAAATAGTACTTTCAAAATCATTCCAAAAATAGCAAATTTTCCGCAACTCGTGCAAACTAAAGCCATCCAGCTTTATGTGATTTCAGTATGTCATACAGAGAAAGGCGGAGGCAATCTGTAATTTTCTGCACGAATGTTTTACCGAGTGTCTTTAGCCGTCTCTGCGATAAAACCTCTTCAATTCATTCCGCATGTACTCTTAATTACCAGTGTGCTGTGGGGAGTGCCGTGAGTGTATGGTTATTTCCCAAGAATGATAGAATACAAGATTGCACCTTCCGCGGACTGCTAGTCCTCTCTTTGTCTATTAGATGACATCCACCCATTCGCTGACGAAATAAAAGCATTTTACACAAATAATGCTAAGAAAACTTTTGAATCATTCTGCAGTTTGTCCACTTCTTCTGCGTTTCTTTCCCTTCTTTTTTAGATTTTTTTCTTTGCTCTCTCCTTCACCAGCTATTATTACGTCACTATCCGTTGCTCTCAACGTTGAAGGCGCATTCTTGCTTTCTATCAGTCTTGGGCATTCCCTTTGCTCATTCCTCAAAGAGTGGGTCATACTATCCTTGGCGGTTTCATCTCTATTTAGCTTTTGAATACTAAGATTCGGCAATTCTGTTTTTGATCTCCCTAAGCGAAGCACTCATGTCCACTGCGCGGGGCACGCTCACTGCAGAGTCGGATTTCGCCAGTTCATTCACTGTCATATTCGTAAATTTCCCTATTCCCCGAAATTCATATTAGGGTAATCTCGTTCACGTTAGAAATTAAGGAGGACAGAGCTAGCTCTTACATTCATTCACTATTTGAGTTCGGACCGAGGTAGAAGACAGTACCTGAAAGCGGCTTGACTATCTGAGAAGATATTCACCTGCGTTCCGCTAATTTTTTGTCTTCTGTTCTTTCCGGCAGGATGAAGAAAGAAAAATTACACCAGAGATAGCACAAAGCCGAGCTGGTTTGTCTCCAAACCAAATTTGACAAGGGATAACGGAAAAGTAAGACCAAAACATATTGAAATGCCAACATTCTATTTCCATTGCATCGTCAAACCGATGTACATACGTCCATAAATATAAATAGAAAGGCGATGAAAAGCGTGAAGACATAAATTATTTTTCCGGCTCATTTTCTATTACAAATCCGCATATCTATATGCATACAAAATGTTGCTTTCTTTTCCATTTCAAAGCTCAACGAATTTCCAGACCATTTATATTATAATTGTTGGTTTTCCAGCTGTTGTTTTAAGCTTCATATTTTATCTGGGCAATTCTTCATAGAGGTGGTTGTTGAAGTGTACCTTTAACCCTTCGTCGGCCGCTGTGTGAAGAACAGCCAGCACTTTTTTTTATCAGCCTTGCCGTTTCTGTTTGACTCTCACAAGAAGCAGTTGTGCGGATTTTGATCCGAGAAGCTCATTGCGCCCTTACTCTTCACATTTTTTGAGGTAAGTATTTTTTTCCAATTTACATCATATTTTTTTTTAAATATATTATTAATTTAAAAGTAGCTATTACTTAAATGCCCCAGAGTTGCATTTTTATCCAATGCTTGTAGTTTTTCTAACAATTTTACGTTTTATGTTTTATTTATTTATTTTTTAGCTTTATTTTAAGACTTTTGTAGTAGCTGCCAAATTTGTCTATCTCCTCTTCACATCTCTCAATATTGTGCTAGTATTTGCCATATGTATAAAGATTATAGTACTTCGTCAACTTATTGCGCCCGACCAAGGGTTAACTTTGTCTGACTGGAGGGGGTAAATTTTAAAATTAATGACGCAATGAAGCAGGCGCAAAATTCCTTGATAACCGAAGCGAACCGAATGTCAAATGTTCACAGCTTTTTTCACACAAAAGGCTTGAAATTTGAAAAGTCGAAAACGCTACATAAAACAAACGAGTGAGTGAAAGTGTGCCGGTGGGTATAAAAATCAACAGGCGAGTGACAAATGGACGCTGTGGAACGTCAGGAGATTTGTGTAGCATGAACCAATATCAATTGTATCACGCTATTTGGTGGTGTTTTATTCAAGGCAATAAATGTCTAGTCAAAGAAGTTAGATAGATATAGAAATGTAGATATGTACATATTTACCAGTGTTGCTGTTTTAATAATTTTTAACAAAAAGTTGGTAGTTCTTTTTTTCGATGTGTTTTGTTTATTTGTTGTTTTCTTTTGGATTTTGGTAATTTTTACGAGACCGTGATATTCCTTTCAAAGTTTTAATTACCCTGCAACATGTTGTAGCGAAAACTAAATTGAATCAATTGTTATAAACTTTTTAAAAAATTAATAAACATAAAAATGAGAATGTACAGTTTGGTGTTTTCTCAACCTGGTTCCAATCATCTATTACTTAGTGATGAATCAGGTCATCTCCGTCTTTACCATCAGTTTTCTAAAAGCACTCCTCATCTCAATTTAACTTAGAGTTCATATTTGTATTAAAAAACGTTGGCAACATTTGCAAAACCATGCTGGTTTAGTCAACTTTTTAATGAAATTTTCATGAAAGATATCTGAATTTATAATAAGTCAAATACTAATACCAAATGTCGGAAATTTTAAAACATTTTATTGAAATAAATAAATTTTTTCTCAATATATATTTATTCTTGATGCCTTCCAACACAACGATCGTTTAAATTGTGACCGATTTATTCGAATTTTCATCAAAATTCCTTAAAAGTTTGGCCCAAAATGAATGCGCAAATTTTAAAAATACCCAAAATTTGTCTGCATTTGTTAAGAAGATCCCGATTTCTCTAGTTTTTGAGGCTTATCTCTTCGTGTAGAACACGGAAAAAGGAAATGTGGTGATTCCAAAAATAGCAGCTTCAAATTTTGTTGTTCGTCTATTTTTTAATAAACTGATCTTGAACCCGTTTAGCGATTGATGATAGCGAAATTAAAGATTTTTGGTACTTTTTTAAAATAGTTTTGCTTAAAAAAAATTCGCTATGGCAACCCTGGTATTCACACATTTGAGATGAAACAAAGTATACTTCTGTTGTAGATTAGCAGGACAGGCAATTGCTAAGCTAGCTCGCTGATAAATAGCAGAGTTCGAGGTTATACTTAGGGTGATTTTACTTTTTGCTTTGTTCACCATATTTTCACTTATGTTAAACTTCTATGAATACTCTCAGTAATAATCAGACCATATGGCTTCCGTGTTAGAGTTGAAAGTAAGCAGAAGAACATCAGTGTTAAAAGCAAATTGCACTCAAATCAGTTCAGATCATTATTCAGGATTAAGATATAAAAGCCCTTAGCTTGTGGCATCGTGAAGAATTCACACAATCCCTTCATCTGCCTTTTAATTCTATAATATACACAAATCAAAATTTCGTTTAGACACTAAGCCAAATGCAGTAAGAATTCTTTTTGGCCTTAGTGTTGTATTAACTCCACAATCTGTCCCCTAAATAAATAAAAAAAAATTTGAAAATTTATTAATTTAAAAAGGACAAGCTTTGGTTAAAAAATGAAAGGCTGTGGTAGTACATCGGAATGTAGAATGTTTAAAAGAGTACCAAAAAAGCAATTCTGGGAACCAATATTATTTATAAATAATTGATTTGAAAATGGTTATGAAGAAATGTAAAATGGTACTAAGTATATGCTGATGATAATTTGATTTATTCTGAAGGAGATAGTGATGAAAATATTCAGTTCACAAAATAAAAAGTAAAAATGCACGATTATCCGTTAAATGGAGGGGATTGAATACGTAGGACAAGTACAAAAATAAGAATCAGAAAAAATAGTTATTATACAATTTGGTATAAATAGGTCTGAATAATTAACTACCGATGGAAGCGAAAACCGAGGAGTAAGAGAAATAATTTAATGTAGTAGAAAGTATCACGAATAATACTAAAAATAAAAATAAATATAATAACAATGAAAAACGCAATCGCAATCACAAAGTGTTTAAAGAATATAGCAATATTTATGATCAGCTGAAGTAAACCTTTCGTAAATAATAATAACAGCAAAAGTTCAAATAAGACATTTTCGAGAATCTTCAAGTAAAATTTTAAAAGCTTAAAAGAACTTATTATATGGTTTTAAAATTTGTTTTCTTTTATGAAGAAAAGAAGTTTCTTTAAGCCAGCATCCAAAATATATTTTAGAATCTATCCTAAATTCATACTGACATTCATTTTAAAAATTTACAGAGACGCAGGACATTGCTCCAGATGTCCTTGGACAGTCATTTCAGCAGCATTCTTCAAAATTTTATATGGAATATTTTGTGATGTTAGAACAACAAAAACACTGCTTTAGTATGTACGTTGAAATTACTTTTCTACTCAGCATCATTCATCCAATAAATTCCCAGTTGAATCAAATGATAATTCTAATTGCAGTGCTTTGTTAGAATATATGATCCTAAGAACGACTTGGAGTGCTCTAAACCCTGAGTGCTTCCTCCTCTTCTTTGACCAAAGTGGTTATTGTCTTCTTTCATATGCTGCAAAAGTGATCTGGATTAAGATGGAAATCGTAATGAAATACGCACATCTTTCTAAAGCATAAATTTCAGCCTGAAAAAAGACATCCGTTTCCCCATGGTGTTCGAGTATCTTAGCCCTGTGAGCAATCAGTGTACCACATTTTAAATCATCTTTTACATTTCAGAAATACCTACCCAACTATCTTTGTTACTAAGTTCGAGTTTGAACCTTTTTGTAAAACTAGACTCTGGTTGCATAGAGTCCCTCGGTAATTCAGTTTCGCTAAAGTGTTCCGAAAATAATCGAGGGTCGTAAAATTACGTACAATTACATTAATATCAATATTTTTGGAGAGCAGCCACAGCTCTTGCCTGCCATTGAACTACAAGTCGTAAATGTTCTCTCAGCTTTTTTCGCCATATTTATGACGATCGGTCTAGATTATCTATTTGTATTACTTGATTACACCAGTATACAAATATGTCAGTAATAAGTGGAAGAAGCTTTTTGGATTAATTTTAAATCGCTGAACATAATAACAATTTTTAGTTATTTTTCAAAAGCAGCGTTTTCGAGATACGGGAAAAACCCCGGTTTGGGAGGTGCTTTCGCAAGTATTGCCAAAAATCTCCAAAATAGCAAATAGAACTAACCTACAGCGGGATACAGCCTTAACGTACATTCAGCTTCTCTACGCTGAATATACGTATCGAGTTCTATATTTTATATATTTTATATTTAATATTTATATTTTTCTCCTACAATTTGTAGTGTACGTCTTGGGGAGCCTACTGTTTTACGCCAACTCCGAACGGCAAATGATGTTTGTGAGAAGTTTTCTCATGGCAGAAATACACTCAGGAGTTTACCATTGCCTGCCGAGGGGCGACCGCTAATAGAAAAAAATTGTCTCGGCCAGAATTTGAACCGCACACGCTACACACTCGGCTGCCTATTATGCAGACAGTTTAAAAATTTGTCGATTTTTTAGCCGAACGAATGCAAGTGTTTTGGATATAAAAATTTGCGTTATTTTCCGAAAATTCCGATTCGAAAAACAGTGTTTGAAAAACATTGAAAATTGCTGGTACAAACTCACGGAAAATCTTCAGCACCATGTGTCTCATATCTTAAAATATTGATTTGAGAAAACGCTATAATTTTTTTTAAGCTCTATAATTTTTCTTGATATTTGATGATATTTTCTTGATATAAGCACCAGCAACTGAAATGTCTAAACAAAGTTTGTTTAATGAGGTAATTTTTTCGCCGTACGTTTTTAATAGTACAGCGATACAAGTCATATTATTTTTTTTTTTGTTGGTTAGCAAACTAGCGGCATTCTATATGGAACTAGTTATTTGGTTAAAATTTAAGATCGTCTGCTTGGTCATACCAAAACGTAGTATTTACAAGACATGAGGGAAAATTAAAATAATTTTAAGTATATTGAAACGATTTGCCGTCATCTCTTGTCAAGTTTTGTTTGGAGACAAACTGCGCCATTTTCAGTGTAATTTTTGAAATGAAAGAAATGTCGGAAAACATCCAATATACTTTTTAACCTGATGGAAAAACAGAAGATCAAAATGAAACAAAAAGCATTCGATATTTCCTAAACAATAAGTTCAAATGGATTTGTAATTTTATACACATTTTAAGTAGCTTATTACTCACCTTTGATATTGTTGCAGGATTGTCCAGATTATATCCTTTTGTCAACTAACAATTTCAATGGTCTCATTATCAATCCACTTGTAAATCATTTTGTAGGAAAATATAAGCATTTATTTTAGACATTATAAATGTTGTAGATTTTGGTAAAAAAGATCAGCGTATACAATATATGTAGTTGTAAAGTGTGTACTACTTATTTTTATTTTATTTATACACTACTATTTGTATTTCTTTAGTTGCGCATTGCTCAAAAACTTTATAAATTTTTGTTTTGTTGCTACTTTTTCCACTACAGTTGTTGTCGATTTTTAATAAAGTTTTTTAGTGATGAACACATTCAAAGCTCTTCAGTTGAAAGCTCGGTAGGTGTATTTTTCTTTCTTTTTTTTTTGTTTGTTTTGTAAATATTTTTAGATTTATGCAGGCTTTATTGAAAGACTTTGTTTATATCAATATTTGAGCACCTTGCGATTAAGATAAATTTATGAACAATTTTAAGTTGATTTGTATGCAAAATTAAGTTATTTGTGTGATTTTTAAATCCGCAAACATTCCAATTATCAGCATTTACATTTTTCGCGCTTACTTCTTCTGACCAAAGTATCTGCGGTCAACGCGTACTTAACTTGAAATTAATACAAATTTTTTTTCTCTTCGTCTTTATACATATACATATATAATATGAGTAGGCCCTTTCTATCTTGTTACCTGTACTTTTCTCTAATACAACAGCCCCCACTTTTCCACCTTAGCCTTAGTTTTTCTTTTACTTTATTTGCTTTCCTTCCACTTCCTATCTGTCATCTCATCTTGTTAACATCTCTGCCCTTTACTAGTGCTTGTACTCACACTATCTTACACAAACATGTACATAGTATGTAGGTACATAGATACCATCATAATTCAACCAAAGTCTTGTGATTTTGTATTTATCAGCTATAGGAGCGTTTGTGTGCAGATCAAGGGACGGCTGATGATGGGCTTTGGATATACATATATAGAGGAAAATGTCAATTTCCTGCAATGCGGTTAAAAAGTGATGATATACTACTAAAGCCATTTAAAAGATTTTTTATGGAAATGGCTGTGAGCAAATACGCTGCGACACACCTGTGGCACAATGCCGACGAGGGGCGGGTGAAAGATAAACACACGCTTTGCATTAGCGCGGTCATAAAAGAAAAAAGACAAAAATGTGACAATATTTGCTTGAACTGATAACGCTGTAAAAATGGCTATATGAATGTGGTGAGTATAACAAAAGGACAAATTCATATTGATACAAATATATATACATATATACAATTTATTATCAGATAAAATATTATTGAACATTTTTGTGTGAAGCAAATGTTTGAGTTAGGACATTGATTATATCGTGAAATGCGTAGTGCGAAAGGTAATGCAGATTTACTGTTGTATATTAAGCCGATAATGTGGTACTCAAATATTCGCTAGGTAAAATTTTTGGCAATCAGTGATGGTCCCTGACGAAATTGATAACACTGGTCTGCAATAAATTTCAACAAAAATATGAAGGTTTTATTGCTCTAAATCTATTCTCGTTGGTAGATTTTTCCATCACGCCTACCCTATCTCCAATTACACAGGCATACAAAAAAATTCTGTTTCTGAAAGGTGAAGTAGCTTAAGGTAAGTTTTTCGGTTTGCTAAAAAGGAATCTGAGGTCCACACTTAGTCATCACTCTTAGATTTTGTGCTAGCAGATTTTGGTATTCTGAAAACGCATCTGAGTTCTATTTCTTTAGAACTAAATGAAAATTTGAAATAAGTATTGTATTCTACGTTTTTGTGTTATTTCTCTTATTACATGACGTAAAAAATAGGTCATTAGCTTTTAGCTTTTTCACCAAATAAATGATGGTAGTAATATTTTTACAATGCTTGGGAAAGATATCGTTCGCCTTGCTCTTCTTTATAGTCTGTTAAATTTTTAGGTAAATAGTCAAGATGAGAATCTAGAAAATGAGGCTTTAAGTTCATAAGACAACCCGAATTTTCAAAACGTTTCACCATCCTTTCTACAATGATTTCATAATCAGGGCTCTTATTATTTGCTCTTGTCCTACGAAATTTTTGCGAAAAATCACGTAAATCAAGCCAATCTTTTTTTTCAATTTTCCTCATCCTTGATGTGAAATTCTCATCCCGAAACATGTTACGAACTTCATATCCATCAAAAATAGCTTCATTTATTTTTTCTTCCCTTTTATTAGGAAATTGTGTTGCTATTTGAATATAGAAAACCTCGATTCTCCTTATTTAATTCTCGAGGAAACCCGAAGGGTTATTAGTAAATTTAGACCTCAGATTCGTTTTTAGAGCACCAAAACACGTAGTTTAAAATTCTAAGCTTTAATTTTCATAAAACTTTAAAACTTGACCCTTAAGGGAAGCGTTGGTGGCTGTTGGTACAAAATTTAAGGATGAGAGATAAATTCTGATATCAAATTCGTTTTTAGCATATCAAAAAACGTAGCATACCATATTAGTTTTGAATATATCTCTAATATGGAATTTTAACGCTAGGGGATGTTGAGGCTACGGGATATTTGAGGTAAAATCTAACGGTAATAACTGAATTTAAACTTCTGACTCATTTCTGGCATACTAGAAAACGTAGGAAAAGGTCTTCAATTTGTATTTTCATAAAATCTCAAATTTTGAGCTTTTGAGCCGATTTTTGGACTTTGGACATGCTGGGCAAAAGAGGATAAATTTTGATCATAAATTCGTTTCTAGCACACCAAAAACCGTAGGAAAAATAATTTTTTATTTAACCTAGAAATTTGACCTGTTGAAGGGCTGCTGGGGGATGAGTAAATTTAGACCTCAGATTTGTTTTTAGCACTCCGCAAAACTTAGCCTAAGGTATTTCACTTTTCAGAAACAGAACTTTTTTTTTTGTCAAAGTGTCCATTGAAAATGAGAATTGCCAGTCGGAAATGAGAAAGCCCCAATTGAAAATAAGAATAATATATGGCAAATCAGAAAACATCATATGAGAATGCGTCAAATAGGAATGAGAGACTTATTTTTATGTGCGTAAAATGGTGATATCTGTTGAAATGATTTTGCCAACTTGCCTTCTGTAATAGTGGCTTTTACTTCATCCACGAGCTTTTCTAAATACTAAAGTCGCCACTTTCCTACATTTGGCTCATTTACATGAGGGTTTACAAGCCAACCCTTTATATAGTAAATACATTTCAACATTGTATTTCAATTTCATGTGTTCTCATTTACAATTTACTATTATCATATTCGTTTCATGCTTTCGCAATTTAAAATGACTAATCTTATTTACAATTCACTTTACTTAACCATTGTTATTTACAATTGGAAATGAGGTACATTTTTATGTTATGAATTTCTCATATTTAAGTTCGATGTTGTTTAATCTTTTTTTTACGTTAACATTATAAATAATGTATCTGGATTAAAATTGGGTTTCAGCGAGTAGTTCAAAAATAAAGGACAGAATCGCAGGCACAATTTTCGCTTCGACTTTGAAGCAGCTTGTTTAAAACTTCTCATTTAATTGTTTACATTCTATATCAAATATTTTCGTATAGTACTTTAAATTCTATGCATAGTTTATACATATACTTATATTTTGTTAAGGGCAGAATTAGCAAATAAATATATGATAGAAATTTTAAAATTTACTGTTTTGCCACACTTGTGGTGAATTTACTCTGAAAAAAAAACAACAAAATATTAACAGATCTGTTTAAAAAATAGCATTAGCTTTGTTTTGGGTTTCTTATCGACGAAATAAATAAATAATAAGAAGCCAAAAATATGTTGTACCAATTGCTCAAAAACGTTGATAGGTTGGCTTGGAGGAAGTTACAGATTGTCGCCTTTAATTATTTCAAAACGAGTATTATCGAAAAAAGTAAATATAAATTAAATTATATATCCAAACATCACATCTGCCCAAAGGCCAGTTCCTCCCCGTGAAAAGATATATATATATTAAAAATATTTCTGGTCAAGTTTCCTTTCTGGATGTACTTCCCCATCTTCGTACACTTTATCTACATCTACAAATTCATCAAAGGACCCTACTTTCTGGAGCAATCCGATTTGAATGACCTCGTTCAAAACTTAAGGTCTTTGAAATCTAAAACTCATTTACTTGGATCAAGTGAAATTTGAATAGTGCGTTTTTTTTTTTTTGGAAAAGAGTAGAAGAATCTCATATTTTCACACACGGCAAGAAAGTTTTATGAGTACTTGGATTTTTTTCCTGCAGATTTTAGTGCGTATCAGATGAGTATAGTGAAGAGTTTCAACCCGATTGGGGATGATGAAAAGGAAGAAAACTATAAGACAACTTTGATCTTATCATCGTAGAGACTTAGATTTAGCGAAACTTTTATGGCTTGTGACTATTAAAATAGAATTTTTACTGTAAAACATTAACATACTGCTTTATAACTTTTAAATTATTGTTACTATAATAGTATCGTTGTTTAATTAAATGAACACTATATTAAAAACCGATATGCTGTATTTATTTCCATTCGGAAAAACATGGCACAAATTTAAGGAAAAACCACGGCAAATATCGGGCTATATGATATAAGCGATTATATATTCTTATAATTTTGAATATTTAATAGAAGTGCAAAGGTTAGAGAAGTTTTTTTTCTTTTTTTTAATTCGATGAGCGAATTCATTAAAAGAAGAAGCAAAATTATTTGCTGAGTTGTTTAACTCCTATTTCGTTGGTTAGTGTAATTCGTTTTATGACAAAGAAATTTGTTTTTTTACCCATCGAAGTTGCAGAATTTTTGACTTAGCTCAGCTTTATGCTCTAGAAAAATTTGGGTATAAAGTTGTGGGTAGGTGGTTTGTTTCGGATATGTTTGTAAAAAGTTCTCAATTAATAAGTCCGATAGAAAACAAAGTTTATAGTTTGTGTACGCTTTCCAAGATGGTTTAACTGATAGATTCATTTGATTCGCTAGGATCAGTACAAGGCATATGGCCGCTTGGAATAGACCTTCGATTTAACATCTGGAACGCATCGGGATTTTGCATGTCATTCTAGAGCAGAGGTCATGCTAATCTTCTCTGTATCTTTCCAATTTTAGTATATGATTGACCGAAGTAAGAACACTTCAAAAAAAAAAAGAGAATCAAACATCAACAGGAATTTCTAGTTCCTTGAAACTTATACTCTGTTTTTGAAAAAGGTTCAAAAAATTCGGATTAAAGAGTTTGAAATTTTGATAACATTGTTCTTAAATTTATTGAATAGTTTTAAGCTTTCACGAAAATTTAAAACTTAAACTTAAATAAATACGTGGCTTCTGTTATAGAATTAATTCTCTTTTTGTGAAAAATAATTTCTTTCTTTGGGAAACACCATGTGTGGTGTAATTTTGTTACGAATGTATGTAAATAATCCAACTGTCATGAATTTATTATATGTATGTAAATGCTTTTTAATCCACAGGCACGCGCATGTTCGCTTACGGCAATCCTCAAAAGTGTATAAATTAAATTTCATTGAATTCTTGTAAGACCTAAACGCACACTCATACAAATAAGGTGGCTGTTCAAATTTTTCAGCCGCTGCTGAATTGAAATACAGTGAAAACCAAATTTACTTCATCGAGCAATAATTGCATGATATAACTGGATTGCTGGATCACACTGATATCAAAATCACAAATATTTTTATTTAAATTTTTGAATTATAGATTACTGAAGTGCAACTTTGAAGTAGCTGAGATTTTTGTTCGATATTTTATAGTTTGTTGACTATCTATGTTGAATACGTCCTGACTGTACTTTAAATAATTAAAAGATAATTTCACACAGAAAAGTTATGGACTGTTGAATAGGTAAAATTTCAATTGCCCACCCCAGTAGTAAAATACTCGTATATTTTTTTTAAGATTTCAGGCGTCAACTGAAAAACTCCAACTTTTGTGAATATTTCGAAACGGTTCTAAAAAAATTAAAGCTCTTTTCGTATCAAACGACCCAAAGTAACTTAAGAAAAGTTACCAATTGTAAACCAGTATTGCCTTGGACGAATGGATGTGGTATGTTGCGTATACGCCGTGCCGCACTGTATGCTTTGCCTACAAGAGTAAAAAGGTAAGGTGGTGTTACAAATAAAACTACAAAATTCTCATGTATTTCGTTTTTGTTTTTGTTTTTGCGTATGAGTTGTCAAAATTTACATGTATTTTGTTTTTTCTATTACGGCTTTTAAAAGCTCATACGCAAAAGCAAAAACAAAATACAAATACCACCTTATTTATATGAATTCGCCTTGCTCGCATGCTATCGATTTTTAAATCAAAATACATCATTTCCAACTAGATAGTAAACGACTTTTCTTCGTAACTACATTCGAGAATAAATATAGACTGGGTATAATAAAGAAAAATTTAACGACAGGATTTCCACAGATCATAAAATATTGAAATTTCTCTATTTTGTTATTCTACAATGCGAAATTCATAAAAGTACAATATATATAGGTAACAATCGAAACACAAAGCAACCAAAACATGAACTAATATAAAAAGGAAAAAAAACAAAGACCTTATGAAAGAAAATCGCCAAAATATGTTCAGCAATTTACTAATAGCGACTTTCAGTACTGAAGTAGCAAATTATAGAAAAAAATCTTGACTACAAATAGTAGCTAAATAACAACGGACATTACTTTTATGCCTGAGTATTTTACTATCGAAAAGAAATTATTGTATTAGCAAACTATTAGCGCAATATTTTAGTTACTTTTGATGCTTCTAGCGCGGAAAAAATTGAAATATTATTCTCGATAAAGAGTAAAATTAAAACAGGGTACATAATTTTTGGCGTCTAAGTATGACAGCATCTGAACTATAATAAAACTGTAGAAAAGTCATGTCTGGACGTGATTTTTTTACGAAAGAAATTTTTTATTAGAAATATCTTAGAATCATTTACTTTAGAATACAATTTAATTTTTTTTTTTAGCGGCATCTACGTGTTTAATTGTTGTTGTTAATTTTTTAAAGCGTAAAAGCGCACTCTTGGTACTACCAATCAGGATTAATTTCCAAACCCCATTCAATGTTTTCAAAATGAAAAGTTTTACTCAGCATTAAAATTTTTCAAAGTTAAGTTTTTCAACTTTCGTCTGACTATGACACCGCGCCAATATTTCAAAAACAAAATTTTTTGTTTAGAATACATATATTATTTAGTATTTTTTTGGATTCATCGCTTTGGGAAATTTCTTTTTTTAATAGATTTTATTCTATAATATAGGCCATATATGTAAATCAAAGCAGCAAATCAGCAGACTCATGCTTTTTTTTTTACTTAAAAGCACTCCGTCTAATTTTGTGAGCCAATAACGAAATTAAAAAAAAAAATAAGTTTCTTACGATTTCTAGTAGTCACACAATGTGGTTGAAGCATTGTGTGTCAGATATTAACGGAGCCTTTATTATGAACCTTAACCCACAAATGCTCAGTGCAACAATGGGACCCGATATAAATCGAAATTGGCTTATAAGTCATAACTTAAAAATTTTTTTGTTTCCAAATAGTTTTTCCGTATTTGGTGATATTTTATATTGTTTTTTGAAAACGCAAAGCAAGAAAGTAATATAAATTTTAAGAATCTTTTCTTTTTTATTTCTTAGCTTTTCACTTAATCTTTATTGCTTACCCATTAACTCAATTCAAGGCTATTTCTAAAGCATATAATATTGGATAAAAATTCGGTTTTTGGGTTTTCCTAAGTAGCTTAATTCCAAATTTCCACTCTTAAATTTATTTCTTGGTGTGAATCCATTTCATGCAAATAGCTCTCTCTTTCATTGCATTTGTAGATCACCATGACAGCATAAAAAGAATTTACAAATGAAGTGCATCAAATTTTTGTAATTACATCGAAATCCAAGAATATTTGCACTACATTATTAGAAGTTTAGCTAAGGGTGGTTTTGCAGTCTTCTTCAGCTTTCATAAATAAATAGTTTATCCCCAAAATTGAGTGTACATATTTTTGAATAGAGTGTAAAAATTATTATAATTCAAGTATGTGGTCATCTGGCTTAAATCCCAATTTGGTTGTTCAATGTTGTTCTGCTGTTTGATTCAATAACTAAAGGTTTGATACATAATGACAGCTAATTTCTAGCTCTCCCGCACAAAAGGTGGCATTTACGAAGGAAGTAGAAAAGAGGTAGAATGAATTCACTTTTTGTAAAAAAAAAAATGTTTAACAAGTATGCAAAATATGTAACTACTTAGTTGTAGAATTTAAGTTGCATAAAATCCATTCTTCTGTTTGCAAACTCTTATGCAAACATTGATTTTAATTAACAAATATCATTATTGTAAGTAAATAAAATTGGGTTTTCTACATTTAGTCGTAGATATATGTACGTGTTGGTACAATCAAATTTTTGTAGTTCACAATTAACAAAAAAAAAAAACATGTGATATAGTTCATGGTTCTTATAAAAACCAAGCAACACAATTTGCTTTGAACTCCATGTAATATTGAGAGGCGAGCCATATTAATTTATTCATCAAAACTCACAAAACTAACCACGTCCAAATTGACTTCTCTAATACGGCTCGAGTGTTTAGCCTTCCAAATGATTACAAAAACAAAGTTATTGATGGCTTCGAACAAAGTAAAGTACTTTTTTTTTTATTATATTACGTATAGAAAAATTTACGATAGAAAAAGTACACAACCATAAATAACAATGTAATCATAGGATTACGTTTCAAACATTTACATACAAACGGGGTAGGTGTTAGAATTTGCCAGAAAACCACTCCAAAAGAGCGACAGTGAAGTTCGGGAACACAAGCTATTAGCAACCTACTAAGAAACATTCTAATATTTGCACTAATATTTCACTTTGGCAGAAATGCTTATCATCTACTCTAATGGCATACACACACTCCAAGGTGCTAATTAAAGATATGCATATATTAATTTTTTTTTTGGACTATTTGAATTTATTTTAAATACTAATTTAAAATTTCGAAAATCGAAAATCGAAAACCGGAATGCCCACTCACTTTGGCAAGGGAGCGATGGCACAGGGGTGGAGATGAATAAAAGTAGGAATACGATCTCAACGAGCAATGGGCTTTGAAAAGAAATTCTATAAAAAAGATAGGGAATAGCAAAGGTCTTGGTTACGCTCGCACAAGGGGGGGGGGGGGGGTCGGGGGGGGGGATAAAAATGATCTGGGACACGAAGCTTAACGGGCTAAGATGCAGGGAAACGGTGACTCAGTATACCAATCACGATTGAGATGCACAAATTACCCAATGAGATGCAAATAAGCCCACATATTTGAATTATATAAAATATTTTAATTTTTATAAAATACTTGCTCAAATTGTCGCAGTTTTCAAGAAAAATGTCAGCGAATTAAAAATTTGTTTGTTTTTTTTTTGAATTTCACTACTATTTCAAAATATTTGATAAGATTTATATGTACATAAAGTTTCAAAGAAGTAACACTGTTTTAACTAAAGGGGACGTTATGTAAAGAGTGTGCTCACTCAAAGCTGTTTATGTAACATACTTTTCATTATTGAATCATGGTTTTGTATTGGAATAAAACTAGCTTTCTTTTTTTTATTCATATTTTTTCATTGCGTTGTTTATTTCACAAAGTTTTTTTAACTTAAAAACTCAAAATACAAAATAAATGTTTCATTGAAACAAATGACAACGCTGCCTCTATTTAACACACACTCTTCATACACTTTCGTATTCATAGGTAATAAAAGTCCGCAGCTGGTCTTTTATTTTAACTTTTTCTGACAATAGTATGTACTTACATATATTGTATATTTATATATACGACTAGCAACAGTTTGCTAAGGAATTTCTGCACATCGCGAATAAATAGCATGTTGCAAGTCGAAGGCTCGGCTCAGTAGTGCTAATATTTAATGGAAAATTTGTACTTAGAAAAATACAGAAGCTGCATCAAAATGTCTTAGTCTACACAAAAAAAAAGTTAGTACATTTAATTGTGCAATGAAATGTTTGCATTTATAGATTTCCAAAAATGTAGTAAACAAAGGGAATTCACTATACCTATTCATAAATTCTTCATTGTAACTTTCTAGAATACCTGCACAATATGCGAATACAACTTTAGAGGGCAAAAGCCTGCAGCACGTTTACAAGAAACATTTACAAGAAGACATTTGCACTGAAGAGTATTTTAGAGCTTTACGAGCTAACATCATTTCCTACAATAAAGCAGCAATTTGATCGTAAACGGAGTGCAACTACGTACTACAAAATGAATGTAGATGTAGATAGATGCGCGTGGAAATTGCAAAGGATGTCGAAAAAGCAACGCTTCCACGCACATACACACCAACACAAACAGTTTAGAAGTATGCGTGCGCAGGTAGGTAGATAGGTAAGTGTTTGGGTGGATTAAAAAAGGTAACAACATTTTATAGGGAATTTCATTGAAGCCTTAAGAGACAAGCTGTACTGTAGCAAATGATGCGAAAATAGCAAGAAGAAAAGCCATAACATCTGCTATGAGTCTCTCAGTACGTAGCACGTACAATGAAGCAGTAACAGGTTGTTGGTGTACAAATTTACCTAGATACATAGATACATACCAATGCACAATGTAATAATACTCCGCAATGCCACCAGCTGGCTCTTGCCAACATTCGAAAAGCGCGCAAATCAGCATACAAACTTCCCTGCAGGGAGTGAGGGTAGCTTGAAATTAACTTTAATCTGTTTGCGGAAATACTAGTGCTGACTATTAATTGTATATTTCCTGTGAGCAAATCTAACTACTTTTGTATGACGATGACCAAAAAAAAAGTCACCACTGGTTACCTCTCCATTACTTGACAGCTAACTACTATGTAACTATTGTTTGGCACAAATTAGCGTTTGGTAGCCACATTTTTACTAAAGCTAAACTAATTGTTTGCTAACAATTTTTATGCGAAATAAACCTAGTTATCTATTACCACATCTACCTACTTATGTATTGCCTATTTTAAAGTAAATTAAAGATCGACAAAATGCATTTCATATTCTCAAGTTAGGTTAGATTAGGTTAACCCTGCTGTTAGGTTAAGACCATTTGGTCCAATTTTTTTTTTGTTTTCTTTGTAACTTTGGAACGGTGATATATACTGTCTAAATTTTTCAGCTCAGGTGGTCTTTCTATAAAACAATATTATGTGCGAAAATTTAATTCTCTGACTTAAAACTGGACTAAGATAAATTGAAAATTACGAATCTTAGGTTAAGGGACCATTTGGTCCATAGTATATTTTCTTTGATTTTCTTTACATTAATTTTCCAAAAATAAGTATTTATTAGTTTGTTCGATATTTTTTGGCACTACATGATGAGCAAAAAAATGTTTTTCGGTTGGTTTTGCAAATAAACGCACTGCAAATGGAGCATTTTACATCAGACTTAGACTTGCAGCAACTACAAATTCCTCGCTTTCGAGCTCCTGAACTAGAAGCATTTTTAGAGCAGGCCACTGGTGCTGGGTTTTACCAGAGTTGAGTAAATAATAAAATAATATTATTTAGCAAGTATTGAACCAAACTAAATATAAAGACTAAGATTAAATTGTTATTTTGTATGAAAACTGCAGTATGGACCAAATGGTCCTCTAACCTAAGATTCGTAAGTTTTTTTTAACCTAACAGCAGGGTTAATGTGGTAGTTCCCGTAGTAGGAACTCACTTAGACATTGTAGAGGAGTCCATGCCACCTGTTATGTGAATGGTAACGTAAATCGGAAAAACCAAGAATGATTAGCCGGAGAAACGTTAATGAAGTCACACAAATCCCCAATATCCACCCCAGAAAACTCCTCTAGAGTACTAAAGAAGTACAAGCCTAGTAACTTGAACCTCAGTCTCGCAAAGGCAGGGCAGCTGAGCAGAAAATGAAATGATGAGTCCACCTCATCATCCTCCATACAGCTGCTGCAGAAAGGGTCAGAGACTATATTCAGCCTAACCGAAAGGATACCCATCGGATAATGACCAGTCAAAACACCTACGAGGGTCGAGAGTTGCCGCTTAGTAAGCGACCTCAGTTCCTTTGAGTGCCCACTACCCTAAATTTTGCATGTCGTGACATTTTCCCAGCACTCGCTGAGAAGACAGAAAGCCCATCTGTCCAAGAGCAGTTCGTAGGCAGCCAAAGGTGTCCCATCCTCTCCCTGCATGGAGTAATGATTTCCAGGGTACCCCGCCGAGCGAGCTCATCAGCCATGCAGTTCCCTGCAATGCCGCTATGGCCCGGTACCCAAATTAGTGTAATGTTGAGAGACTCCGAGGCGGCTGCAAGAGAAGTCAGGCGCTCCCCGACAAGTTTTGAGCTCACCATTAGCGATCCTAAGGACTTAATAGCGGCCTGACTATCAGAATAAATGTTAGCCCGTCTAGTGGGCATTACATTGGTGAGAGTAGCCAATCGGCTGCCTCCTTGATTGTGGCTACCTCTGCCTGGAACACACTACAATAGTCCGGAAGTCAAATTTTCGGCTGAGGGAGAGCTCCTCGCAGAAATTATTATTATTCTAAAATTATTATTAGTTAATTAAAATTTTCCGAAACAACATGCGACTCCGATGCGCTTAAATGTTTACTTTTTGTGATTTGATGAACGAACGTCAAACTTTTGACAGCTGACTTCTTCTTCTTAGATTCTTCTGCTTGACTTGCCAACTAACTAAATATGTGTTTCTGGGTATTTGATAAAAATGGGGTTCTTATTTTAAATTACTACAAAGTAGCTAGTAAAAAGTCATCTAGTTTTAGCAATTGATAATTTTTTACTGCAGGGTTACTTCGGAATATATATGTATGTGTGTATGTGTATTGTATTGCATATATACTAACAAAATAAGTATTTTGTTCACTTGATTCTGTGTATTGTACCTATAGCACATCTGTGTTGCCAGTTTACTGCTTGTTACTACGCGCTTTAGAACCGCATCTGCTATTTGTCGGTTTGCAATGGTTGAACTCTTTCACTTTGCAATTCAATTCAATTGAGAGACAAGCGTCAAACCGACCGACCGACATACGAATGTTCGCCAAAGTAAATCAAGCGAAAACCTACATACATCCATGCTCGTACAGATACTCGTAAACATTTGAATACTTTAGTTAGTTATTGCATTTTGCAACTATGCATTTGTGTTTATCGTAGATGATGTACCCTGTCGGAAAAAGCAGACTATCTAAAAAATGTACCAAGTAGTCGGAAGTCAACTGTTTTGAATTAAATGCATGTTAAATTAATTTCGTTAATCTAATTTCCACCAAATATATGTGCATGTGTTTTGTTATAATTTTTCTGTGGTAAAATATATTTTCAATAAATTATATATATATATATATCTTCAACTGTGACATAGGTCCATGGGCTCAGTGACATTCCCGGTAATCACGCGGCAGTCGAGTTGGAAAGCTCTAGAAGCCGGCATTTCTCTAACCCCCTACAAATACAGTTTAAAGATAAAACTCATCGAGGTGGTTAATGTCAGGTGGGCCATGTAACCCACCTATCAGATTACCAGAAAATCTTGGTCAAAGGCGATCCCAAGTGCTGATGCGCCTTCACCGATATTCTCGCGAAATAATGGGTGGGGATATCTACCCAATGATTTCTGTCGAAGTTACAGTGACGAAGAGGAAGTAGAGAGCATCGAAAATCGTATACTATCTCTGTCACTGTCCCGCCCTAGCCAAGACTCGAAATCAATTCCTAAATGGGTATTTTCTAAATGTTCTGTTTGGCCGACCTGAGCTCGACAAGCATTCTCCATATTCTGTGCTACGTAAGATGCACTTGGTGGCTCACCTTCTAAAGGAAGGAAGAAAGGAAGAAAACGCATGGCTCCCGCCAGCGGTATCCCAACGGGATTTGCCAGTCTACGTGCGCATTCACGGACTTGCACGGTTGCAGGCGCTCAAACCTAACCTAACCTATTATCTTTATAAAAATCTAATTAGTTTTACACAGACTGAAAATACCGCCTAAAGTTAACTATAAGTTATAAAAAATTTAGCGGATTTCTCTTTGTTTTTTTTTCAATAAGATGCCCTTCTTATTACGACTGAGTACGTCTTTTCAATAAAATCAAGATATTGTCTTCTTGTAAAACTAAGATGAAAACTTTTCAATGTAATTAAGAAAGACATTCGTTGAATTAACATGAAACCCTTTTCAATAAAATTAAGAAGGGAACCTTGGTTGTCATTAGAATCTCGTCGTAATTTTAATAAGCCGAAGATCTTATCAATTTAAAATTATTGAGACCTAAATTTTTTTAAGTAGATTATACATACATAGATATTTATTTTCGAAAACATTTATTCATAAATCCTACATTATTTCTGCAATCAAAGTTTGTTTTTTAAATTTTTTAAACTCTATTCATTCAAAACTTCTGGAACAATAAATAATAAATAAAATTTTATAAATTTCATTTTGAAAATACAAAAATCGAAAGAACAATATTCATAATATCAAACTAAAAACTATGTAAATTAAATTATTCACAAAGTTCATATGTACCTGAAAATTTTAATTAAAATGGGCTCTTTTAGAAATAAAAGTTTTCCTTATCAATAAAATCAATAATACTCCAGCAAAAATGAGGGGATCTCCTTTTTAATTCCTTTTATATGATTTTTAGCATAAAACCAAGGAGATTTCTTCTCACAATTGTATGTTTTTGAACATAATATCATAAAAACTAATAAACAAGAAGTTATCTAATTATTTTCAGCCCTTTTCCTTTTCAATAAATAAATACTGGCTATATATTTATATTTCGTTTAAAACGTGCAGAGTTATAGCTGAACAAAATGAGTCTGTTTCTTTGAAATTTATTTTAAAGTATTTTCTTTAGTATTTTTGCCATTTCTTTAAGTTTTTTATTTTAGTTATTTTTTTAACATAACCATACAAAAAATTTAAGAAATGCGTGTTTGAGCTCAGAAGGTACATACTAACCTCCTCTATACCTGTTTTTTTTTTAAATTTTTTGCCTGTAAAGCAATGTAATTGAACTAGAAATGAACACCCGGAATAATTTGGGGAATTGATTGATTTTGGGGATTGATTGTTTTTAATTTGTGTATTGAATTAAAACTAAAATGAATTTTGTTTATCAAACACTTTTTTCGGAGTTGACCTTTTTGACAGCTCTTACTTGATTTATACTCAGTTTACAGACTTACAGACTTACTCCGGAACAACCTTTGCAAATCGTCCAAATTTATTACCAAAATAATAATTCAGTCCAATATTCGGTTGATGTGATCGCCCAGCAGAGTCGGTAATTCGAGCAACCTTGGATCGGTTTCGCGCCACGTTTACTCAAGTGGATAATGAGCATCCTAAGAGACGCTCACTTTATGGAACATTTTGCGAAAGGATCTTGGTTTGCGGGCTTACAAAATCCAACTCGTGCGAGAATTGAAGCCGAGCGACCATCACGCGCCTCGCACATTCGGTGAATGGACCCAAAACGAGATGGCCACCGATACCGATTTTCACTAGAAAATTTTGTTTCAGCGACGAAGCTTACTTTTGGTTGAATGGGTATGCTAATAAAGAAAATTGTCGCATTTGGAGTATTGATTATCCACAACTAATTGACGAGACGCTCTATGAGCAGAGGGAACCATTGGTCCATATTTCTTCAAAAATCAAGCCGGCCATAATGTTGCAATCAATGGAGAATGCTATAGAGCTATGATTAGTGACTTAATGACTCGAATTGGAGGATGTAGATGTGGACGACTTTTAGTTCCAACAAGATAGCGCCAATGGAACAATAAATTTATTGAACTTGAAACTTTTAGTGAGCGCATTATCTCGCGTCGTGGGCCGGCCTGTGGCGTGGCCTCCATGATCATGCGATTTAACACCGCTGGAGTTTTTTTTTTTTTTTAAGTTTTGTGAAGTCGCTTGACTACGCCCGTAACGATTGACATCTTGAAAGAGAATATTCCGCGCGTTATTGCTGACCTACTTCTCTAATTGCTGCAAAAAGTGGTCGAAAATTGGGCCACTCGGATAGAATTTATTCGAGCGAGCAGCGGCAATCACTTGCCGGAAATCATTTTTAAAACATAATGTCTTTATAATTTTTATTTCTTCTTGAAAACCACATATGTAACAAAATCTTTTAGTTACTATAAAGAAAAAATGCATAGACACCTTTGAAAGTAGTTGGTAATTGGGCTAGTTTCAAAACAGTTTGGCAAAAAGTGATTTTCACATAGTTGGAATTAAAAACGATCTTGCTGTCAAACATATTTAAACGTAGCTGAAATCAAATACAGAGTCGGATAACTGACTTGCTCCTAGGACATCGCCAAGTAAATAAAGTTAGTTATTTACAAGAAAAAATAGTGAATTTCAACCACTTATAGTTGGCAAAAAAAGTACTTATTAAATTGCTTTAAAGTACTTCTATCTCCAGCAGGGTGCGCACTTTTATATACATACATACATATACATATTTATATTTCAGTATTCGATATAAACTTGCTGACAAAAGCGTCCATCGCTGTTAACGACATGGGCGTAGTCTGTGGAAGGAGGAGCATATCTTCGCCTATCTTCATACCTTTAACATAGCCCGTCAAAATAATAAATATATTAATTGGGTCTAATCATTAAACTCGTATTGACAAAAAATTCAAAAATAATGTGTAACTCACTTGCCGACTCGACGAAATGATTTGCTTGGCTCATAGATGGCGCTCATTGCATAATCTTTGAGACCGTCGTATCGAGAATATTTGTCGATATCTATCCGTTGGTTAGTTTGTTACACAGAATTAAGGAAATGGTTCAACTAACTCCATACTCTCATTTAGAACGGATTGTTTCTTTATTTTTATTGATTTCTGTTATTTGTATGGAAAAACTAATGAAACGGCTATGTGCACGAAATGTGTGCGCCTTTGAAGATTTCTGGTTGTAAAAACTATCCGCTCTGAGGAATTTTGCTTTTATTTTATAATTTATGATTTATTTGAACGATGGATTTAATAGTCTATTTCACGATAAATCAACGACGGCGACGATTGGTTCAGCGATAGTTTTAGTATTTTGTATTCTCCACAAATACTCTGACAGCTTAACTGCTCACGGAACAACGTCCAAATATGCCAAAGAATGCAGAAGGACTCTCAACCTGATCGGGTCCAGATTCTCCGTGACGCAAGCATGACAGAATACAAGACTGCGATTCTGCAGTGAGTGACATATCTCAAAAGCCAACAAGTTAACAATTAATTTTTAGATGCGAAGAACGAGCAACTTTAAATTTTTAAGTTAGAAACTTGTTTGCCTTGTCGCTCATTTGTAAAAAAAATATTTGTTAACTTTTAGTTGAGATCTATCAAAATCGGAAAAATCAAAGACGGTTGTCATGACAGTTGTATGTCTGGGCACAAATACCCTCCCGGCAACAACGAAAGTAACGAACGAATATATGTGGTCTGCTCAGGACGAGGGCATACCTCCAAACGAGTATCCGAATACCAGGGGGCCTTAGAATCTATCTGTCAGACTACCTGACAAGTTGTTGGCCAAAGTTTGATGTGAAGAGATTCAAAGCTCTCAATTGTCTTAACGTTCCCTCTCTTAGACTAGTAGTGGAAAAAGAGATTGAAGTACCCAACCAACGATTTTTGTCGCAGCTACAGGGACGCGAAGGAAGTAGGGAACCACTGCCGCCATGGCCAGTCTCCAAAACTTCAATAAGAATTTCTTGATTAATTAACCGACCTAAACTCAGCAAACATTCTCGAACTTCGGTATTTTTTTTATATTAGACGTTATCGTTGACTCACCTTTTAAGAGTAGGAGAAGATTATAAAGAGCTTCCGCTAGCGGTATAAGCAGGTTGGCAACTGAATCTTACCCAACCTAACCATCTTTTGCTAAAATTGTGCCAGCTGCTAACGTAAAACGGTCTCATAAATCCAAATAATGGTTTTCAGCTTCCTTAAACACTCTAAGAGTCTACAATATTGACGATATTTTACAAATCTAACATAACAAGTATTCCTAATTATAAGACAATAATTTGACCATAAAGGTTGATTTTCGACCGAAATTCCCATACAATTTGTGGTGTGCGTCCTGTTGTTGTACACAAATTGGGCGACCAATAGTTTTAAGTCGCCTCCAAACGGCAAATGATTTTGGGACGAAAAATTATTCAACAATAAATTTAAGTTTCTGAAAATGTTCGACATGTACTTAACTCACTTGCGTTGTTGTCTATATTCTATCGACGTCTGCATGGCTCAGAACATCTAAGGATATCAGCTGAGAGAGCTTATGTAGTCTTACTGGATATCTCACAGACCACTGGAAGTTAAGATACCATCTTTTTAAGATAAGTCATAGTCTGACACACCTGAGAAAGTGACTATTATCTGCACCAAAAATCTGGTAAATGCCACCGACAAAAGTTCTTTAGTAGTTTAGACTCGGAAAGATAACACTGCGTAACAAAAATTTAAAACAAAATTAGTAGCAGGCTTACGAACTGTGTTTTCACTTTTTTTGGACTGGCTCTAGTTCTTGAGATAAACGAAACTTAAGAAATTAATGAAAAAAATTATATGCCCCAGTTCCAGTTGTATTAATTTAATTATTCCTCAATAAGTTTTGTCATATAAATTATTAAAACAAGTAGTTCATTAGTTTAAATATTTTATTTCCCTTGCAAGAGACCAAGGGCAGCCGGTTAAGTCGGGTGAGTTAATACAACCTCCTTGTCTACAACCTGGTGTTGCTATTATTATTAGGAACAGAGAGCAACACCTTCTTCCTTACTTCACCAAAGAAGACAAGCTTGTATATTGTAACAATATTTCTGGACTCTTGAGTGCTATGGCCATTCCCGAATATAATCCCGAACATTGGAGGCTTTTTGGAGATAGCTCAAAAAGATGTCTGAATTGTGTGTTGCTACACAATGGAAATAAACTTGCTTCGGTTCCAATCGGTCATAGTACCAAACTAAAAGAAGAATACGAAAATGTAAAAATTGTTTTAGCAAAAATTTTGTATGCACAACACAAGTGGTCAGTATGCGTGGACTTGAAGATGGTGGATTTTTTATTGGGCCAACAAAGTGGGTATTCTAAATACCCCTTTATATTTTATATGCTTATGGGACAGTCGTGCAAGAAATGAACATTGGATTAGAAAGGACTGGCCGGTGAGAGAAAATATGGAGGTAGGAACAGCAAATGTGGTTCATGACCAACTGAAAAGCCGAGAAAAAATCATTCTTCAACCATTTCACATCAAGCTTGGGCTAATGAAACAGTTTATCAAAGTCAATCAGTTTCGAATATGTGTGCAAAAAATGTCCAGTCTTAAGTATGGAAAAATTAAAAGCAGGAGTCTTCGATGGTCCTCAAATTCGTACCCTTCTAAAAGACACTGAATTCTTAAACCATGTGTCACAAATTGAATCTGAAGCCTGGCTAAGCTTTGTTAATGTAGTCAAAAATTTTTTGGGAAATCATAAATCACCAGACTATACAAAACTAGTTGCTGATATGCTTCTCAATTTTCGCAAACTAGGAGCTAAAATGAGCATTAAATTACATTATTTACATAGTCCTTTGGACAAATTCCCGGACAACCTAGGCGATTACAGTGAGGAACAAGGTGAACGGTTCCACCAGGACATAAAAATAATAGAAAAAAGATACCAAGGTCGATGGGACGACCACATGATGGCAGACTACTGCTGGAACTTAATACGGGATTATCCTGAGCAACGACATCATAGGAGGTCCTACAGAAAAAGTTTTTTGTAATTTTTGTAAAATTAATTAGGCTTCATATATTCCGCACTGGTCATCCTTATTTAATAGTTAATTTGAGATATTTATATTTTCGATCAACTTTGATCGATATTTTTTGATTCTTGTTTATTCGACAAAAAATATTAATTTTGCTTGGATATAAAATAAACGAAAAAAATTTTGTTTGTGTGACAACAGTAGCAACATTAATTTATGTTTTATGATTTATGCTCGAGAAAATAAAAAATCGATCACATTTTATCGAAAAAGTAAAAATTAAAAAATAACGATCAGACTGGATCAAACAAATAAAAATCACAAAATAACGATTATGCAAGCATTAAAAAAAAAATTATCTTCTAAATAAAACTAAGGCGATATTTGCATAGCATTTGGCATAAGTGTTGATTCCATTTATTTGAATTTTGTTTTGACGATAGACTTCGCAATGCTTTCTCTAGCCGAAAAAAATAAAATAACGGTTATTATCGGTCTTGGAATGAAATACAAATACAAATTCTTGGTAATCAAATAGCCATCCTTTAAATATGCGAAGAAATTCGTGGAAGTTGGAAATTTGGTACGAATATCTATCCTGAGCTCAAAACAAATTTTTAAAATTTTTGAAGTTCTTTTAGAAAACGTAAATTTTGGGTTTTTCGCGGTTCCACTGCATTCAAAAATTAAAACGTTTTTAGCGAAATGGTGGGTCAAAAAGTAGAATAATTTGGTTTT
Source organism: Anomoia purmunda (assembly GCA_951828415.1). Taxonomy (NCBI): domain Eukaryota; kingdom Metazoa; phylum Arthropoda; class Insecta; order Diptera; family Tephritidae; genus Anomoia; species Anomoia purmunda. Next base: position 13,983,967 of record OX639995.1, on the reverse strand, counting down.
ATTCACAAAAATAATTTATATAAAATTTAAAAAAAAAATGCATTTCTTTGAAGTGGCATTTATCGTATTTTTATTATTAATATTTCTTTTCTTTTCTGCGAACTAAATCATGCTCTCTTTGTGCCAAAAATATGTTGAGAAATGTACGATTTTAATACGAATCATAAGTGATTTTTTTTCGTCTGCCCCTACTCAAAAGAAATCCATGCGAAGCCTAGGCTCACCGCAGCACCTAAGATTGATCATAAACAAATACTCATACAAACGTAGGTATGTACGTACACACCTTTGAAATGCATCTGCAGTGCACAAAAAGCAGAGCAAACAAAATTACAATTAATAATTGCCATAGAAAAAACTCTTGATTTTTGCCTCAATTCAATTAGTCAGCCAGCTAAATGTAATGAATTGCAATTATAACAACTAGTGGCAAACGCTATCGAGAGAGTAATCAGTGACTTGACTAACAGGAGTATTGAAGTTAATTGATAAAAGAAAATACTACATACATACATATATCTATATGTAGTAGTGGCTGCTGAGAAGCAGAAATTGTTGAAAAGCCCACGTTTGGTATATACTCTGTTTGTATGTTTATTAATTTCGGTATGGAAATTCAATGCTTTAAGTAGGCATAAATTTTGCTGAAAATTTCCGAAAATTTAAATGCAAGCGCCGGCAAAAATAAATCAATCCGCACTACATAAAATTGAAAAAAAAATTTGAACTTCTATAGAATTAATTATAAATATTATTTAGTATCACGTGCCAGTTTTCTTGATCTGACAATAAAACGCAAGGGGATGCTTTTCTGATGCGGAGGCAGTTCATTTTATAATCTAAGCGTTCGGATACCTAACTAGTCTTACAGTGCGCTTCTCAAAACAGATTTGCCAAATGTAGTAGACAGAGTATGATAACTCAAGCGACAAAGCAGTAAATGTGTGCGTCCACGTCCAAAGGGTCCACTTTGTCGCATCTAATTTCCGAGATATATAGATTTTTCGATACATGGATCGAATTTCGTAATTTTTTATTATGGTTTATTATGAAACTATATACATTTACGCGTCGAATGATAGCAAATTTAGCTTCCTAGGTATAATAAAAGTAATAAATTTTATTTTTTGAAAAAAAAGAAAAGGGCCCACAAGGGACAACTTTCAACTTCAAATTGATTTTTCTCAATTAGTCATTTTTCGGATATTCACCTTCAAAGTTCTATATTTCCCTCAATTCTTCAGTTAGGATGGTCTAATTTGTCTTAAAATGTTCGGAAATCGACCAGGAAGACGCCTATATGCATAAATCCAATACCGCCGAAGTGGGCCCTTTTCACGTGGACGCACACAAATTATTGCTCCACGTTCGGAAAATTTCGTTAAGTAAGATAGTCAAGCGGTTGAACGGTACATCAACCCCTCTAGCGGGCCTTTAACGAATTGACACTTACATTTTTTAATGAAAATTGTGACTTTTTTAAATACTTTTGAATACTTTTTGAAGTCCATATTTTCTATTGAAAAAAATTGCTTTACAATATCTGTCTGCTCTTCTATCGAATGTATCTTATTCACTTAATTAATTGGCGCTATAACCGCTTAAACGATTCTGGTCGAACTTCTCCTACAATTTATGGTGTGCGTTTTGATATTGTAACACAAATTGAGGGACCTACAGCTTTACGCCCACTCCGAACGGCGAAAGATTTTTTTTTGTGAGAAGTTTTTCATGGCAGAAATTCACTCGGAGGTTTGCCATTGCCTGCCGAGGGGCGAACGCTATTGGAAAAAACTTTTCTATAATTTTTGATGTTAGTTGCCCCGGCCAAGATTTGAACCCGGGACCCACCAAATTAAGCGCGCACACGCACACACTGGGCTACGGCGTCTGTTATTTTTGTACGGCCTCGGCAAGAATCGATATTCGGTCATTCCCTAATTATAATGCACCAATTTTCCGCAGTTTAAATATAGAAAAAGTGACCAATTAACATAGGCGCAGTTATACCCAGCCCATTAATGGGCAGATTTGTTCCGAAATCTCTCCATCCGGTTGAACATCTCTATATCAACTTACACATTAGATCGAATTATTTCAATATACAGTTTCCCCGTACTTGCTGTAATTGGTAAATAAAATACGTAAGACTCGGCTTGAAGTCGAGATATTTGAACAAAACTAATCACACATTCAAATATGTCAACTTTATATTTAAAGGGACTATTTTAAAAATATGTGCTTACTCAATTTTGGAGATTACACTTACACTCTTTGGGCCAAAGAGGTGAATATATCTCCGAAACCCTTCAATCGAAATCTGTAAAATCGTAAATCTCCAAATTACTTTAAGAGCTCTCAAAAAAATTTGTAAGTGGATTCCATTAGAATTCATGAAGCTAGTTTTCGAAAATTTAGAAATTGGAAGAAAACTACCCCAAACTAACATACTACAGTGGCTTACAGAACCCCTTAATACATACGCGATATTTCTGTAAATTGTAAAAGATCTACCGGGAAAATGCTCTTCGGGGTAAAAACAGGGTATTTACCCACAAGTCGAGACTAAGTCAAATACAAATTTTTCAAAGTTGTTTTCTGCCATTTTTTTCAGATAAACTCACTTCACGTTGCTCATTGCAGTTTTGTTTTCAGATGAACTCACTTCACAATCCTCATACTGTTACTGTTTATTGTGAAGTATTATATTTTCTATATTAATTGCTAATAATATCATTTTTTAAAATAAACTTATCTGATATAAAAGCACAAATAAACTTAATACACCTGTATAGCCATGATTCAATTATAAAAGTTTGGATATCTATGGACTTGTGGTTTTCGACTGACTTGTAGGGTTGCAGTTAAGAAACAGAAATTTATTATTTCTAATGAAATATGAATTAAATATAAAAAAACAGCTTAAACAGTCAAAAGATATATTATTAATAGTTTCTACAAATAAAAAAATAAAGCCACACTGGGCAAGACAACGAGCGGCCCAGTAGCGAGACAACAGCTTGGTTTTACAACCTTCTAATATTGAATCATGCTACATATATATTTAGCTTTCAATCCGTCCGTTTTCGCATGAGCTTCGTTAATATTTCGTCATATGTTTTTATTGAAAAATATTGTTGTTATTTCTTATTGTCTGCGAATTTCAAAGAAATTTTTTTTTTTGCTTTCTTTTTATATTTACCTTCAAAACACAAACGTAAATAACTGCTAAGTTAATAGCTTTTGAAAAACGCTTCACCTAACAACTCCAAATTGGCTACCCTACTACTGAAATTGAAATTATATTTACTTTACTCACACCGTTTCCGTGCCCCAATGTGTATGTGCGTATTTATGTGCACGCAAACTCACATACTTATTTATATATGTATGTGCACATATGTACTTATGTACTTATTATGTACAGTTGCATTCATAGTAATATAAACGGTTATGAAAAAACGTAGTATTTCCTATTATTGGAATTATTTTAATTGTTATTTCTCTTTTGTGTTTAATTTCATTTATTTTGAAAACATGATGTATGTTTAATAAATTCAAACGAAATTCAGTGAATCAGAAATTTATAATTATTAGAAATTAATCCTTGCAATGTTGACATTTATTAAGGATATCTTTCATAAACATTGAGGGCAGAAAAAATAAATGCTATTAACGCATTAAATTACGAGGCGTATTTAGATTCTAAATAGTTCCGGCCGTAAATTTTTGAAAGGAAAAACATTAGGACTTTTAATAAGCCAAACAAACAAAGCTATATTTTTGTTTAGTAGCATGGAGTCTCAATTTCGCTCTATAGTTTTATAAGTTATCTTGCGGAGAAATAAATTATTTACCCAGTGAAATGTTTCACTTGATATGCTATCCCTCTCATCAATAAATTAAATTGTATTTAGGTATTTTGTAACCTTATAATATGTAGGTAATTATTATAAAACCCCGGCAGACGTTGTCCAGGCTATATTTATTTATTAATTGTCTTTCGCATACGTAACGTGGAAGCGAATTTCGGTTTCTGTCACATATCGGTAATATTCTGTTGCAAACCTCGTAAAAATATCCTTGTGTATAATTTAATTAAATTTAATTTTTTAAAAAGGTGGCAACCCTATACAAATTAAGATAATGAACTTTCTCCTAGCAAGACGAATGCTTTGGCACTCATATTTTACTATTTCAAACAATTTGGGTATAACTAAATTAAATTTGACTTTTCAATCAGGTGGCAACCCTATATACATATGCCATAAACCTTCTCCTCAGCAAAACGAATCGTTTGACACCCATATTTTTATATTTCATATAACTCGTATGTAATCTAATTTAATTCGACTTTTCAATATATGGGGTTGCCCCAATAAAAGATTAGCTAGGAATCATACCCCCTGACACTAACCGCTTGATACCCCTACTTTAATAAAGTGCATCCACCAGCTCATTTGCAAAATATGGTCGGACGAACGCATGCCTGCTGATTGAGATTTAAGTGTACTCTGCTCAATCCACATAAAGGGCGATCCTGCAATATGCGCCAACTATCGCGGGATCAGTCCTCTTAGCATAGCTTATAAGGTTATGTCGAGCGTATTGTGTGAACGACTGAAGCCCACCGTGAACGAACTGATTGGACATTATCAGTGTGGCTTTAGACCTGGCAAATCCACCATCGACCAAATATTCACGATACGCCAAATCTTGGAAAAGACCCGAGAAAGAGAATAGACACACATCATCTTTTAGTCGGCTTCAAATCCGCTTTCGATAGCACAAAAAGAAGCTGCTTATTTGCCGCAATATCAGAATTTGGTATCCCAACAAAACTAATATGGCTAGGTAAAATGACGTTAAGCAACACCACCAGTTCCGTTAGAATCGGGAAGCACCTCTCCGAGCCATTTGAAAACAAACGAGGTTTCAGACAAGGTGAATCTCTTCCGTGTGACTTCTTTAACCTTATGTTAGAAAAGATAATGCAAGCTGCAGAGTTGAACCGTTCAGGCTTTATATTTTATAAGAGCATGCAACTTCGATGTCATCGGCCTCAACAACCGCGCCGTTACTTCTTTCTGCCTTTTCCAAACTGGAAAAAGAAGCGAATCGTATGGGTCTGGAAGTGAGCGAGGGCAAAACTAAGAACCTCCTGTCTTCAAATAAACCATCTGCACACTCGCGTCTCGGCTCCCGCATCACTGTTGACAATTATAATTTCGACAAAGTGGAGGACTTTGTTTATCTGGGAAGCAGCATTAGCACCTACAATAATGTCAGCCTGGAAATCCAACGTAGAATCTCTCTTGCCAACAAGTGCTACTTTGGGCTGAGTAGGCGATTGCGCAGTAAAGCCCTCTCTCGACGAACCACAACCACACTCTACAAGTTTCTCATCATGCCCATGGTATTGTATGGCGCTGAAGCATGGGCACTATCAGCATCGGACGGCCCTTGGAGTGTTCGAGAGAAAGATTCTTCGAAAGATTTTTGGACCTTTACGTCTTTGCGACGGTGAATACCGCAGACGATAGGACGATGAGCTGTACGAACTTTACCGCGACATAGACATAGTCCAACGAATTAAAATACAGCGGCTTCGTTGGCTGGGGCATGTCTTGCGAATGGACGAAAATGCTCCAGCCCTGAAAGTGTTCAACGCGGTACCAGCTGGTAGTAGTAGAGGAAGAGGATGGCCTCCTCTGCGTTGGAAAGACCAAGTCGAAAAGGACTTTACGTCACTTGGTATTTCCAATTGGCGCCAGTTAGCAGGAAGAAGGAGTGACTGGCGCAATTTGTTAAACTCGGCCAAAATCTCGTAAGAGGTTATAGCGCCAATTAAGTAAGTTAGTAAGACGCGAGATTGTTATCTACATGACGGTGTTTTTGGATTTATCGCTTTACTAAGAGAGATGTATATAACTCTCGTTTAGACGTGTTACCTTACGTACTAGGTTAGGTTAGATTCGATGGTAGTGCCTAGTATCAGCTTCTTAGGCTCATGGCTCTTTGTTATTCAGGCTTATAATTTACCTCTGCTCCACCTCTTCCACTCCACGAACAGCTGCTACAGCTGTCAGTACTGGTGCCCCGTAATCATGTACACCTTTAGAATAATGCCCAGTTAGGTCAGCAGTCGTTTTATTACTGGCCCGTGCCAGTGAAAGAGATAGCTCGTTTGCCACTCAATGGCGCCGAGATTCTTATTGCAATTTGACAAGTGCTCGAGTAAGGTCATCAGGCCCAGAATTATACTATCAGTTGCAATGACAGAAAGCCCACACGATATGCATAAGTATATATATGTTTACATAGATGAAATACTTTGAAATACTTTGTCTAAGCCATGTCTTAAAAAAATCTGCGCCAATTCAAAGCTACCCTTAACCTCAACGACGCCTTCATCGAGGATTTGATAACCGTCTCGCTATCAGAGAGAATATTGATTTTTAAAATTTTAATTAGCTCCGCCTAATACACACTTCAAAAAGCAGGTAAACGAAGGCTAGGGAATATGATCAATTGCTTCAAAAAAAAAACAAAAAACACCCACACCAACTTTCAAGCTTAGAACCATCCTAAGCGTAGTCAATTTCCACTCATCCCTTTCAGAAATTTGGGTAATGAATTTGGTTTCAGTCGAGGCGGTTGGCAGCCCAAAATCTGTTACGTTAGCCAGTTCAATGAGTTTGGTAAGCGCGCTCAAATCCCTTCACGACCAAGGGTTTTCATGGTCTATTGGTCTCACAGCGGCATCAACAATCTTGGGTTATAAGCCCAAGTTATTTAAGTAAATGCTGTCGTAGCTTTATGCACCCCTTTGTCAAGCCAATTTAATTTCCTAACCAGAATCAAGCCTCGATAGTTGGCCTGTTCTGGGTTACTCAATATTATTCAACGGCAACGGTGTTTTCTTGTAAATCGGAACCAGTTCTGATTTAATGGGACTTACGCCCAAATCTCGTATTCTATACTTAACTCTGTTATAATTAATAATAATAATAATTTGACGCTTCCATCATATAATTCGTCATTTCAAAAATTCGATTTCTACCTATTTCTCTCGGAAAATCGTTCCAATATACTTTACGTCAATTATTTTCCAACCTAATTACATTCTTCGCTCCAAATTTGAGCGAATTCGCTGCATGATTTTGTAAAAATATCGAATATTTACATAAAATAGCCGGTAAAGTAAATTAGGCGTATTGAGTCGAAATGCAAAGTGTGTACCAAATTTGGTCGAATATGATAAAATTGTTTTATTTATTTAAGCCAATCAGTACAGTAAGTTTTTATAGGCTAAGTAAATATGCTGAAAGATTAATTAGCGATTAAGGGGAAAAATAAAAAATATAGTATAACCAAACTTTTTATGAAAAACAATTCAAAGAATTTAAGAAGCGATTTTTAAACATGAAAATTCTATCTCGATAAATTTCGAAATGCTATTGAGCTCAATCAGAGCTGTAGCAAAAGGAGCATACGGTTATTTGCAAACTCAAATAAAAAAATGCTCAAAACACCGAAGGGCCCTAGCAGGGATATTAAAGAAAGTCCTCTCATGGACAATGGATTTGTCAACGTCACCATGAAGCAAATCGAAAATGAAAGACAAAGCTAAAATAATTCTCCTGTTTTGTTGGGTTTTTAGGTTAATCAGTAGGGAAGGGATAGAATCCGAGCTGTGTGTTAAGGTGGTGACCAAATGATTGATGTATATTCAAGTTTGGACCGAACAAACGCTGTATACAAAAGTTACCGCGTATAGGGGTCCGTAAAATCCGAGCTATTACGCCTAACAAAAGCAAGCATGGTATAAGATTTGGTAATAATGAAATTAAAATGGCTGGCAAAGGGAAGCTTCGAATCAAATATAACTCCTATGTCTTTAATTTATTTTTCTCGCGACAGGGGCGAGTTAGAAATATGTTAAGAGGTATCAATGGTATTAAAACGCTTAGAGAATGCAATTTGAAAATATTTTTTTACGTTCAGCGATAAACGATTTTTCGCACACCAGTTACTAACATTATCTAAATCAATTTGCCTTAACTCCAAATCAATATGGCTACTAATCAAAGGGTAGATATTAAGGTCATCCGAATAAAGCAGAAATCTTGCTGACGAGAATCAAGAACTGTTATCATTGATAAACAGGACAAGAATGCTACCTTGCAGAACCCCAGAGCAAGCTAGGAACGGCGAAGATCTAACATTATCGACAACAACCACGAAATGACGATTATGCAAATAAGATGGGATCCATCTAAAAAAAAAAATGAATGGAAACCAATGCAGGATAATTTCTTAATCAAAATTACATGAGAGACCCAAGTATTACTTTCTCCAACCGAATCGTGCATTTCAAATTTAAGCAAATCACCTTTTAGATTTTGTTACGAAAGTAATGATTCTTTCTATCTGTACGAAGTTTCGTTGATATATCTCAATATTTACTTTAAGTATTGTAGTTAACCGATGCGCACAGACAGAATATATGATTTTTATCGATTTCTTTGATTTTAACTGTGACTTATGTGAACAAAAAAAAATGTGCTGGGCACTAGTGCGCTCGGGTAAAAAATAGTCGCTTGGTAAGGCTAATCCCAAGCAGCTTGGTATGTACACATATTTATGATTGTCACTGTAAGTATGTATGTATGTATGTATACATGTGTATCTATGTGTGCTTAACTCGTTTTACCTTCAGTCAGTCAAGCCAATAAATTGAATTGAATTCATTTGGCAATTTTCTCACTTCTCCCCATTTCGACAAACAAGCACACACATACACACACGCACATACACACACGCACACATTTACCAACACGCCCTTTATAACATTGTTTTTCATAACAACATAGAAACTTTTATTGTTGTTATTATAATCATTATTGCTATGTTGTGAATTTTTGTCTGCATCGCTTGTTTTTGACACTCGAAAACACTTGTTGAGTAGTCGGGTGGATGGGTGTTTGTTGTTGTTGTGCAAGCACAATAAATACATACAAACATACAAAATGTTCAGTCACATCGCAGCACAACACACAAAACTCGCATAAAAGAGTCTACGAAAACTCAATTTAGGTGAGAAAGTAAAAGAAAATAAACATTAAGCAACGACGTAAAATGACTTTCAAGTGTCATTTAAGATTATTTAAGGGATATTTTCTAATACCCATAAATTTATTTTCACAAAAGTTTTGGGCGCATTTTCAATGAGTTTCGTATTTTATGCGTAATTTGAAAATTGGAATTTTTTTTTTGCTCTTTGTAAGTAAGCTCTTAAAAATGGTTGATTGAAAAGTAATAAAGCCATAAAATAAATAATCGAAAATAAATATGGAGTTTGTATGTAAGAAATTTCGAAAACATATCTACATACGTAAAACTGTGATTTACTGCAGCACAAATTTTTCTATATGTATATCCTCAGCCACAAACAAACCTCCGCCACACATACATACCACATAAATGCTTGGGAGGCTTAAAATTTGTTTACCTAGCAGATTTATGCTAAGTATTTACTCCAGTGCATAATAATCTTTAACACACAGACACCCCCACATGCACACGAATGCATGGTTCGATTATTATTTTCTCGACAATTTTCGACTTTCCGAGATAGCGTATATTTGTTAATGAATAAAGTTTTTCACACAAAAGTCAACTTAACCTCACACACCTACATATACATTTAACGCATGCGGCGAGAAAGTTGTACGCATAGATATGGCCCAAGTATTTGTGAATTTTACAAGTGCATCCTGCGTAGGGTTGATTACGTTTATATTTTAAGTAAATATAGGTGAAAATCTTCGAGAAGTTTAATGGCTTTAGTCAGACCACGAGTAAATTGAGAAAATGGCATACATACAAAGGTGTGTGTTTTTAATTTTATACCAGTGAAAACCTCATTTAGTGAACAAATCAATCCAGTTCGTAAATTGGTGTTTAATGAAGGTAGTCATACTAATTCGACAGATATTAGATGGTGCCGACGAGAATATGAACCTGTACTTTTTCGCTTTGAGAAAAAATTAATTCATCGCAATTTCATCCAACCAAAATGCGCTCAATTATTTTTGATAAATTTATGACAGATGATATTTTTGAAAAAGTCATGTTTTATGCCAACTTATATGCAATACGAACAATATCACAAGCTTTGGTCAGGCCACCAAAGAAGAAATTAAAATACTGATTGAACTTCAAATTTTTAACGGAAGTGTACAATTACGCCGGATCTCATTATTTTGGGACCCAACTTTTCTGTATTTCCGTTTTTAAAAATACTATGCCATACATATGCCGGAGATTTCAGCAACTACGTGCTGTCCTATATTTTGTTCGAAATTTAAGTGTACCAAATAATTGTAGTGATAAATTTATAAAAGTACATCCATTAATTAATGCTATGAAAAGTCGGTGCTTTCAAAAACCAATAGAACAAAACGTATGCATCAATGAGTAAATTATATTCTTTAAAAGTAAACTCCAATGCAAAGTTTACCGCAAAGGAAATCTCAATTACCGGCATATAAAAATGTAAGTTATTTGTTACAAATCTGGAATTCCATACCATTTCGAGCTATAGCAAGGAAAATCAATGCAGCTTGATCAAGAAAATTATTCGCTTTTGGGTTATCAACAGCAATTGTTGTAAATTTATGTAAAAGAATAAAGGAACCGAGACAAAACTTATATTTTGACATAGTGCGTAGTTGTATGTTCTTTGGTTAACAAAGATATATTAATTATAAATTAATTATTTTTTCTAACCATAATAAATTATGTTGCTTATTCCCGTTCCCACGACAGTCGGTTCTACGATACCGGAACGACCCGGATTTATATCCGGCCAAGGACTGTCACCTCAGCAGCATGCACGAAAATTTTATGTGGAATTGTTTATGCTGTTACAACAACAACAACAACAACAACAACAACAACAACAACAACAACAGAAAGTTGCTTATTCCAACATAAAATCATTTAAAAAACAACAACAGCAATTTGCAACCGCAACCGCAACCGTCAATATATTGTACAAATTACACAATGTTATAATTTCTTCTCAGAACTTTTTTTTCAAATTTTTTTTGTTTTCAAATTGGCATTGAGATTGCAAAAAATGTTTCCATCGTGCAACAGAGAAATTTATAGCAAATGGTTAAATGCAAATAAGTACACGGGGTCATATGAACACAGCCGCGTGGGAATGTGTGGACGTTGATTCGACTCGAGATTGGTACGCTATGTGGATGCTTCGAGCTAAATAAATTAACTAACCCTAACCTCGGGTATTCTCATGGAGGCGTTCACGCAAATGCTAGGAAGGTAATATATTAACGAATTAAAAACAAAATTAAATGTGACATGACATTATCTGCGATGTAACCAACAACATCGTCGAAGAGATCCTAGTTTACCTCAACAAACAATAAAAAAAAAACATAAAAATTACGATGAAAACAGAAAACGAAGGAGGAAGAATAAACTAACTGGATCTGACAATCAAGATAGACTAGATCCATGGAATGCCACAGACACGAGAATACACAACACGTCAACCCATCCAACAGCAACGCAAAAAAACAGCACTAAGCCAACTAGTAGATTGACTGGAACGAACACTTCTAATAGAAGAAGCATTTTCAGAAATAATTTTACACAATTTTTAATGTTGCTGAAACCAATGGATTCCAAAAAGGCTCTGGTGAATAAAATTTTAAGGAATCATGGCAAAGAGAACAGAAAAGCCGACATACAAACTTTAAAAAAAAAATACAGCAAAAAAACATTCAAAAAAAAGAGACAAGAAAACATGTTAACGCAATGTCAAAGGACTGGACGATGAAAAGTATGAAACACTTATTTTAGCTTATAACATTAACAATTCTTAGTCCATCTTAAATTCCACCGCATAGATGTATGGACAATTGAACAATTACAGTTATGCAAATTTTTGCAACATACTATATTTTATGTAAAGCAAATGGAAACGATAAACGAAATATAAAAAATTTTAAAATGGAAATTATTTTCGGAGACCAAATTTGCATGTAATAAATAGAAGAGGCGTCGCATTTTATTCTCAATCAAATGTAATATTAAAATTAACCAACAACACGAAACAAGGTAATTAGAACTTTAAAATGAAATGAAAATCAAACAAATCAGTAAAAATTTTAAGTTGTCCTTAAGTTTACGGTGAAAATCCTATTGTTAAAAAAAGGTAAATACTATTAAATTCTACCACTATTTTTTCTATTGCTTCTACTAATAACTACCACTATCTTTACTAATTACTACTACTACTACTACTATCACAACTACGACTACCAACGACTACTACCACTTCTACTCCCATATTTAAGTTTCTTTTTTCTTTTTAGAATCGGCACAGAAGTTTTACTTCTGGTTTGCTCGCACTTAGCTGCACACGTGTTTTTTTGTTCGTTCCTAAAATATATTACTTAAAAAAAAATTCTATTTGAATAAATATTTCGAAGTTTTTACTCAGTTCTGTATGTGTTTTTCGAGAATTTCATTAGAATTAAAACCATAAATTTCTTTTCAATTTCGGAAAAGATGTCAGTTATGTGTTTTCAGTGTTGAACCATCGATATTTACATTTGTAAATTGTAATACACCGATCAGTTATAAAGTTTTTCATTTTGCATACATCTGAAACAATCAAGGCAATAAATGTGAGGTTTTTTAAGTGTCCTGCACCATATAGCGACTAAATTTTTACGTAACATTTCATTGCCATGATTCACGTGATCCATGCTAACAGTATCAAGCTTCTTTCGGGGAGTTTTAGGTTAAATCGATCGCAAGATTAGAATGACACATCTACAACGAAATAAAATTGAGTAAAACCTTAGTATTATAGCATTGTTCACATAACGGTGGTTCGTAACAACATAAAATAGCCCATATACATAGATATAGACGAGTATGTTCAAAATGCAAAGAAAAACCGATTAGGTCAATTCTGCCTATACATTCGTCAGTCAGCCATTCGTTCAACCTGAGTAAATATTGAGAAATGTAAATGTATAGCCATTGACCCAGTTGACATAGCTGGGTATTGAAAATTGGCAAAGTCGGAAATGAACCAACAGAACCAAGTCGAGCTTAATATCGAAAACACTGCGCACCAGGAACGACAGAAAACGGACAACCGTACCAACGGCAATATTTGGACCGGCATCAAGTACCGAGACAATAAAATAAGAGGAAAGTCCGGCACCTAAAGAGGCTAAGCCGCAAACTTTCACAAGTACAGGACCGAACTCCACACGGCCCCTAGAATTCGGGGAGGCGAGTAGCAAACGACCCCAAAATGGAAAAACTCGAGAGGTAGTGAAAACTGCTGATGATGCCGTATCTACAGATACCGAACTGCAATCCTCGACAATTACCGGGCTGACCTAAGGAAAGACCCGAAAATTTGGTGACATTAGAAGGGCTGCAGGTTTCAGTGGCGCAGGGGACAAGTGATAACAACGCTACATTAGTGAAGTCTTAACGCCGTAAGAAGCTAAGCTCAAAGTAATGAAGACCAAGAAACTCCTTGACCTCCTTGCTCAGAATGAGGAAGATCTTCAGAAACAAAGATGAGAAGACAGGAATATTGTTAACGATCGGGATTTACACCCGGTCCCTGGATGCTTCGGGAAGAGTAACTTTGTCATAAAATATAGGTTTGGTTGCAATGCAGTTCACCAGTACAAGATTGAGGTGGAGAAGAAATTACCAGGAAAGAAAAATTTGATAATGCGTTAATAAGAAGATGCGCTACACCTTCAAAAATAAAATAAAAGCATTAAAAATCAGTAGACGTTTTTAGGCATTTAAACTTGGGCATTGATTATATTGGAATTGAATTGTCTACAAAATTTTTTGAAATTTCTTGATTTTTTTTATTTCCATTTACAAAGAACTAACTATATTTTTATAGAAATAAACGAAAAAGGTTTAGGATGATAAGCATTGAAAAAGTAAGATGCCAACATTTTATTTTGATATTGCTTGCAGTTATTGTTAATTAACTTTATTTGCATATTTTTTTTTATAATTCTATTTTTAATTTCTGATGGAAATTCGTTTAACAATTGAGAAAAAATAAACTTAAAAATTTTATTTTAATTTGTAATTCCAAGTCTTTTAGCGGTTTTCGGCTTATTTACCGCAACAACCGCTTTGGAATTTTTCTAGTAACAATGCCTGCAAAAAATAATGATTTTGTTTAACTTTAAGTATAAGCTCGAAATTTGAACTGGTTCATCGAATGGTATGCTGCCGCATCAAATAGGAACTAGTTGACAACTTAACAGCAGACGAAGAAGCTGCTAATCAAGCTTTGCAATTTTCTGCAGAGCAAACTTACAAATGTACACCATATACACAGATATATTCTACTTATTGGAAATTGAGTTAGTTTATTTTACTGCTATATTTGTTTTCGTCAATAAAACTATTTACAAATATTTTGACAAAGTACGTGGGATAAGATTTAAAAGAGAATAGTATTAGCTTTGGTGCAGACAAGTTTTTAACAGTTTGCACAATTACTTACTTCACACAAAGTTGACAAATCCCTCTGGCGGTTTGCTGTACAAACACAACTCATCAAAAAAAAAACAAAAAAGTTTTAGCTGGCTTCAGGGCAAAGTAACAAAGGTTATAGAGTATGTGTACATTTTTTTTTTTTTTGGGAAACTAAATGACATCTGCCTTTTAAGACATTAAAATGAAGACAATTTTCGCTAAGAAATTTATATGCAAGACATCTCTCCGAAAGGTTGCTGTTTAAATCATCCTTTGGTGTTAATATAATGAAGATGTTGGTTTCTCTGGGGACGTTCGCATCACGCGCGCTATCATAATTCGTATGTGCCATTTTTTTCTAACATAGACAGCTTTTAGCAATTTAAAAATGTCGCGAAACAAATAGGCTTACTTCATATTTATCATTTGACATTTTTTTACAGTTTTTCTTTTATTAAAGTATTTTAAACCCCATTAACATTTACGAACTTGACTGTAAGAATTTCAAGTAAATTTGCTTAGACAAGGACTCTAAAAATTATCTCTGTTACTGATTTATCTGGCATTAAAGGTATTGCAAAGCTATAATATAAATAGTGCGCATATGAGTCAAGAATTTTGTAAAATTATTAGCTAGAATATGTCTGAAGTTCTGTACTCAATGCCAGCAGTTTTTATATTACAAAACACTGTAAAGTTTTGTGAACTTTAAATTTTATTATTGTAGATATTCCTGCTTCAGCTGCAACTCATCTGCAGGAACTATTGATAGTGCCTGATTGACATTTAGAAGCCGAAAACAACTTCAGTTATGTATCAAAAGAAATTGGAAGAACCCTCCAAGTTTCCCAGGATTACGCAAGCGACAGAAATGACAACTCCTCAAATGAATTGGCAAAGTTCTGTCTTTAATAATGAGCGGATTAAATATGAATTTAATACCACAGATTAGTCTTGAACGGGCCTCAAAAATATGTATGCACATTAAATAATTGTAAAAATTATATGTTTTTTAATCAAAATCGCCAAGAAATAAACGCTTATGTTTTTGAGCCCACATTACAAAAGAATAATTGGTAGGCCATTGAATTGCACGTCAAGCAACAGCACAAGCTTGGAAAAACACTAACGGATCTAACACACAGAGCTGTGAACAAGAATTATATAATACCAAAGGTCGAGCAACTCGTCACGTAAACGTAAAAAATACGCATACGATAGTAAGACGCCAATCCTATTCCAAAAATGTCTACTTGTCAAAACTTAGAAAATTCAACGTTTTAATTGTCTTTAATGACGTCAGTCCTTCAAAAGAGGCAAATACCAAAAAACGGAAGAGCTTTTGTCGTCACCTTCCATTCTCTGCATCGTGAGCTGCGAAATTAAAATAAGCTTCGCTATCGCAAATGGACTGCAGGAAAATACTGGGGAAATTTTGATATAAAATGCTTTTTTATTCATAACAAATTTTTAAATAAATAGCCAAACCAACCACAATTTGTCAGAGCAAATATTTTACAAACGAATTGTGTATTTTTCATGAAAAATGCCCTTGCAGCGGAAAGGAAATTTTAAGCGAGGCATTTTTTTCATTTTAGTATTATATTAACATTTTTAATTAATTTATTTTCCCCAGGGATCGCAAAGTACGATTATTGTCCAAATTTCTACTCAAAAATTGTACAGAAAGAGAAATGCTACGTGTATAAGGATTGAGTTTTATTAAAAAAACATCAAGTTTTTTTGTAATCCTTCAAGTTTTACGTTTTTGTTTCTTTTGTTTGTTTTAATTTTATATATTTTTTTTTCAAAAAATGAGAGTTTTTTTTATCATTAAAGAAAACTTAATTTGTAGGTTTTACACATAAAATAAGTTTCACTTTCTCAGCAAAAAATATAACTCAAGAAATGACTATAATTTTCTGGGGGAAAAAAATTAACTCAAGAAACATTTTATGAGCAAATAAAATTAACTCCACAAATAACGATTAAAAAGTATTTTGTTTAATAAAAGTAATAACCGCTACGGGCCACGGTTTTTCCAAATGTTGATTGTTAAAATAAGATTGCCAAGTATTATTTTTTTTTTTATTATATTTTACAAAATTTACACATAACTACTTTTTAAATTTACTTCCATAATTCTTCACAAAATTTTTGTAAATTATAACTTAAAAAAAAATTGAGCCAATTGTATTCGATTTTTTTGACCAAAATGGTTATAAAAAGTTGTTAAATTTTTGTAGAGATGAGTAACTTAATGCAAGAAAAATGCTTTTCTATTAAATTTTGGCCCAAAGAAAAGTTTCACATGGCACAATGATTTGTTTGTTATGTCTCGAAATTTAAAAGCAACACATTTTTGTTAAATGCTGTTAAATAAAAAAATAAAAATAAAACTTTTACGATAAAAGGGCAAAAGCATAAGTTTCGGTAGTGCTGGGTATAACCAGGATAGCTACGTTTCACTCTTTAACCCTTTCGGAGGGCGTTTGGTCAATATATTGTACAAAAAAAGTCTGGCATTCGGAGGTTGTTAAATTACATTCGGCATAGTAGGCATTTTTTGGCTTGGGTGAAATTTTAAATTTAAAGAAACACATGATGTTGGAGTACTTTTTCCATAGAAATATCTTGTGCAGCCAAATACGTGTGGGAAATTAATTAGTTAGCAGTTGTGAGTCAGTTAGAGAATTTTTATTTTTAGACTTAAACTAATAAGGATACTTAAGATGAGTTCGTGTAAAGAAGATTTATCTCAAAACGAAGTATTTGTTATATTCGATAAGGTAGTAGATGTTCAATTATCTGATTTAGAGGAAGAAAATGATATTGAAGACGAAGATGCAAATAATGCTGAAAATCGTGTTCGGGCAGAAATAGATGTCGATACTGTTGGTGACATTCGAGTATAATGTTTTATAAGCCGCAAAGTTTTTTGAAACGATCAAATCGGGATATGAAGTTGAAAATCCAAATATCGCCCAACTTGTTGCTACAAAGAAGAACAGCTTTACACGGAAGAAACTAAAATTTGAACCAGACTGTTTTTTTTTCAGAAATATTTGAATCGACTGTTTGAATTTATTTCATATTTTACTTTCTCTCATTGAACTAGTCATTTAAGTCGTATTCGTAAATAGTATAACACCTTATTTCCAAAAAACTGAATGAATTTCAATGTAAACTAAGTTAATTTTGGGAATAAAAAGAAATACAATATTAAAAATTTCGGAATATTTTACTTCATTCATGGAAATTGATATATTGATACAATTTTTAAATTGTTTGGTGCCTCCCCAAGTGCATTTTTCAACTGTTTTTGGATTTTTATGATTAATATATTGATAAAATTTTTGTTTTTGGATTTTTATGTCTACCTAAAAGAAATCTCTATGTTAAAATAAAAAAAAATGTTTGGTCAGCACTTTAAAATTTGTTCGGAAAGGGGTAAGGAATTGGATTTTCTAATTTTCAGATTTTATTCAAAATTGAAGAACACCAACTGTAAGTACGTTGAAAATGGCCTCTGGATTTCAAACGAAATCAAAATTAATTTTTGTACAGTAAATTGTTGAGAAAATCCGAATGTCAAAAATTAAGCAATCACTTCAATATCCAATCGTCAAGGCAATATTAAAATCATATCTGCAATTTTGCTAGCATTTGAACTCTTACTTTTTGAACCCCTTTGATAAAGCATCAGAGTTTCATTGACTAACCGCCTGCTATCTGAACATACAAATTTACTTATCTCTCATAACCCACCAGAATACTCCAGTATATGAAGCAATGTATACGGCTTTATTGTACTTCGCTATTTATGTCAATACAAATATCAATATTCAGCGATGTGACAAACCGATTTTCAACGCCTTTTCAATTGTATCCTTTTTCAACCGAACACCACTTTTTTATGCTTTCGTCGATAATTTTCTTTTTCACTTGAAATTTTTTTTTTCCATTGTCCAGTTTTACATTCAATAAAATTTTTCCCCTATGGTCCGGCAAAAGCACGAAGATAAAAGAAAGAGTGATTACTTTATTGGCAACAGTAGGACCTTCATGTGAATTTCAATCTAAAATATAAATTAGTCAGTATATTCGTTATATGCGCATGTGTGTCTATATGTATGTGCATTTCAATATGCAAACATATTATTAATAATATACATATTAATAATATACATTTTTATTTAGTCCAAGTACCTGAGAACATTACAGGTTTGCATTTATTTGAAACACAACAGAAAGTAGTCATTAGCAGGGAAAAATCTACATCTAAACCACAGATATACATAACTATTATAAGAGGGAAGAGTAATCAATAATTATTGTAGCATGATCAAAATTTATCGAGTAATCATAAGACTTATATTATGAAAGTATTTTCATAATAGTTATCAGCGAGATACATATTTTTAAGTTTTCAAAGCCTTTTATTTGGAGTTATATATTATAAAAGTCTTCTCATAATAATTATGAGTCAGAAAAAATTTTTAAGTAGTGAGGGATGAGACTTTTTTAGGAACATTTTGGGATTAATTCGGGACTGATTCGGGAGTACTTCGAAATAATTTCGGGACCAGTTCGGAATCCCTTCTGGCCTAGTTCGGTACTAATATAAAAGTGTTCTCATAATAATAATGACTCAGTAAAAAAAATTTTAAGTCGTGAAGGGTGAGACTTTTTTAGGAACATTTCGGAATTAGTTCGGGACTGATTCGGGAGTACTTCGAAATAATTTCGGGACCAGTTTGGAATCCCGTCTGGTTTAGTTCGGTACTATTTTAAAAGTGTTATCATAATAATAATGAGTCAGTAAAAAATTTTTAAGTAGTGAGGGATGAGACTTTTTTAGGAAAATTTTGGGATTAATTCGGGACTAATTCGGGAGTACTTCGAAATAATTTCGGGACCAGTTCGGAATCCCTTCTGGACTAGTTCGGGACTATTTTCGGTCCCGAAATAGTTCCGTCTTTCCAGAGTTAATAATTCGCTTTACTCACAATTATTATATAAAGATTTTATTATATAAGTCTCACAATTAAAGTATTTGAACGACGTAAAAAACTGATCTCGCTTATAATTATTATCCAAGAACTTTTATAACATAAGTTTCAAAATAATAGTTATTGTTGATTTAAAAAATAGTTCTCACTCTCAATTATTATGAAATTTGAAAATTTAATAGTTAATAGTTCGTGCCAATTGGCGCAAAGAATTTCCATTGCAGTACTTTAAAAGGTGTCTTCAAGACGACGAATCATGAACGAATACAGATGAACCCGAAAATAATCAAAAATCGACTGCATGGGTCTTTCAAGAAGAGCCAAGTCCAATAAAAGTTGTACGCGTATGAAGCACTTCAAATCGAATGGCAGCTTGTTTTTTCGGAATAATTCGAAATGTCGTCACTTTTCCATTTGACTAATGACCAGAAAAACATATAATGATCCATATTGAGTAGAGTTTACCAGCATTTGTTTGTCGTGCTGTTTGGAAAAAAAACGAAACCAATCGTAAAATACGGATAATTCTCCACCACGAAAATGCAAGATCTCACGGCTCAACCAAAAACGTTTTTGAGCATTCAAAAAATTTAATTCATGGGTCGATTTTCCTAGTGTTGAATTGTATTGACGCTAAGCGAATAATGTCTTATTATTTTTTTTTGTTATTTTATAAATATAGACTCAAATAGACTCAGACTTTTTGCAGAACTTACAAAAAAATTGCGAGCATGAGTTATAGAAAAAAGCGTCCGCAAAAAAAAATTATTATTTTATTATTGAAATTCAATGAGCTACAAAATTGAATACCCAAAAAGTTTCAGAAAGTTATAGTTAAAAAGTAGAAAGTTTTTTTTTTTGGAAATTTTGAAAACTCTACATACATATTTTTTTATAAACATTTAATTTTTTTAAAAAATCAAAGAATAGAATTTAAAAAAAACCTGTTCAATAGCGCAAAACTGAAAAAAAAGTCGCCACACGAGTTTCTTTGATTTTCACTGTATGGATTTTATAAAGTCACAGTTCAAGTAGCAGAAGTTGTGAATGGATTTAGCTAAATATTTAGCTTTCTTGCAAAGTTTTTGTTATTATAATTTTTTGTTTGTTTCATAAAAAGAAAGAACGTACTATAACCAAAATTACAATATTTTTTTTTTTTGATATTTTTGAAAAAAAAAAACTTAGCAAAAACAGGGAAAACTCAATATCCTTTAACAAATCTTTTGAGAAATTTAAAAGCATACAATTTTATAGCGCATTTAATTCTCTATTTTGTTTGATAATTGTTTTACTGAAGGCACCGCCCATTTTTGTCATTAAAACTCACGCTCAATGTTATTTTAAAGGGAAACAAATTTGCTATAAAGCATCGAACGAAAAGATCGAAACACACAAGCACACAAATGGTTTTTGTTTAAAAAGCGTTAATAAAGTCTATTTCGGCCTGCTTATGGTTAAAAAAATGAGTTTCATTTAGAAATGTTTTCGAGATAAAGGCAAAAAAGACTTTTGTATGTCTTTGCGCTGATTTATTTTTTTCGTAAATCGGAACTGTACCTACTCTTTGAGTTATCAACGTTAAAATTCTAAAATTAAATTACTTTCTCGTGCTATTTTCGCGTATACTCTCTTAAACAAAAAAAAATATAAAAACAACTTAGGCAACTATTTTGCATACTGCAATTTAAAAAAGAAAAATATTTGCAAAACGAAGTCGCCGTTCTTGTCCCGATAACCATTTCTTTATTTCATTATTTTACATTTTATTTTGTTCTTAAGTAAAAAGCTGAGATTATTCTACAGAACAGTGTTCAAAAGATATGTTTACTAACGTTTTTTCTTCGTTTGTTTTCTGCTTCAGAATTTATAATTTAATTGATAAAATAATGTTGGAAAAACTTAAGTGAAAGCCGAACCTGCGGCACCGTGTGTTTTAAAATATAGACGTGATGGAAAAATTTAGGTATATTTTTCGGAGGCAACGAGCCAAAATCCATAAAAAAATTGATAATTCATCAAATGAGTATACCCTAAACAGTTTGTTTTTGGGTTAGCGTATTTTCTAACGTTTCACAGTTTGTAAAATTTTTTTCCGACATTTGAATATTCAACGCTTGTGATATAATTTGTAATAGCTTTTATGCTTGGGCGTGTTTACTTTTGAAATTTTCATACTCAAATTTTCTTTAATTTAAATACTTAACAATTTTTTTACAGAGTTTGTCAACTAAAAATAAATAAAAAAACTGAACGATTATAAAAAAAGCTCATACATATCCTAACTACTTTTCCGATTTACACAAAAAAATATCAACGTAAAGAGGCTGAATGTGCCTTTTGAACGATAGAATCTATTCGCCACTCTGGCGATTTTTTTGACAATGACTGCAAAAAATCTTTAAACACGGGGGCTTTGCCTATTTCAAAACTAGTTTTTTTTTTAAACAAGTACCGCTCATTTTCGTGTTCAGCGTTCCAAAACTTTTTCGCGTGCAACTGTGACTAACGCGAGTTTTTGGACCTGAACAAGAATTTTTTTTATTAAAAATTTAAAACTATATAACACTAAATATCCTAAAACCTTCAACTTGAGCTAAGAAAAAATATTTGTAAGTCCATGAGTGCACTACTCTTTGAATTCCAAAGGGAGTGATCCACAAAAATTATTATAGAAAATTCTTTCATAAAACTTGAAAACTTTCATTATTAATACAAACTGTTTATTTTTTTAAATTATTATTCGCAAATAGAATTCATTGTAGTAACTTTTGTTTTTTATATTGATTGTTATTCCGAAAACACCGAAACTTCTAGTTTTTGTTAGTTATTTGTGGCAGAATTTATATGCCGAAACAATTTATGATTTATATTATGATGTAGAAAATACACACTTCTTATTACATTTGATCACAAAGGAATTAAATGCACTGAAACCCATGAAATTCTCTAAATATTCACTAAATTTTTGTTCGGGGTTGTTCGACCTTTTGCGCCAACTGTTTGTGCTCCTGAGTCTTCAAAAGATTTTTTATTTTTTTATTTTATTTTTACAGTTTTTTTTCCAATCGAGCCTTTAATTTGCAGCTTAATGAAAACGGAGTATTTTATTAATTTTAATTGTTATTGTATTTATTATATTGTCCTACGTATTTCCATATGACCATACATTGTATATTATAGGCAAATTATTTAAAGTTCTATAATTTTTTTTTTTTTTTTTGGCTACGATTGATTTAATTTCATAAAAAACAGACGATATTTGCAAAAGCATTTTAGTAGTATTACTAAAAAATTTACTTTTCATTTGATTTGCAATATTATTACAAAAAACACCACAAAAACAACTTACTTATTATCGCCCACATACACACAATGCAGGAAAAATTAAATAAACCACATTACACCGCTTCTATTTGTAGCAACTTTATCCTTTTTTGTGAAACTTTTGGAAATGCAACTTTTGTAACACGAAACCGTTATGTATACTTGAAACATTTTTTTTTCAACTTCTCCAACTTTAATCAGATTATTTCACAACACTTTACTTCCGCTCTAAACAATTTTTTCATAATTTTTTCTCATGAAACGTGCACGCAAATTGGCGCCATTCTTCTTCACATCCACTTTATTTGCAACTTTTTTTTTTGCCCGTAGCATTCACACATCTGCACAATTACACCTTTATGATTTGGCACTTTGAAACTTATTATTATTATTTTTTTCTTTTTTTTTTTTGGTTTTACAAATACAACACAAATCCAAGAAAACCGTCGGCTTACTTAACTGCAGCTTTCAGCGCCACCACCAACCAACAGCACTACCCGTCAGCCCAGCAACAGTGCTCAATTAACAGCAGCAACAGCTAAGCGCCATGGCAGTCAAAGAGAAGAATTCATAGAATGAACGGAAGCACCAGGGGCTACGGCAGTAGCAGCGGTAGCGGCAGCGACAGTGGCAGCACCAACACCAACACCAACACCAGCAAAGCAAGAGTGGCCAAAATTTACACGCATAACTCACGCACAACGCACCCACCCCACACACACACGCGCAGCGAATTAGTTTGACGCACACTGACGCAAGCGATGACAAATGCAATGGCGTCGACTGCGACGGCGGCGATGATAACGTTGGCAAACGAAAAAGCTACAAAGCGGAATTGGCCTGAACCGACGGAACCAGTGCTGTTTCACGCGTATCTTTGGTGCGTTCAAAGCCGCGTTCGTTGAGAACTGATAAAAGATTTCAAAGCGAAATAGAAGCGAAGCAAAGTAAATATATGTAGATACATAGATACTTTGTTAAACAAGATGATTCCAGAATAGCAACAGGGCAAATAACAGTGGTAAACCAGCTGTGTGTGGAGAACTGAATGCATATTTACATACATACTCTAGTATTTGAATACAATACATACATACATACATACATAGTCAAAATACGTACATGCGTACAACGATATCTAAAAATAAAAGCAAGATTAATCGTAACTCTCTCGGCGATGTGAAATTTGAGGAAAATAAAATATGAGGGAAATTTTATGAACTCTGTTGAATGCAACAAATGGCTTAACTTTACAGTGAGAGAAATAGGTAGTCGATTTATTTTGTTTTAGAATAAAATGTACAACGAAAGTTTGCTGGTCAGGCGCGTTTTTTCAATACTTTTCTCTTTATCAATTACATTTCTTACTTTTGACGAATTGGCTTCAATAAAATGGATCAGGTTAAGTTTAGACTATGCGCATCACTTATTTCCATGTCGTAGATAACAGCTGATATGATTTAATGGTGTTGATTGAATGATAGATTTACAGATATATACATAAAGATTTGCAGTTTGAACTTTTGAAATCCCATTGTGCTCTCAGCTCTTTAGAGTACCATGTCTAATCCCAACTCCAAAAGCAGGTGCCGACTTTTTTTAGACTGCTAGAAATTTCGATAGGAATAGCTGTCACTTGACAGCTGGTAAATGGCATTTCGTTTTGACATTTCTGTTCAGTAAGCATTGACAAATCATCATGGAGAGAATAACGCCGCAGCAATGTTTACAAATTGTGAAAATTTACTTTAAAAAGCAGTGTTCTGTTCGCCAAACTTATAGAGCACTTCGTGAATTTTATGGTCCACATAATCGAGCACTAGAGCAGCTTATTCGTCGAACTGTTGATAAATTTCGAACATCATTTACTCTACTCGATGAAAAGCCAACAACAAAACAAATAACTGTACGTACAGGAGAAAATATTGGTGCTGTAAGTGATAGTGTTGGGGAAGATCCGAATTTGTCTATACGCCGCCGTACTCAACAAGTTGGAATTTGTCCATCCACAACATGGAAAATGGTTCATGGTTCACAATTGGACTGATCGCAACCGATTCACCAAAGCTAGTCGTGGCGGACATATTTCAAAAATCGTTTTTAAATACTAAATGTCATGAAAATATCTTTCAAATTAAAAAAAAAAAAAAATGTTGCATCACATTTCATTTTTATGTGTTTCATTTCAATTTAAAGTTTTATCAGTATAAAAAAACACCCTATACATCGTGGTATTCGGGAGCGGTCATTCGACCATATTCCGAGCTTATGCAGCAAACTTTGTAGGACAGCAGTGACCTGTGAGAAAGTTTGTCGGCATCCTGAAACTGCTCTTTGGGAGGTGCACAAACGGCTTAAAGCGTTTTCGGATGTATCCCCCTGCAGAGACTTCGTCTGGCGTAACCCTGGCTCAAGTTGCCAGTGTTTCTCCCTTAAATTGTTTTCTTCTATCCTAAGCTTTTTCTCAATAGTGTGCTGTCCTATCGCTAGGAGCGGCTCGGTTGCTATAGCTGCTTCTCTTCCTAACCTATCAGCTTCCTCATTGCCTTCGATGCCACGATGGCCATCCAGAATCCAGAGGAGCTGAATATGATTTAGTATTGCTAGTGTGTTAAGTCTCTCTATGCACTCAAGCAATAATGACGATTTCACCTCATACGAGGCTAACACCTTGCGTGTTGCTTGGCTGTCGCTCAGAGTGACTATTCGTTTATTGTGGTAGTTTCTCTGTTTTGGTTGGCTTCTGCACATAAGGGAATGACGTACACCTACGCTTGAAAGATGCTTGGCGTCCTTCCCATTGGTACATATGTACATGTGTTCTAAGGTCAATAATCCCAGCTCATATGCCTTCCGGTATTTTGGAGTCGTCAGTATACCAGTGTAGTTTGCTAGCCTAGAGCTGTCCTTCTAGTTCGGACACGTTCCATGTTGCTTTATTTCCTTATTCAATTTTAAAATTTCTTTCAATATTGGCTACCTTGATGGCATCATGCGTGAGGAGCTCAGCTAATGGCAGCCGCATATACTTCGTTAGCTATGTTAAGTAGGGTTCTTTTTGCTGTGTATTTTATAACTAAGTGAAGTGGCGTAGTGGTCTAGGATCAGCTCCAGTGTTTTTGTGCTCTTGTCGGGCACGTGCGTATAGCTCCCGCTAGCCGTTGGAACCAGGTTAGTGGTTTCTTTAGTCCCACCATTGAAAGGGTATCCCTCAAGACCCATGCAACCGTCTAATAAATTACTAACGGCTTTAAGGGCGTAATATCGAAGCTACGTAGAGTTAACAAGGAATTTCACTAGATGGTATCCTTCTCGCACTATTGTTTAATTGTAAATTGTTCTTCACTGATAAACATCTGATTCTATCCTCTACTAAAAACACTAATTGACTTAATTTCCATAACTTAACTCAATTTAAAAATTTGCCAACATTTTATATGCAAGTCTGCGACATCGAATAATCAAAACTCTACTTACCATAAGGATCTTGGGAGTTAATAAATTTTTATTTCTTAAGACTCAGTTATTTTGGACTTAACTTTAATTCAATCAATTCAATTTAAATTAACTCAATAATAAATTCTGACTCAATAAATTTTTGATTGTGAAGTTTCAACCTAATGTAGTTAACCTTTAAACGATTTTGAAAATGTTGATTTTATTTATGAATAATAAAAAGACTGCAGCACTCTTAACCAAAATTCGGGTTTAACAATCCAGTGCAAATGGTCTTGGAATTGTATATGTATTTATGTGAATTCGTATTAATTAGATGGATAGAATATATTTTTTTTTTGCGTTGCCGTGGTGATTTGCAATCGCCATGAAGCTAGGCTATTTGGATGAATTAATGAATTGGATTCACACCAAGAAGCTGAATTCATTCTAACCCAATTAAATTTAAAAGGCGAAATTTCGCATTAAGCCTCTTTGACTTGGATTAATCAATTGTGCGGGAAAAGTGAACATTGTTGACCAAAATATTAAATTTTAGAAAAACGCTTTATTTCACTAAATAGGAAATAAAAAAATAACATAAATGACTAAATTTATTTTTTTTTTAGCCTTATTTTTTATGAATCGTCTGTATAATTTATAGAGCTTGTGGCCAGGTTTGAATTAGAAATAATATGGCAAAACAACAATTTTTCAAAGTGGTAGAAGTGATAGCTGCTATTTTGGAGATCACCACATCTCCTCCTCATCAGACTTCTTTTCTATCTAGACTTTACCTGGCTTTGAACCATGGTACACGGTGTTGCTAGGCGAGCACGCATGGTGTGGTGATCTCCGAAATAGCAGCTATCACTTATACCACTAAATTTTCGTTTTGAGTTTTAAGCAAAAAAACTTAAATACCAGCAATCACATAAGAAACCATTAGGAAAAAAATATGAAAATTGGGACCCAAAAGCTACTTTAGAATTTCGTCGCACCCATTATTGCGATGATCATTTACGGATTATGGCAATGTAATCAAGCCTCTCACATAATTCACATGTCTGTTAGATTTAATAAGACTCCCGTTAAGTATTATCCTTAAGATTTCCGCTATAAGAAAATTTTAAAACTAAGCATTCCCAAATTTAAATTAAGCAATAAATAAATGAAAACAAAACATTGGCAAACATAAATTCTGCACCAGGGATGAAAAGTTTAACACACCGATATCCAGCGATAAAAAAGTATTAAAACCTAAGCATCAAATTAAAATAACCTAAACCTTTTAAAAATTTTGCTAATGCAACTCTGCTCCATCTGATTTGTGAATCTGAAGACTCTTGGTCTCCCCTTTTTCTTAATTCCGGCTTCTCAATCAAACCATGCGTAGGATATTATTCAGTTAATTAATTTTGTAAATTTAGGTGTAAATAAATACATTCTTTATTTTATTATAAATAAATGGTGTTCCACATTCTTGCTTGTATTAGATAGCTCGATGTTTGGACGCACTGCTCCTAGAGTTTTTAGATTAGATCTTAATATTATACACACATTTATATACCTACAGTTTTACGCCGAATCTGAAGGGCAGATTATTTTTGTTAGAAGATTTTGCATGGCACAAATATACCTTTCATACATATATTAATTTGTTTGCCTGATTATATCAGCAATAATTCTATTGAGCTTTGGAGCATTTTTTATTTGGAAGTTATTGGAAAAAGCAAAAAAGTCAAAGCGGTAGAAGTTACAGACCTTCGTTCACAGATTACAAGGCCTAAGCGGGTACAGTTGGTGGTGGTGGTAGCGTACTTGCCTTGCGTGCCGCAAAAGTCGTGGGTTCGAGTCCTGCGGAAGTCTAGAAATCTGATAGGAAGTGTGACGATCTCGGAAAAAGTAGGTTTAACTTCCAACGCATTGACTTTTGCTGCATTTTTGAATAACTTTGCCTTTCTATAATTTTTTGATTTCCTGGCCGACTTTTGAAGCGGGGGCACAATTATTGGATTTTTTCTTAATTTATTGTATTTTGTCTGATTAAATGCGTCCTTTTCTTTTGCATATATCTAGTATTACTTTGTTTACGATTACTCACAAAATTTTAATTTGAAAACATTTGTATCAAAAAATTATTACAAGAGCTCATAGAAGATTTTAAGACTATATATGTAATTGCAACTTCAAATTTTCTTCTTCAAAAATTAAGATTATGGCTATAACAGCAAACCCAACCGCCCGATGTATTAAATATATTATTTCTACGCATCACATTCTTTTTTTACCCTTCTGCATTGTAAAATCACAAAACTATATACAAATAATTATGGCATCAATAGGAAATTTAGCTAAAGAGAGCACAGGCGAATAAAAGCGAGAGAGAGAGAGCCAACAGCTGTTTGTGGAAAATACAATATTTCCCGCCATGTAATACATTTCATCACTAAAGCATTTGCCAAATCATTCACCAGAGCTTATCAGTAGCCTGGCGACAAGCAAGCTGCCAACAGGAATGCAAATTAAGTTCAGCATAAATTTATTACACATGTGCATCGGTATGTGTAAATATTTTCACAGGACACAGGACCGAAACTAACATTTCGGTGGTAACAAATGGTTGTAAGTGTGCGAATAGTAGCAGCTTGTTGCACAGCAAGTCAAGGCGCAATTTGCTACAAGCCAATTATCGACATATCCACACATTTCGGAAATTCCACTGCAGCCAGCTCCTTTGCTATATATCCTTTTACACAGTCGATGCATATGCGAATCGAATTGAATTATTGGCTGTAATTAGAGTGAAACAGCAATGGGCTCTCTTCTATTTCGAATTCCTTTAATTTATTTTGTAATCTGAAACCGTAAATGGCGAAGCAGTTAGAGACACTAATGGAGTTGAAGCAGTGCGTTTTTATTTATGGAAAGAAACATACTGGAAGTGTCTGTGAAAATTCAGCACCTTATTTGTGGCATTGTTTACAGTTATTTCATGCTAAATTTTGCAAATTTACGTTATATACTTATCTATTAATTCAAAAATACATCGTGGTTTGTTCGGATGCTTAAAACTTGAAAAAGGCTGGACCAAAATCCAAACTTCCTTCTGCGGGTCAGATGGTCATTGCTCTGCGAAGATTTAGGGAAAATTAAAAGTCCAAAAATTCTCAACAGATGGCGCTCTAAGCACACATTTCATTTTTCAGTTCAATTCAGTTTCAGTTCAGCACGTGGCGTAGAATCACATATTCCTAAATGACAACTGGAGAGATTTGGATAAGATTTACCCCATACTCGTATATAGTTCGATGCATGGCTTTCCATATAAGCAAATTTTAAACGGAATTGCCACCTTTTTCAAGCCTAAAATAATTAAAGTAATTAGTGAAATCAAATATTGCTGTAAGGGTATCAAACGATAGCTTAATTTTCAAAATATTTTGAAAGTAGGCTGCCACCTGTTGAAACCTAAATTGAGTGAAACCAATAAGTTAAATGAATGAATTAATATGAGTGCCACCTGTTTTAAAGCTGAAACTTTGCATATTTATTACTTTCTGTTCCGGTGAAGTTGTACGCATGGATAGTTTGTAGAGGGTTGCCACCTGTTTCAAAAGTCCAATTAAATAAAAATATACGCAAGTTTTATGACATATAAAAATTTTTGTGCCAAAACGATTCGTGCCGTCAGTAGAGTTCATAGTTAACTTTTATAGGGGTTGCCTCCTGTTTGAAATGCAGTATTTAATCAAATCTGACAGTAGACCGGACTATTTTGAGCGCTAGCCTTCAAAAACCATTGCAAAAGCAATCCCGAGATAAAATGAGAGCTGCAGCAATGGCTTCCAAAGGATTTTTTCATACCGATTAAACGAGTTGAGTATGCCGTCTAGGAAGCCTGAAAAAATTAACTTTTAGCAGCAAAAATGAAAGAAGAGTAGTTCAACTTTGGCTGAAATAAAGAAAATGGAGTGCATCTCAATGAGGACGTGCCATAATTTCTGTTGAGTACAAATTCAACTTAAGATACATACCCTGATGGCTATCGTACCGTTTGGCGTAGCCCAGAGGAACGATTTACGGAAAACTATGTACTTCCTACTGTAAAGCATTCTCCCTATATCATGGAATGGGAATTCATTTCAAAATACAAACCGGTTGTCCCTAATAACAATAGAGGCTATAGATAATAAATGCCAAAAAGTACGAATCAATTTTACTCAATGGGGTTGTACCCAGCTTGGATTGCTTAATACAAATGGAGCCGTGTCCAATTAAACGACTGCAAGTTTTATCATGAACAATAGAAAAAGTATGGTATGAGGAAATTACGCCAGAATATTTAAAAAATGTGTAAGATTCCATGCCGAATAGAGCTAAAAGTGTAAAGGCCACATAGGGTGGCACAATAAAGTACTAAAAAAATTAAGAAAAAAAAGTGGAGTCACATTCTTTATAAACAAAAAAAAAAGTTGTTCCAATTTGTCAAATTTTTCAATGTTTTTTTTTTAGAATGACCAAAAGCTGAAAAAAGTATGCTGTCTTTTTCGTAATAACAAAAAAAAAAATAGTTAAAATACATTTTACTCTAATTTTTGTGCCTATTTATTAAAAGTAAATTATCCAAAAAATATACATCAAAATTTTTACAAATAATATGTCAAGCATTTTCGAGTTATGTAGTTTAAAACTTCGAATTGTGGAAAAAATGTGAATGCGGCTTTTTTGTTGAGGTGGGTGTCATAATAATTTATCAGTTACCATATCATAGCTTCATATTTGACCGCACTTCTCCTAAATACAATTTGTGGTGTGAGTCTTGATGTTGTTACACAAATTGAGGGACTTGGAGTTTTACGCAGACTGCGAACGGCGAATGGTTTTTATAAGAATTTTTTTCATAGCGTGAAATGTGTACTTTAACCTTTTTAACTACTATTTTGAAAATATAACCTATACTTATATACTAATCCAGCTTATATAAGCATGCCGCACACAAACTTTCACATATTATAGTTTATATTCATCTTTTTTAAATTAATTTTTGAAACAGGTGACATCCCTCTCCAAAATTATTTTTGAAATTACGTTTATTTTAAATTTGTAGCTTCCCAGCAAACACTGAAGTTAGATATCGATTAGAGGACGATTCGATAACTACCCCCTTTCTCCAATCTCTAACGTTTAGAGAACGACTCGATAAACAATGGAGAAACATAGCGTTCTCAAACAAAATGGGACATCATTCTCCAGTCGCGAAAAAGATAGTTCTCCAATCGATTTCTAATGTGATTCTCGAATGAGATTCTAATGTGAATTATTAAATGCTGTTTAGTTAAAAAAAACAACGCTTGCTAAATTTTTTACATAAATGTTTTAATATTACTTCAAAGCTTTTTATAGTTTTACATGAGTATTATATTTATTTTAATATTACTTCAACTTAAATCTTGTACGCATATTTTCATACTTGTGTTTATCACATTAATAAAAATAAAATCTATCACATGTTCATGTTTGTACATAGTTGGGTTTTTAAATTAAATTTACTTCTTACATTGCAATTGTATAATTGTAAATGCATTGAGATTGTTTCAGTCATTTAGTTTGAATTTCACAAAAGAAAAAAAGCATAAAAATGTTCCAAATAACCGACTTAAAGAATAAACTATTATTTGATACATTCAATAGTATTTAGAAACAAAATATTTTAATTCAAGCCACCAATCCATCATTTTACCTACTATTTAAGAATTGATACTGCTATTTTTATTATTTGTATATGTTGTGCGCTTTTTAAGCCTTCCTTTGGCATGTTGGAAAAAGGAGATTGATGTACGTGCGAATTCATCATCAGTTGATTGAGGAAATTTGTTAGAAAATGCACCTTAAATATAAAAATAGAGAGTGAATTTGCTTAATATTTTAAAATACTCGCAATTTACTTTTTTAAAGCTGCCGTAACGCTCAAAGCTCTTGCTGCCGTTTTGGTGTTTGTGCCTTTCCAGCATAAATTCTGCGCTGTGGATATCTCTTCTAATAAATGGGGAAAGCAATTAGTAGAAAACACTAACTTTCTGCAGCATGTAATATTCAAATTTCCTGAATTCAAAGGAGTCTCGAAAAAGTCTTCCAAATTGAGAACTTCTCTTCCTGAAAACGTTATATTAGTACTTTCATTTATAGCTACCAGTTTATATATTAAGTTATTTTTCATATAAAAGTTGTCAGGCTCTCGAGTTGAAAAAAAAAACTTCGAGGTTTTTATAGATGTATAATCTTTCCTCTGTTTTAAGGCGATTGATGAAGCAACAATATTTTCTGAGATGCTATCTTCCACCAAGCGATTGTATACTTGTGCAGCAATATGATTGTGTTTTCTTATTTTTCTCTTTAGTTTTGCCAAGTAATTTTCAAATTTGAATGCGCTATAGGATTCAAGGCATCCAAAATTCAATGTGTCACTGGCCAAGTGTGTCAAACAATGAAAGTTAAAAGTAATAAAGGAGTCATCGTAGCATTCGGGCAAGTTTTCTACGAATTTGTCTAACATTTGACTAGCACTTCTATTGTATTTAATGTAATGGTCTTTATTCAAAAGAATCCTAATACTTAAGCTGAGTAGCAAAAAATGATTGTATCTCACTGGATCTAAAATATCTTTAAGTAAAAATACAGCTGTATAAAGCAAGAAACTTCTAGATTCTGTTGCTTTAAAACGTTCCATATATTTTAAAGATCTAGGACGTCTAGCAAATTCCCTTGGCATTTGATTATATATGTAAGTGTTGGAGTCCTGAATCTAATAAATGAACTATGTTTGGTTGAAGTGAATAAGTTTTGTTGCGTTTTTTTATCCAAACAGTTAATAAAGTTTTTGTTACTCCTAGGCAAACTACGTGCATGTAATCCAAAGCGAATGACTTAACAATGTCGATCGGAAGCTTTTCGATGACCATGGGTTCTAAAATAGTGTGATGGTTTTTATCTGTGCGTGCTCTAAACTCTGCATCGGTACGAAAGGGATTATTTTCTTTTGAAAAAATTATTTTGTGATACTTTGAGTTGCCTCTTTGTGTACACTTTGGGCAGCACGAATACCCGGAATGGCCTTTAATTCCAAGAACAAATGCTCGAGCAGGTGCATCGCATATGAACGCTCGGCAATTAACAGAATACTGTGTTTCTTTAAAAACTAGTCCATTTTCCATTAAAAATACTAGCAAACTAGTCCATTTTCCATTAAAAATACTAGCTCATCAACAAACTGGTTAAGAAACTCATTAACATTTGTTGATTTGCTATTCCCACAGTATGCTCCTACAACCCTTATGTCATCAGTTTCATTCACATTGACTAGAATTGGCCATATCTGAAGATTCGAGCTTTTTGCTAATGGAAGTCCGTCGATATTAACGTTAAGATTCAAACAATGCTCAGTGAAGGTCGTATGATGCAAAAATGCAGTCAAAGCGTCCGCGACTCCGTAATGCACATATTCCCCTGAACCCATTGCCACCTTTGGAGTGACCCTTGGAGTATTTTTCAAAGTGCGGGCACACGTAGGAAGCCCTGTAATGTGTTCCCCTAAAATCTTTAACAAATCGTTCCGTAGCTGAGTTCGCTATATTGTGTTTAATTGTCCACTCTGTCAGATTGGTCCGTAAATCAGTTCTGTTTGTAAATGTGCAGTCGTCAAAGTCATCCTCGCTGGTGGAATTATCACTGGATTCATCCGATTCCATGTTTTCCCGGCTACATTGTGCCTGAGTGGCCGGACACAGTTTCTCTGGCACTTCGCTTTCATTTCCGCGATTGCTTGCAAAAAGCAAGTTAACAATTTGGTCACTTTCACTTCTAAACCTTTTTCTATTCATTTTATTAATGTATATTTACTTTTTATTTCCCGATTTATGCAGTCACTTCGCTTGATTTATGTTTGAAATAAAGGATGAGTGTCAACAGCTGTTCTAGATAATAGATATCTATCGATAATCGATAAGTTGTTTGAATGTTGGCTCTTTCTCTAGCCAGTCTCCAATCGAGTTCTAATGTAGTTCTCCACAGTCGCGCTCGACTAGAGAATGGTTAGAGAACTACAGTAGTTATCTAATGGAGTATTGAAAAAATCTCTAACATTAGAGACTGTGTTTGCTGGGTTAGCACTCATATTGCAAAATATCGTTTATTTTTTTTTTACTTAACTTAATTTACATAGAAACAGGTGGCAACCTTTTTTAAATATATTTGGGAAATGAAGCTGTATTAAGGCTTGCTTTAATATTAGTTACACTTGATTTAACTTATTATAATTATTTTAATATTTTAAACAGGTGGCAACCCCTCTCCAAAACTGTTTTAGATATTCATTTTTTTAACTTTTAATTTAGCACTCATATTTTAAAAGAGAATTTATTGTAGCTTTGCACTCATATTGCAAAATGTCGTTTATTTTTTTTTTTTACTTAACTTAATTTACATAGAAACAGGTGGCAACCATTTTTAACCATATTTGGGAAATGAAGCTGTATTGAGGCTTGCACTTAATATTAGTTACACTTGATTTAACTTATTATAATTATTTTAATATTTTAAACAGGTGGCAACCCTCTCCAAAAGTGTTTTAGAAATTCATTTTTTTGAACTTTTAATTTAGCACTCATATTTTAAAAGCACATTTATTTCTTTAAGTTAAATTAATTGCTTCCGATTTTTTTGGTTCGAAAAATCGAAAACTTTTTCTTACTTATTTACTCGCTACAAACTATAGCAAAATGCGTGGAAAAAATTTCCTTACAATATCTATTGTAGTTCTGCAGATATACCCATTTCGATCCATCCGTGCACAATATTTCATCGGTTAAAAAACCGCAGCATAAATATTGGCCAGTCGGAGCGAGCAGCTGGTGCAAGTGGCAACGAGCGAAAGCAGCTGGGAAGAAAGAGCTTCGTCAATTTCAACACAAAGTAGCTTTGAGCAAAAAATACCAGGTTGTCATCAAGCCAATTTTTGAAGATCGGTCGAAAGACGACTTCTTAGAACGATGTCTTGACTCCAAAACGCAAAATAACAACGAAAGCTTATATTCACTTGTCTGGTCGTTTGCGCCAAAACCCTTACATTCGGGGCCAAATGTTGTTATGATCGCAATGCAAGTATCGGTTTGCATCTTTAATAATGGCTTCAGAGAAATATTAAATATTTTATCAACAATGGAAATTGTAATTGGTTCTACAACACGCGAATTTGCCTATGAACGAGGCAGTGCCCGAATTAAGCGATCGGAGCTGCGAGCGTCATTTGCGTCAAAAGAGGCAAGAACCGTTCGGAGACAAAGCAACAGCGGCCATGAAAGACTTGTACGAAAGATCAGAACGAATATTGTATAGTGCAGGCATTGCAGATTAATAGTAATTGTAACTTTTCCCACGTTTTCATCGGAACAAGTTGTCTGGGAACTTTAATCGCGTTTATCTCATAACAAAATTTTTACAGCTTCTTTGCAACTTTTTTCGAAAACTGTACGATATAATTAAATAATGAAATACTTAAATTACTCGCATAATCCGCAGGAATAAGATAAACTAGAATTATTTCAATCCAATAAAATTTAATATTATTAAACATCAAAAATTCCGAATAAATAGTCCAAAAAATGACTTTTTTTCAATAATGCGTCACTATAATTGAGTTAATTATCGCATTAGTGCGATTGAAGTTAATCGTTTAGCAGATGCGATTCCGATTACAAAAATTTTTCGTTTGTGCATTTCAGATACGTGAAACTCGTACAATCTTGCCAAGAAACAGGATGTGTCGTTTATACCATCATGGAACCTTATTTTTTCATATTTTTGGATGAATGAACCATTTTCGTAAATGCTAAATATTGTAGAAAAAACATCTTGGAACTATCAATCTGTATTTTGAGTTATTAAATAATAAAACAGAAAAATTTTGGAAAAAAACTAACGGTTTGAGCCCCAAAAATCGGAATACCCCCCTTAAACTGGTAGCAAGATTCTTTCAAACCGTTTGAGAAGTGAAGCTTTACTAAGCCTCTTTTATTTCATACCCAAATTGCAATATTTGATTTCGATCATCGCCTTAATTGAATTTAACTTTTTAATAAGGTGGCAACTCCCAAAATCGATTTTATGATAGCCTATATAATGGGCTATATACATATGTGTCAAATCTTGTCCAGATCTATTTGGTCGTTATATAGCAATATCTGATTGAAGTTATTTATTTAATTGAATATAACTTGTTTAACAGGTGGTAACTCTTCATAAAATATAGCCTCTTTTTTTGCTTGTTATTTTGTACGATGCCGTCTTGCCGTTTGGGCTTAAAAAGGAAATAACATCCTCACAAACACACAAGCTTTCCCATTTAAAATATATGTAAGTAGGACTGTGTAAGTTTTTCTGGAAAAAGTTCACCTTATATTAAAATGTAAACGATTTTCATGGGATACTATAGGATAAGAAAAGTTAGATATACTTGTACTACGAGTCAGTATGTACATATACTATTTTAATATATTCCCAAGTGTACATACTATACTAGTAAAAATCAGAAATCAAATAAATGCGTTTCATGAGATTCAATATCAATAAGCTCTTTCTGCTGAATACCGAAAATTCTTAAACAGTAAATAATCAGCAACGATTGGAACATTTGGTATATATTTTTTCTTTTTGAATCATATATCCTGACGTTGCAGTGTATATATATTTAACTTCTCGTACATTTAGTTATATAAGTAAACATTTTAATTTAAATGCAGGATAGCAAGAAATATCAATCCCACATATTAATCGTTTCTGTAACCTACCAATTAAGCCATGTGCCGCATTATAAGCATCAATTATTTAGCTACAAATGATTCGTTCGCATATTTAGACCTACTATGCATATAGGTAAATGAAAGTATGTATGTACATATCAAAATACATACATTAAAGTGCACCACGCTTCACATTAAACAAAATCTTTCCATGTATTTATTAAAATTTGATTGACAGGAGTTTCGATCAGTGTAAATATTATAAATTGTATATCTATCTTGAAAAACTACAAAACAATTATCGGTTAATATAGCTAGGTCAATCGACGTCTAGCAAAACCATGCTAGTTAGAGTAAATCAGATTCTTCTACTTGAAAATAATCTCGGAAAGTTCTGTGACAGTCGATAATTTATAAATAATGAATTATATAATGATTTATTGATATTTAAGGTTACACAAATCGAAAAGACCACCTAAAATGCCTTATATGTAAATCAGAAAAAAATTTAGCAGAATTTGGTATAATTTTTTTCAAATAAGAAATCCTTTCTATTTTCAATAAAATCAAAAGGATAATATGTAAAACTAAGATGAAAACTTTTCGATGTACCCTCTTCAATTAAATCTAGTAGATAACCTGTAAAATTAAGATGAAAACGCTCTTCAAAAAATTATGAAGGGAATCTTGGTTTTCCTTAGAATTCCCTCTTCATTTTAATAAGCCGAAGGTCTTATGAATTTAAAATTATTGACACCCAAATTTCTTTACATAGATTATTTTCCAAAAATAAATATCGCACTCTTTTTAAAAAATGTTTATAATTTAATTATACAAGATTTACTTATAATTATGATAAGTTTAACTTTTTATGTATTATTATTTCAGGTTTTACATAACTTCTTATAATATAAGAGCAATTAAAATAAGTGTTATATAACAATTTTTGTGGCCAAATTATTCGTAGTATGGCACTTGCCATTTCTAGAAATTTGATATATATTCAGACCTTCATTGCACAACTGGCATTTTTAATATTAACGACCTTGAGAGAAAAAGAACGCGTCACTATGGAGTAAAGAAATTTATTATTGAAAATAATTCTAACTTTATTCATTGAAAACTTCTGGAACAATAAATAAGTACTTAAATGAAAAATTTTCATTTTGAAAACACTTTGTGCTTTTGAACGCTATTCATAATATTGTACTTGAAACAGTATACATATACATAAAGTAGATTATTATTAAAAGCAAAATTTTAAATAAAAAAGGTTCTTTAAAAATAAAAAGTTTTCCTTATTAATAAATTCAATACGATTCTAGTGGGAGGATCTCCTTATAAATTTCTTTTATATGATTCTTAACATAAAAGCGTGGAGGATTCTTCTTACAAATTTTTTAAACAAAATTCTATAAAAATTAATAAACAAGAAGTTACCTCCTTATTTCCAGCCGTTTTCATTTTCAATAAATTTAAGAAGAAATTCAACCCAATATTAAGAAGATTTTCTAACAAAAATTTCTACGCTTTTTCCCCCTCTCGGACTTCTAGGTCATCTAGCTTTTTTAGAGTCGATCTCTTTAATTATAGGTGAACTTTTTGGCTCCGTGTAAGGGTTTAATACGAGATGTATGCCTTTTGAACGAACTAGAAACTACCTAATAAAAATTTTTGAGAAAATTGGCTAACTAGCATCGAGTAAAGTAAACAAGGTGTTGCATTTGTTAAACATGAGCTCCGAGCAGGAAAACATAGCAGAAACATTCTTTATTGAAAGGGGTTTTCTAGGCGAATATCATGCTAGGAAATTTATAATAAAAATTCGTCAAGTTTAGACAACTCAGAAAGCATCCAGATTATTTTTGATATCAATTTAATAATTCAATTATGTTTAAAGAATATTTCCCATACCGTTTAATTTTTTTAAAAAAGTTTCCAAAGTTCAAATTCTTTTAGTATAAAGTATAATGTATAATTGTGATTTCTTTTCTCGAAATAATTTTGTCCTTTTTGCTATTCGCTGCCCTTTCACAGGGTTGCATGTTCATTGCTCAAAATACTGCTATCAGATTTATCCAAAGTGCAACTTTTTCTAATTTTCAACAAATGTAGCCATATTGCAATACTACAGGTAACCTAATGCAAATGTTACAACATAAGAAGGAGACATTATTTTCGAGGGGAAAAAACGCCATAAAGTTTACGCTTATCCGTAATAATTGAAAAATTAAAAAATTAAAATTTCAACATTTACGTTTCCTGCCGGCAACTCAGCTTACTTTTAATGCAGTTAAATCTGACTATTTTGCAGTGAGTTGTGGTTGAGACTAGGATTATTTGTTGGAGCCAACTGTCTATTTTAACATGGCGATAGTCAATTGCCGGACTCTGCATTACTTTTCAACTAGCTTTAAGTTAGTTGAATAGAAGTTAGCTAAAAGTTATCTAAAATTTAATTTTTTGTTAAAAATTAAGTACAAATGTCACTGCACAGAGTAAGCATGCTTCGATTTTGGGAGAATTCTGAATTACATTATAGTTAATTTAGCTAAAATGGCGCTTTTTCGTAATCGACTACCGAATCCTTATAGGGTCACTCAATAAAGAAGCTTAGTCATAAACCTTTGCATATAGCTGAATAAAAAACCCCCATAATAACTTTGATCCAATACTTTTATTGTAAAATTCTGTAAAAATTTCAATTGGCAAAATTATTATTTAGAGTGAGAATAAAAATAGACTAACAACCGAAAAGTACGAGAACACGAAAAACATTTTCCCAGTAAAAACGAAAAAAAGTGTTCGTTCAAATTAAAAATGAAAAGCGAAAAACTGGATAGCAATAGTTCTGTTCCTGTACCCCATGAACTTACCAGATTTTACTCGAACCTACAGAAAGTTACAGGAAAAATGTTTCCGTACAACAATGTACTGTAAATGAGACTGATTTTTGGAGAGTTGTGTAGAGAATGAAGTCGTATGATGAAAAGCGTCAAACGATCAGTTGTTACACAAAAGTACACAAAAATTTTGCGTTGTCAAGTTTATAGCGAAAAATATTAATCATTTTTTCAGCATTTAAGCGAAATTATTATCTTTTTTTTTATTTAAAAGAAACTGCTAGACGTTTTTATAGGAAAAATGCTCTTCATTCTCTACACAACTCTCGAAAATTCGCACTCATTTACAGTACTTTGATGTACGGGAGTTTTTTCCTGTAACTTCCTGTAAGTTTGTGCAATCAACTTTCAAGTTCATGGCATACTGGTACAAAACTAGTAAATGATTATTCAAAATTGACTGATTACGTTCAAAAGGCGCATCAGAAAAAAAATGCTATATTAATTAATTCCATATAAACAATGATTTTAGATATATTTTCCACACGACCTAGCAGCTCTCCGAATAGCGTCCAGTTGAGACGATAGTTTAAAAAAACGAATTTAATTTGGAGGAGATACACCTTAATGAACATACATTTATTTATATATTTTACCTTAGTTCAGTTCACGTAAGCAAGTATTGTGTATATTAGCTCTAAAAACCCAAAATTATCTTTTTCCTTTGCATTGCAGCTATGGTCACGTGCGTATTTACGTTCCGTAAGTTGTAGTGAATCTGCTGCTCGATGGCACTCAATCAAAGCATCTAAACGCATGACCTTAACTTTGCTAAGCTAATAGAATTTCATGCACACAGCTATATGAGTGCTGGTAAATCAAAAAAGCAATTTATGTATAATACACATATGTACAATATACAAATACAATATATGCCAATATACTTCTTTACAAGATGGTACCATCTCATCCCTTTAGTGTTGAACTTTCAACCGAAGTAAACCCCCTACTGTCCAGGTACGGATTTCCTGGCTACCAACGTCAAGTTCTTCGTCGGAATGTGATTTGAGCATTTTTTATGCTCGCACAAATGTTAGAGTTCAGATATTTTCAGTTGAAAGCTGTACTAACTTTTTTTTGTTGTTTTGTTCTTAGTAAAAGTTTATTTACTTACAAAGCAAATGCAAATAATTACACCTTCACTTATACAGGGTGGGCCAAAAGAAACCAAGGGGTTTAAGATTTTAATAACTTTTTCGTTTATTAATTTTTTTTTTATTTTATTTATTTTATTAAAACCCGCAGATCATCGGCAACGTCTAAATTAGGTTCTGGGGTTCTCAAAATCCAAGAGCCATTCATCAACGCCAATTGCACCCCATCAGGTGTACAGTATGGTGTGGGATCACATCTGAAAATGTCATTGGGCCTTACTTCTTCGAGCATGAAGATGGAAGTGCTGTAACCGTAAATGGAGAGCGATATCGGTTTATGATAGAAAATTTTGTACGTCCTGCTCTTGAAAACAGACCTGGTATGTGGTTTGAGCAGGACGGAGCCACTGCTCATACTGCCCGAGACACAATGGCACTTTTAAGTCAAATTTTTGGACGGCGAATAATTTCCAGAAATTCGGAAATTATTTGGCCAGCGCGATCGCCAGATTTGACAGCACCCGACTATTTTCTTTGGGGTTATTTGAAGGAGCGAATGTATGTGAACAACCCAGAGACAATCCTTGAACTCAAGGCAAACATTGTTGCAGAAATTCGAACGCGTTTTGAAAGATGTTATGGAAAATGCTCTAAAAAGAGCCTATCAGTGCGAAGCTGAAAACGGTGGTCATTTAAGAGACATCATTTTTCATACTTAGTGTAAAAAAATTTCCCTTTTGTATATTATATAATCTGAAAGAAAAAATAAATAAAAAATTAATAAACGAAAAAGTTATTAAACTCTTACATCCCTTGGTTTCTATTGGCCCACCCTGTATAAAACCTTGTTTGGAGCCAGCAAAATTGCGAGCAGCACAGTCATTTGATTTCGTAATTTTGTGGATGATTGTCTATAATTTAGTCTAAATACTTTTTTTGGTGAACTAACATCCATAACGCATGAAGAAAATTTACTTTTATATAAAAGAAAAGTGAGTGAACACCACTATTTGAAAAATATAAAAAATCAACAAATATTTTCAGCCCATATGAAATTTACACTTTACGCCCGTTTCTTTGTAACCCAGATGCAAAAGAACACTAGGTAGGATAACGAATTGCATGTACCGCAAAAACACTAACTCGGAAAAAAAACATCCGACCTGAGATGAAGTGTTGGGAAATGAAAAACCAGAGCTATTGTGAATGCGCCGGAAGAAAATACGTGGGAAATTTCTGTTTAAGACCTAATTCCTTTTTATTTGCGTAGTATTTTTAAATATACTACTGCATAAACCCAAAAACTGCTGGCGCATTTCTTTTCCGTTATTAAATAGCAATAAACAAATCGCATGAAAGTTGCGAACAGGGTTGCAACTAAAAGAAATTTTATCCGAGTTGGAGCGTTCTTTTGCAACTCGGGTACAGAGAAGCGGGCCTTTTGTTATAGTAAAATTGACTGAGGCTACAAAATTGTACACTGGAAAATAGAAATTTGGATTAAGAAGTTAGTGATATTGATGGCACTTTTATTAAATCTGTTGAATTTTTATATAATGTCTCAATAATTTAAAACCTCCACTTATATGATTTTTATTAAATAATTATCTATATTAAAAAAAAGCTTATCAATATAACGAGCCCTAACCGCAAAAAAATATACATGAAATTTTTTTCCGAAATTTTATTTTTGATGTAGAAGTTCTCCTTAAGAATCGAAATGCATTGCTGCGTGAAAAGTAAAATTTTAGAAAAAAATTTTCGCATAAATTTTTCCACATTTAGGACTCCATATATATTACTATTATTTTTATGAACCCAGCTGTACACCTGTAATAATTTTTCTCATATTAGGACTGCTTCCTTTTGTAGTTTATGGTAGA
Source organism: Anomoia purmunda (assembly GCA_951828415.1). Taxonomy (NCBI): domain Eukaryota; kingdom Metazoa; phylum Arthropoda; class Insecta; order Diptera; family Tephritidae; genus Anomoia; species Anomoia purmunda. Next base: position 13,940,943 of record OX639995.1, on the reverse strand, counting down.
AATTAGTTATTTATTTATTTATTCAAGTCAATAGAATATTACATCCTCACAGACCAAGGTTACAAATCAATTGTATCATAATCGTAATAAAAGAATTAAGTAATTTCACACAGATTTTTTAACACCATTATACAACTCTCATTTGAGAAAGTCTCTATGCAAAGAAATGTCTAATTATTATTAATTTAGAACTCACAGCTTATTTCATTCTGAATGCGATCTAGGGATAAATTCATTGAAAGCGTAATTAGTTATATGTAAATTTATATAAAACAAACAATTATGTCGCAAATATTTCAGAGGATCATTAAAAGTTATATGCTCTAATAACACAGAGCAATTAATTCTGATTAACGAATATAAATATAAATATTTGCATATAATGAATATTATTTAACATTAATATTAGGAAAAAACCTTAAGTAGTCCAATACTGGATTATATAACTTTACTATTCCCGATTATTTCCAATCTTACTTTGCTTGTGCTCTTGTAACAATTTGCTTCGAAAAGATTATAAGAAATATGCGCGGCAGAAATGAAACTTCTTTAACAAAATTCCAGAAATTAAACATATTTCCTTATATGGAAAAATTTCCTTACATTTCATTTTTCACACAACCGGCAACGCTGTTCCAATATATATTCGCTTATTTCTTTCATTTCACGCCAGTTTTGCAATAATAACTTAATTTTTTTTGTTTCTAGTTAACTTTTTAAACAGGTGGCAACCCGAATCAAAAATATTTTTCAGTTAAAGCATTTCTAGACTTTCTTTGATGGATACACATACTGTGATATATGATTAATATTATGAAAGTAATTTAGGGTGGTATTGTGAGTTCCGATGCGAATGAATCTTTTCTCGAATTTATTTGTTTTTTACTATGAGTAGCGAAATGAAAATCTGTTCGGAAAAATGAAGCAAACGGGTGGTATTGGTGGTGAGCATTCGCTTCGCCAACACATTTGCTTCGCAACTCACAATATCAGCCTTACTTTAAAAATATTTTCGACATTAAGGTTTCTGAAATAGCCACAATAATATTGAAATATTTAAATTCACTTATTAATTGCCTATAAATCAACTTTACAAACAAGGTGGCAACTCTCTCTAAAACAATATTTTTTAGCTCCTTTTTTGCTTGGCACCGGTATTGTGTTTGTTTAATAATTTGAGTAATTATTTGACAGACGACAACCATGTTCAAAAAAAATTTCAAACCTTTTAATTTTAAGCTTTTCAAAATTTCCTTCGTTTGATACCATTAAACGTACGTGCATATATATAAGTGGTAGAATTCATGCTAATTAAATTTTTTAATTAAACTGAACTAATCTTTAGATATACGTGGCAACCTTATTTAAAAATATTTTGTTTTAATACTCTTTCGGCATACACTATAACTTCACTATTTTATTTATTTAGTTATATTGGAAATTTTAAATAGGTGGCAACGCTCTTTTAACCGTTTTTCGAAATTAATCTTTGATAATATCTTTCGTATGTAAACCATACATATTGCAATATTTTTTTTTTAACTAGTCAGTTTGATTTTATTTCTTAAAGGCGCGTCAACTCTCAGCCTTCAGGTTATTAGCTATTTATTTGTAAAATTGTATCCAACATTTTTTTTTAGTTATTTGTGATTATATCTGCGATTTCCTTTTGTTGCTTATCAATTTTTTTTGTTACTTGTAATAGTAATCGCTTACTAATCATAAAGGATGGCAAATAATGGTAATTAATAATTAAATATTTTCTTAACCGTACGTTGTTCTTTGGGTACAATTCCACATTCTAATAAAATATGTATACCCAATAAAAATTGTATCAATGAAAGTGTTGAACAAAATCGATTACTCTTGAGTGATGTGTAATAAACAAAGCGATGTGTAAGGAGAAATATTTTCCCTCCTTACATATAGAATTCTACCAAACACAGAGACATCCTCGCCCCCTTCAATACTTTCAAAACTAAGAAGCCAATATCTTTCTCTGATTGATCCAAAACCAGCTAAACTTTTTAAAGTGAAGGTTGTTGCAAGGACAAGAAACATATGAAACCTCAATATGGGTAGAAATCTACTCACAAGGTCGGACAATACATATCTATTTTTAATAACAGAAGCTCAAAAATACTGAAGTGAAATAAAAGCCGACCAAACAAAAACAAAAACAAGGTGTAGCACTTTTTGGTGAGCGTGAGAAATTCCATTGCGAAAAACCAAAAAGTTCGGCCCGGCGAGATCAATATTTTTTAATGGTCAAATTAAGTTTTCGCGACAAGAGTAGTTTGAAAAATTTTAAATAAAATATTTTTGAAGAATGCATGTGAGTTAAATATCGAAAATATGAAATAAAATTTCAGAAGCACTTTTTTTTAAACCTCTCTCATAGTTGCCCCCTTCTGAACCCTTTTTTGACAACCACTTCTTATGTTCCGTCAAAAAATTACAATTATTGCATAGGTACGTATTCCTTTTTTAAATTTCTTGGCGATTGTTATCTATCGTATGAAGTTTTTGTGAGAAAACAGCCATAGCGAAATCTTTCATCAATAAATTGCTATAACCTTTTATTAGGTAGATATATTTCCAACTTGCACGATTTTCTTATAATAAAATGTTTTTTTTTTTTTGGTTTTTTCATTTTCACAACTCACAATTTCAATCGTAATTTATCTTAAGTATACAACAAAAGATTTGACAGCATACGCATCTAAATACTGCTCAGTACCTCCTCAGTACGTTATTATGACAGTGAACGCATCATGGGTCTCCACTCAGATTACTCTGCTTTGCCAGTGTCATACTTCATACTCGTATAGAGTAGAAAGTAAAGTAATTAACAGCGTTGCTTTGGTGATTGTTTGCTTTTAATACAGACGTGGGATGCTTGTCACCAACGATTACACCACAACAACAATCACATGTCGAGAACACAAAGGCCATAGTCGAAAGCAGTCACTACGTTCGAAGTGCATTTTTATGTATTGAAAGATTTTGTTTGCACAATCTTTAATAACACTGTGCAGGACTTACACAGAGACATTGCACTTACAAATTGCATCTATGGAAATTAAATAATAGGGAAATATCACACCTAGCAAACTTCTGAGTTCACTGTTTTACAATTTGCGCAAAAATACTTAAGTAGGTCGAATTTAAATTAGATGCAATGTGAAATTTTACTATACAAGTCCGAATCATAGTGCTTATCTTAGGCGGCGAATCCCAATTGGAGAGCAAATTTGTTCAAGCTGATTTCGTTACACAGTTGAGATTTTTATTTATTCAAATTTTGCACAAGTTAAAGAGAATGAAAGAAATTTTCAAACTTTTGAATTACATTTTTTAGAATATTTTCTGGTTTGCAGTTTTATAGTTTATTTTTAAATTATACCTTTCATGAAGATGGAATGCTATTATAGCTTTGGTTCATTGTTTGCAAATATAAGAAGAAGAAGATATAATCATGCACATAGATGACCGTCTGTTGATGTTTGAAAGCAAACTACTCCCTCAGTTTTAAAAATATCTGACTGGAATTTGAGAGACTGATGCAATTTCATAATGCCCCACTAAAGGGTGGTTAAATTTTAAGGGCCGATGTTGATTTTGAATAAAACACAAATTATTTTGGAAATTCTTGCAATTTCTTTTTATTATGATAATATGGTGTAGTTTAATTATGTATAGAACAAAATATCGGCCAAATGTCCGCCGCGACCTCGGCACACACACCTCCATCCGATGGTCCAAATTTTCGATGACGCTGAGGCATAATTGAGGTTCTATGCCGTTAATGTGCCGAATTATCTCATCTTTTAGCGCATGAATTGTTGCTGGCTTACCGACGTACACCTTTTCTTTCAAATAACCTCAAAAAAAGTAGTCCAACGGTGTCAAATCACATGATCTTGGTGGCGAATTGACATCGCCACCACGAGAGGTAACACGGCCATTGAATTTGTTGCGCAAAAGAGCCATTGTTTCGTTGGCTGTGTGGCAAGTGGCAACATCCTGTTGGAACCAGCTAAGAGCATGAAAATTGATATCCTTGTCGCTTATTATTAACAGAAAGTGCCCAATGAGAATCCTACTGATTAGGTCCTTATAACTTATAGCTCTCATACAACTGATTGCTCAGATGCGATAGTTTTTTTTTTTAACTCCTTCTGTTAGACAGCAAGAACCAGTGCAATTTTGTAAACAGTTTACTTAATAGTCATACACAGTCCCGCCGTTGTTTTATTAGGTTAGGTTGTGTTAGGTTAAATTTGAAAAGCGTTGCGTGCTTCCAATGAACCTACAGAGCTGGTTAATCCCTACTCTCGATATGTCTGCCGGAGAGTGGATAAGGACAGCTGAGTTCAAAGTGTTGAGATGATTCCACCTCCTCATCCTCCAGTATGGGTTAGGGCTAATATTGACGCGCATCTCATCCAATCGAACTTGAACAGTTTGTTAGACACATGGCATGGATATAGGCTATATTTTAATCCGTGAGATGGCGCATGAGTCGAGATATTTTAAAAATCTGGTTTTATGTTTATATTGATGATATCAGTAAGACATGATGCCGGTGCAATAAAAAATAATCAATAATAAATGCAGTAGGTGGCGATATAGGCGAGGTATTCAGGATCCTTGTATTTATGATCCGATTTTGTTTAAATCAAAACGTATAATGGAGACCTGACGCGAAATTTTTTTTTGAAAAATCGAACCGATAGGTGGCGCTGGAATCGAGTTAACCAGAAAATCTGAATTTATGATCCGATTTTGATGGTAATAAAAAAGGGATAACGGGGTGCGACGAGAGCACTTTTATGAAAACTGAATTCGCTAATTGGCGCTATAGAAGAAAATCTGTATATTCGGTCCGATATTGATTGTAATAGAAAAGTATCCTGCAGGTTCGACTACAAATGCTTTTATAGTTAATCTTTGAAAACACATGCGCATAACTACGTATACTATATTCGTACGCTATATCTGCAAAAAAACAAATGTATAAAAATCAAAATTCCTCTGTAGTCTCGACATCATCTATACTGTGACTGCAGAACATTGTTTTTTTAATTCTTCGAAGATGCACTTCTAGATAAAAAAAAAACTTAGAAACAGATTAAGCAACGCAGACGAAGTCTCGGTTATCAACCAGTAGTTGTATAAATTTCAAGTCAAGCTCAATTCGTTTTTCTTGTTGTAATCCATACCACGACTACTTTTATGCTATTTCTGTTATATATTTTTCCTAATTTTCTACGAGTGTGTAATTTGGTAGTCGGTGATCTTCCGTATTTGTTTACTAATTTTGTTCACAAATTATATATAATCCCATAAACGCTGGTGATGTCAATGTAGTCCCAGCATTGTAGTGTAGTGCGATGAGCTTGGCCTGTATGGACGTCTGTATTTTTTTTCTTTTTTTTTTTGTAAATAAATGAGCACGGCACACAAGAGAATTGGTTTGGCAATGGATTCATACATCGCGCTCGCAAGCTTGAATTTGAGGCTCCATGTTTGCCAATGAATTAGTGAAATGTGTATTTACTAATTGAATAAATGGATCAATTTAGTTGCCCCATTTACGTTTCCTGGAGAATATAGCGTTGCTAAGTTTTTACATTAACTTGATTTAGTACAATATGGTAATAATACAGCGCGTTTTGTAGGAATTTTGGGATCGTGTCCCGTAACCTTATATTAAGATGACAATAACATCAATAAATGGAAAAATAGCTTACCCTGAGGTGAATCTTTAATAGCTTAGAACCTAGGGTTTTCTTACCTCGGATGATACATAGCATAAGGTTAAGTAATTGTACTATAGATTTGAGAACCCTTGTGACCTGGCGTCATATGGTTCATTCGACTCCTTTCCTCTTGATGCAAGTGTTGAACAGGGAATTTTTCTAGTTATACAATGCACATCAATGGGGTTTTCTCAGGGAAAAGACCCTGAGAGGCTCGGAAAGGCATGTATAGTTAGTATTTGTGGTTAAGGCTGCGTGCATGTCGGAGCTGCGATAAGCGATAAGATTGATACATGTACTTTCGTTTGAGCAGGTGTTTCTTTTCGTTTGACGCATATGCTTATTAAAACGGTTAAGTTTGTGTTAGTGTGCCATTTATTTTAAAAACTCACAGTTTGGTCTATTACTATATTTCTCGGCATTAAAGTCCAGTTTTGAGTTAAATGATGTTCAATTCGGTGGGGTGCAATAACGTCACTGGTAATAACGTCACTGTGACTTTATTTCCAATTGGAATGGAAATAAAGTCACGGGACATTATTTCCAATTGAAATGGAAATAAGAACACATAAAAATTGACTGTAAATGAGAAATAAAGACACATTCCACATATTGCAAATGGGAAATAAAGTCACTTTTTAATTTCGAACTATATAAAAATTTCGTAAAAGGGAAATTTTCCTTTTACAAAAAGATTATCATGTACAATTTACTATATACATATGTTATAAAATTTCCCTTTTACAAAAAGATAAATAAATACATTTCGTAAAAGGGAAATTTCCAATTACTAATGGAAATAACGACACGTGACTTTATTTCACTTTCAAATGGAAATAAAGACACTGTGTCGTTATTTCATGTGACGTTATTGCACCCCACCGTTCAATTCCTTCTCTATCAATAATTATATTATGCAGTAAGCAAATGCACTTAATTATAACGTCAGCTAAAGTTGGGGCGGTTTGAATATATGTAGCTAAAATTCTCCATTTGGAATAAATTATACCAAAAGCACATCCAACCGTTCTTGTCGCCCTTGACAACCTAGCATTATAATATTCCTTGTCCGCATCTAATCTTTTTCTGCTATAAGGTTTTAATAAATTCGGTAAAAGTGGATAAGCTTCATTGCCCATAAAAACAAAAGGTTCACTGATGTCAGAATTTGGTAACGCACAGGCTTCAGGAATTTTGTGTCAAAGCCCTAAATGTTCCACCATCACTCTGTTTACCGTAACCTCCAACATCAATGCATATAAACTTGTAACTGGCATCTACTAATGCTTGTAAAACAATAGAAAAAAAATGTTTGTAATTGTAGTACATTGTTCCAGAATGTGCAGGGCTTTGAACACGAACGTGTTTCCCGTCTATACTCCCAATGCAATTAGGGAAATCCCACAAATTTTTGAAATCGTTCGCAATTTTTAAAAAGTCACTTTCGTCTGGAACTTTCATGTGGATGGGATGAAGCACTTTCCATATAACGTTAACAACTTCTTTTACAATTTGTCCAACTGTAGAAGCTCCTATTCGAAACGAAAACGCTAGACTCCGAAATGACTGACCAGTTGATAACTATCTTAAATAAAAAAGATTTAAAAACACATTTTAACCAAAAATATTAATTTAAATTTTGCATTAAGTATTGTTTAATTTTTTATTGTAGTACCTGTAGTTCGAAATAAATGAGGGCCTACGTGACAAATACAGAATTACGCTGGCAAACATTTCCAAACCAAAATCTGGTTCCGCTCGATTGACGGGTTACAGAGGCTCGTGACAGTATTTTGATAACCTGTCATTTTGAAAAGATTAGTTTACTGCCAGGAAATCCACCAGCAACTTACCAGTCAAAGTTGAAGATGAATCTATGAGTTCGTTGATGGATGAAATTTTACCTGATGATGAAAGTCAAGATTATATTTTAAAAGAAACAAGCGAAATTGAAGTTCCAACATTTTCACAGCAACCTTTAAATTCTTCTAGAAACCCAGTAAAGACAAAGCGTTCAGAAGAAGATATTGGAAATGCATTGCTTGAAAAGAGAGCAAAAAAGATGAGGACGATGAAGATCTTTGTTTTTTTTTAAAGTTTATTGCCTCATGTGAAAAATATGTCTTCATCGGATAAAATACAATACAGGATAAAGGTATTGCAGCTGACACATGAATGGATTAACCCAAAAACTGTGTATATCGAATATACCAATGAAATCAGCTTGGCATACATATGTCATGACAATGCAGGAAACAATAAAAATTCTCAATCGACATCGCTTCCGATTCACAATAATCAAAATGCTTCACTGCTTTTATTTACATACATATGTATATTATATACCAATAAATTTGTTTTATTTATGATATATTATTTTCTTAAATTGTCTCCAATAAATGTTGTACGTACCTTATGGTTAGCATCAATCGCTCCTCTTGAAGTATTGGCCTGCTGTGGCAATTTTGCCAGCCTTGCTGCAGTCGATCCGAAATTTGAGACAGAATTCAATCGAATGTATTGCTTGTCATTTTAATATATTCGAAAAACTTTTTTGGATCCTGTCTCAAGCTATAATAAAGATGATGAAATTCTCCGAAATTTCGTCTTTCTTGGTTTATAGGATGCGCCGAAAACTGGCGTTTTTCCCCCTCAGTATTATGCATATGATAATATGCAGCAGTAGACGTCAACAACAAAATATTTTCTTCTTCAGAATCACTCATTTTTTTAGCTGTTCACTATACAAAACTTAAATTGCAAATGCAATTTACGCTCTTATTGCAGCTCTGTTATGCACACCACACAAAACTAACACTCGACGCTATGCTCTAGTCGCTGCTCTTATCGACGCTCTTATCGCTTATTGCAGCTCCGACATGCACGCAACCTAATACGCATACCGATTTTGCTATGAAGGGATTTTTTTTAGAGAACGACTCGTTATATACTGCGATCTGTTCCACAGATGTTAACTGAAACGAGGCACAGCTAATGGTATCCTATGACTTTGGTTGATCCACCGGTCAAAATGAAAGAAATGGTTTATCTTATACCATCCTCATTGAATAGATTTCTGAAAATTTCCAGTAATCTATGCAAGAACATTTTGGAGGGGGCTGCACGTGGATAGAGTGGGAGCCAGCGATATACAAATACATACAAAAAAGTATCAACGAAACTTTTACTGCTAAAGATTAAATTGAAAAATCAGGTATGGTTGGTTTCAAATATGTTTTACCAAAATAAAACAAACACGTTGTCTTAACTCAACGAAATACTTTATGCCGATACACTTAATGTCTCAAAAAATCTAAACTGCACGCTAACACTCTACATTCGAGTCTCGGGAAAAAGTGGCAGCAGGCCCACCAAATATACAGATTGATATAAAATTGAACCTGCGTGGTGGTCATTTAGGAGGTGGTCTGTATTGCTTACTTAACCAGTCTAATTCTGGTGTTGGGTTTGAGGCTTCGATTGGCTTATTTTCCTGCTGGGCTTGAACTTCAATACTACGTTTTCAGCACACAAATAATGTTGTCATGAAATGTCTAAATGAAATTTGTGTATTTTCTTGGATAAAGACAATTTTATAGCATTGCATTTTTCGTTGAACATGTTGACGAGAAAATTCTAGCAGTTATGTTATACATTTTGATAAAAGCGATAAACTGCAAGGATACAAAATATGCAATACATTCAATACGAGTATATGACTCTACACAACTAGAGGATCATTTTTTATTTTTTAGTTAAGTGGCGATAAATTTATTTTTGAATATTTCGTGTGAAGGTTTATTAATAAAGCAAAACTTCTGATGGGACTTTCGTTCAAAGTGAAATAGGGGTATTATTTTTTAAAGCGGATTTTAAAAGTTAAATTAAATTAAACTAATAAATTAAACAAACAATCTTGAACTATGGGTATCAAAGTGATTTAAGAGGGCTTAATTATGATTTTTAATTTTGAAGGCGTTTGCAATTTGTTTACAAAAATTAATTCAATTCGATTGTTAATTTAATTAAAATATTACAATAATATTAAAGATATTTTAATATATGGGCGTCAAGATATTTTGGAGGAAGTTGCGCAATTTAAAAAAAGTTACATATAAATTGAATGACGAGAAACTAAAAGAAAGTCAAAGTACCATTGGCGCTGTTAGAAATCAATATTTCTTCAGCCGATATCAAATTAAGCAATTAATTGTAAAAATAACGAAATGCAATCAAATTCGTGTAAAGAATTAAACGCAATTTACTTTCTGAATTTGCTCTTGACAAATTTTACTTTTCTATTCTTAGGATCCCAAAGTATTACTTCTGACTTTGATAGCAAAACTCGTGCAGCTGCGTCTGACCTTCTCAAAAACGTTATGCAATTTTTCTTGATTTCTTCCCTATTTTTCATGAAGTACGCTGATCAAAAGGAAAATTTTGACAGAGTTAATTTAAAATTTAAATTTGCTTTGAAAATTATCAAATTTACCATGAAATCGTGCGAAGAAATAAACATCGAAAATGAACTGAATACCTTAATGGCTAACGAACAAAATGAAAAGCACCAAGAAAACTCGATGAGAATCCCTCAAAACTTCAATTGCTTTTGCTCTCTTTGCGTTTTACCGTACCGAGTTCAAAAGCAACATTTGACATATTCACGTTCAGCTTTCGGAAAAACTTAGAAGAACAGGAAATTTTGGTACTCTTAAATCGATCAATTCTATTGTTGAATTGCATTGTGAATCCTTTGAACCATAACCCGAATGCATTCTGATAGAAATACAAACCCATCTCGACTCGTTTGATCAATGTAAAAATTTCTTCGATATTTTGAACAGAGCATACAATTTACATAAAGCTTTGGCCGATTAGTTCTGACGTCACCTGTTTTTCGACGTCATGTGAAAAAAGATCTTTCAATAAATTTAAATAGGTCACGAATTCCCTCCGAACGACAATGGGCGATCATTTTGATTATCTAATGTTACTTTTTTCTTCAAAGGATATTGTCGACAAAATTTTAAAAGATTGTTTTTCTTACCCTCAGTTGAAACATCGAAGAGTTTGCACTTAACTTGTTTCGCCGTTTCATTATAACCTTATGTTCTTTTTAATATACATATATAAATAAATAAAACAAAAAATATTAACAAAGTTGTTGTTTTAGTATATGTGACCAAATAACAGTAAACAGAAATTAAAGAAAAATCAGTGGTCGAAGTGCTCCAAAACGTCTCGAAGTAGTTTTATGGAATTTTGTACGAATATTTGGTAAGCATAGGAATAAGTCGTCAAGTATATTTTATGATTGAGAGAGGGTTGCAACCTGTTTGAAAAATCAATTTTATTTAAATTTTACACAAGCTGGCTGAAATATTAAAATATGGGTGGCAAACGGTTTGCCTCGGCAAGGAAAAGTTTCATACAAATATTGTGGAGAGGGATGCCACCTGTTAGAAATGTAAAATTTTACGAAATTATACATAAGTACACAAGATGTTAAAATATGAGTATCAAACGGTACGTTGTGCTGAGGAGAAGGTTCATATGTAGCTTTATTTTTGAAGAGGGTTGCCACCTGCGTGAAAACCCGAATTAAATTAAATTATACCTGAGTTATAGATATACTAAAATATGGCTGTCATCACTTCATATCATGGAGAAAAAGGTTCATACATAAAGAGAGTTGCCACCTGCTTGAAAAGTCGAATTTAATTTAATTATACGCAAGTTATGTGATATAGTAAAATGTAGGTGTCAAGCCATTTATTTCAAAATTATAGGTATATTTTTAAGAGGGTTGCCACCTTTTTTTAAAGTCAAATCTAATGAAATTGTACAGTCTGTTATACACAAGGATATCGAACTGTTTGCCTCGCGAGGACAAGGTGTATACCTATTTTTTTGAGAGCATTGCCACCTGTTATATGTGACAGAAACAGTAATGCCTTTTCTAGTTTCATATGGAAAGGGCAAATGATAAGTAAAAATAAGCAGGACAAGGTATGCCGGGTTTTTCTAGTTAATCTGTGTATATCTTCAGTTGGCAAATCCTTCACCAAATTGGCATTTTTAATATGACTCACCCCATAACCCAATTAGGCTCGGTACGCTAATGACTAAGAATAATATTATTAGTACCTGTATATTTTTATTTGAAGAATTTAGAAGTAAGTACTTTAAGTAAAGATATATAGCTTTCAGCATTATCGGGTATCCTAAAAACCTCCGTTTTCTTAATTACTATTTTTTATCCCATCTCGATTTTGGTTATTATTCCTTATTGGCGCCGATACGGATTCGTAAGGGCTCATGTACAGCTTTGTACTACGTACATACATATTTAGTGGATATTTATTTATGTACCTATATAATTGGGTACTCATTAATCCACTGACCTACCTTCTCTAAGTACATAAATCTTCATTTCACACACTCCCAAGCTAATCAATATTCATTTGGATTGTCTTCTTTAACGCGGCAAAAGATAATTGCACTGCCGTAGGGCATATGTCGCTTTACTAAATAGACAGATGGGAGAGTTAATTCTCTAAATACATATAAAATGAATTTTTACGCTTTGTTTAACAGCATCGCGCAACTTTGTGGCATAAACCAGAGAACTTCTCATATATCTCATATCATAACTTCGTTCATATTTTATATTTATATATATATGTAGTTGCTATATATGTATGTACCTTTGCTATCTATATATATTTTTACTATATTTATATTACATATACTACATACCTACCTACATATCTCTGCAACAATGTTGCAAACGCTGCGTTGACATTTGCACTAAACTTATTTCGTTTTTAATTAAATGGCAGAATTGCTCAGCGCCAAGTTTCTTAGACGTATTCGCTACTATTCGCTAAGTGGAAATTCAGTCTACATAAAGTAATACAGTGCAAATGCATTTCCCAGCGGGCAAACAACAACAACTCATATAAGACTCAGAAAAGCTCTATAAAATACTTTAGCAGCTAAGTAAGGGAGATTGAGATGAAAATTGAATTGATGGGGTGACGACGACATGGAAAGCAATGGCAATATGCAATACGTTGTAGTAACGTAAGTGGAGAGGGATTTAGTTTTTGCAATAATGAATGATGACAATAATTTAGATTTGAAACCCCATAACTGCTATTATTTATATTTTCATTCATCTCAAAAATTTAATACAGAATTCAGAGTATTTAAAATAAAGTATCTAGGTTAATGTTATCATAAGAGTACAATTTAATAACCACATACATATAAGAAGTTACTCTCAAAAATAAGTATGCAGTGATTTTTTTACATATTCACAATGTGTTTTTTTTTGCTGATAGCTTGCGCAAATGTAAAGTATGAAAAAACGCAATACCGGCAGTAAAAAAAAATCAAAAACCCATTAAAATGCTTAGCCGCTTCAAACGTATTTTATTATACTGAAATTTGATGATATAAAATAACTATGTATATAGCCGAAAAAATCTGATTGAAATAATACAAATACTAATTTTTTGAATTGCAACTACAAATTGTTTTTTGTTTCTATATTTTTTAATAAAAGTGTAGTTCACAATGTAACATAAACCATAAAAATCCAAGTCTTATGTTGAATGCTAAATTTACAAAAAATTCAACATATAAAAAACTTAGTAATAAAAATCGACTGCATAACAGAAATATTTCTAAAAATTGGCAACGAACAAAACTTGCATAAAAAGTTAAAAAATTAATTGGCAAAAAGTATTATATATAATTTTTGTGTAAAAGATATGACTACCACGATATGGGCTTTTCGTGGTTCGCTAATGACTATAATAGTGAAAATGATAATGATAATGATAATGATAATGATAATGATAATGATAATGATAATGATAATGATAATGATAATGATAATGATAATGATAATGATAATGATAATGATAATGATAATGATAATGATAATGATAATGATAAAGATAATTATAATTATATTGATAATGATAATGATAATGATAATGATAATGACAATGATTTTTTTTTTTTTTTTTTTGCGGACAGGGGGTTTAAAATGCCTAATGCATCGTCAAGACTGTCGTCACAGCAATGGTATGTCCGGAGACTAAAACACTCCCCCCGGTTTGGAACTGTCGCCCACCCTGGGACTACTTTCGCATTGCTTCAGTCGTGATCTCTAGTGAGCGCCGCTCGCATTGCCATCGATTGCATTTAAAGAAAGTATGCTCTGCGTCGTCGATCTCCGCATCCCCATATATACATGCTGGGTCGTCTACTTTTCCCATACGAAGAAGGTATTTCCTGAAATACCCGTGACCGGATAGCATCTGGGTTAGGTAGTAGTTTACGTCTCCCGAATTCCTACTACACCATTTTTCTACTTCGGGTATTAGTTTGGCTGTCCATCTGCCCTTAGGTTCTGTTGCCCAACGTTCCTGCCATAGCTGCATCGTTTCAGTTCTCGCCTCTTGTCGTGTATACGTGCTCTCATCATCCTGTTTTCGTGTCCATAGTTGCCGCCTTTCTCTTGCAAGTAGATCTATGGGTATTGCCCCGCTTATTACTAGGATAGCCGCATCGGAAACTGTGCGGTAAGCTGAAGCCACTCTTAGTGCAGCTGTTCTCTGCACTTTGGCTAGAATTTTTCGTCGACGCTCCGTCTTTAGAGTGTCCGCCCATACTTCACTTCCGTACAGTAGAACCGATAGAGTCGTGTCCAATAGTAGCTTCCTCCTACTGGCAAGAGGGCCTCCAATATTCGCCATTAGTCTTGACAGTGATGCTGTTATGCGGGCTGCCTTTTTGGCAGCGTATTGCAATTGTGTCGAGTACGTAAGCTTGTTATCGATGCTTATCCCGAGGTACTTGACTGCTAACTTTGTCCGGAGACTCTCGTTGTTCACAGGCATGTCCATTTCCAGCGGTATGTGTTTATTTGTGAGAAGGATTAGTTCTGTTTTATCGGCAGCTAGACTGAGGCCGTGGGAATCGAGCCATGTGTGCGTTCTTATCATCACTTGGGTCAGTTTCCTTCTCGCCGTTTCGGTGTCGCGTGCGCTAATGACGGCCGCAATGTCATCTGCGTATCCAACGAGGTAGCAATCATCCGGCATGTCTATGGTTAGGATGCCGTCGTAGCTTGCATTCCATAGATCGGGTCCAAGGATCGACCCTTGAGCTGCTCCTGAGGTGATTTTCTTCCTCCTCTGGCCTTCGCTGGTATCGTATATTAATTCGCGATCTCGAAGGTAGCTGCGTATAATTCTCATTAGGTAGGGGGGCAGTTTAAAGCGGTCTTCTAGCGCGTCTATTATGCTCGTCCATTTTACGCTGTTGAAGGCGTTTTTCACATCGATCGTAGCAAGGAGTACCACTGGTCTTGAGTAGTGGTTTTTCTTTCGCGCTATCTCTACGCTGCGAATGACATCTTCGATGGCGCCGAGAGTGGACCTCCCGGGTAAGAACCCGTGTTGTCTTTCTGACAGACCCCCGGCATTTTTTATAGCGCACGCAATGCGGGGTTTCAGCAGCCTCTCTAAAAGCTTTCCTGCAGTATCGAGCATGCATAGAGGTCGATATGCTGATGGCGTCTCCCGATCTCCCTTGCCTTTACTGATTAGTACCAGTTTTTGTCTTTTCCAGACTTCTGGGAAGACTCCTTCCATTAGACATGCATTATACATATCTAAGAGTACTTCTGGGCGTTGCAAGGCGATTATTTTAAGCACTTCTGCTGGTACCCCGTCCGGTCCTGGCGCTTTGTTGCTCTTCAGTGTGCTGGCAGCTGAGTTCATTTCTTCTTTAGTGAACAAATGTAGTGAGCTATCTGCTATCTAATGACAATGATAATGATAATGATAATGATAATGATAATGATAATGATAATGATAATGATAATGATAATGATAATGATAATGATAATGATAATGATAATGATAATGATAATGATAATGATAATGATAATGATAATGATAATGATAATGATAATGATAATGATAATGATAATGATAATGATAATGATAATGATAATGATAATGATAATGATAATGATAATGATAATGATAATGATAATGATAATGATAATGATAATGATAATGATAATGATAATGATAATGATAATGATAATTATAATTATAATGTTAATGATAATGATAATGATAATGATAATGATAATGATAATAATAATGATAATGATAATGATAATGATAATGATAATGATAATGATAATGATAATGATAATGATAATGATAATAATAATGATAATGATAATGATAATGATAATGATAATGATAATGATAATGATAATGATAATGATAATGATAATGATAATGATAATGATAATGATAATGATAATGATAATGATAATGATAATGATAATGATAATGATAATGATAATGATAATGATAATGATAATGATAATGATAATGATAATGATAATGATAATGATAATGATAATGATAATGATAATGATAATGATAATGATAATGATAATGATAATTATAATGATAATGATAATGATAATGATAATGATAATTATAATTATAATGTTAATGATAATGATAATGATAATGATAATGATAATGATAATGATAATGATAATGATAATGATAATGATAATGATAATTATAATTATATTGATTATCCAGGCTCGCTAATTAAATTTTTGGGTCACTTCTTATAGTAAAACAAAAAAATATTTACAAATGAAGTAAATTTGTGCTTATGTATCTACTCCAGATTTATCAAAGTTATTAAATAACTGCATACTTGTGGTATATACAGCTACCTAATGTTATTATCAAAACTTTGTTATACAATAACTAAATCCCAACTTATAATTTACAGTCGCGTAAACAGGTTGCAGATATGTATAAATATTTTACAAGTTTGACAAATCTTTCTTAGGTTTAGAAAACAAACATTATTTTGCTGTAAACTGTTGTGTTTCTGAAGTTATATTTTATTGTATATAATATTTGCTTTCAATTATTATACACCTGCTATTTTTATAATAAGCCCTCTTTTAACGCAAATTTCATTCAAAGCTTCCTAGAAATCTTTGTTCAACATGTTGATTTTTGCGCAAGATATCAGATGCCAAATGAAAAAAATAAATTGTGCTTCTCAATGAACGGTTCTCATACATATTTGCTTAAATAAAAATTCGCCTGTTGCTTGCTTGTATAGCACATTATTTGCGTGCTTTTGATTCATCGTCTGCGCCTTCACATGCTAAAAGTGAGCTAGGTCTGTGTTTACAATCGGATTTTTGCTTTCAGTTGTTGACATTGATTAATGGAAAACTATATATTAATATATTATGTTATTATTTAAAACTTATCTTTGTGGGAAAAGAAAATCAAAACAAAACAAGCAAAGAAATTGACGCCTTCGGCTCTGAAGCAGCTTTCTTACCTTTCGTGAATTTAAACAAAATAAGCTCTAATTTATTGCTGCATGTTTGCCTAAAAATATTAAATTTTGATGTGGTGCTGATTTTATATATACTTATACTTACATATAACAAAACTCAATAAAAAGTTGTATAGTAAAACCTGATGTCTGAGCAATCAATGGTAGAGGAGCTACACCTTATGAAGCACCGATAATGATGATTTTCTTGCTAGACTTTGTATGATTGAAATGAAGGAGGTGCTTTCCATTTCCAGACAACCGGTCAGGTACGAGCATGATTTTTAATTTCGACCAAACTCAAATACATTGTTTGTTGGTGCAAATAATGAGACACGTATTTTTTCTTTTGGCTCGGAAAAATTTTTTGGCCGAATTAAACGCGATTTTGTTTTTCAGTCAAAAATCGATTATTCAAGTTGACAGTGAGAATTTTTTTTTTAAATGTCCATAACTTTGTCAAAAGTTAATGGATTTTAACAATCTTTTCACTCAAATGTCAGTAATTCTTGTCACTTCAAGATAGATTGATATAAATATTGATTTCCATTACTTGAAATTTTTTATTTAACAATAAACAAAAAGTGAAAATTTTTTTTAACATTTATTTTCTCAAAAAGTGTATTTTTTTTTCTCTGAAACTTTTTCACCGGGAAATAGACACTTTGAACTACAATCAGTATAAATCACCAATAACAAAGATTTTTTTTTTCGGAGTTATGATTTTTTGTAGATGTAATTCGTTTTTGTGGTACATGCTGAAATGTAATCAGTAATTTTCACTTAAAAAATTGAAATGATGAATAATAATCAAAGTGCTGAATAATTGCAAGCTTCCTAAAATAAAATTTTATGTGTGGATTCCTTTATGCACTGGTAGAAGTAAAATGTCTTTATTTCGTAGAATTTTTGAAATTTCACGTGTACCGTTTATGTCAGTAACTGCTGACAGGAGTAAGGAAAATAAATTCAATGCAATTGCACATGTGCGTTATTTTTTATACAAATTAGAGATAAAAAAACATGACAATAACCTATAAAGTTTGTATATTTAATATAAAACGCAAAAATGGATTTTTCATTATCGATACATTAAAATAGAAATAACTCGGTGAAGCTTCTATTTCACAAGTTTCCACTCATGTTTGCAAGATTTCGCAGTATACACACGAGTAATATTATCGACTTTAGGTCGATTCTTCCAAACATGTGTTTCTCGAATGCCCTTACATGCGGGGGTTTTTTTCCACATTGATGCTTTTTTCATTCTAAAAATTTCCAGTTCTTTGACATCTAATAACAAGTGTTTTATTTTCGGCGTTCTCAATTGCACTTTTTCCACAAATGTTTTTGCACATTGAATATAGTCCGTTGGCTCTACAGTTAAATTATGCCGCGTCGCAAAATGTTTGACTAGTCCCCCAATTCCATCACACGAACCTTTTCCGTGCCCTGTTGCAGAAAATATCAATTTTTTTTTCAATCACCGATTTTTTGAGTTCATTCAGTTGAAACCGATTTTTAAAATGACTCGCAGCACCATCAGATATAATCGTCATACTGCGCAAATTTATATCAGGAAACCTTTTCTTCAAATCATCTACAATTTTGTCTACCGCTAACAACGCATGTGCTGAATCATGCGATGTGTCGTCGGTTACGACAACATAACTTTCAGTTTTTTGGCCAACGTAACAAACTGCTGTAAAAATGGATACTTGTTTGGATTTCCAATGATAGGACTGAACTTCGTTTCTTACAATGACCGACCAATTCTCTGCAAAATCTATGTGCAGTAGTAGATGATTCGAATTCAGTTTCGAGAATTCTTTTTCTTCTCTTATGCCGGCTTGTTGAACTTTCTTACACTGTAAATGGGTATTAACTTTGAGTGTCCACTTAGCTAATGTTTGAACAAATAATTCTATTGAAGTGGTTTTTTTTGATCAAATCATTCCCTTCCCAAACATCATAACTAATTTCTTCTTGCATTTCTTCTGAGAGGAATTCTTTCAATTTTTGAATTACACCATCGGCTCCGAGGCATTTTTTGCATTCTTTAAAGATGCATGGATCGCTTTCAACCGAACAAACTGCGGCCGATAGTATAGTTTCGCGCACATTTGGAAGAACGACACTATATCTATAGATATAACTCCTGAGTTAAAAAAAAACATATTCCGAGAGCTAAAAGTTATAGTGTTGTGGTCTTTATTATTTTTATTGAACACTTTTTATCCTTGATAAAGGAAAGGAGTACCAAATTTCATGTTCTTAGCTAATTTAGTTTTGGAGTAACAAAAAAAAAACTGAAGTCTGAACAAACAGTTGTATGAGAGTCATTAGTTATAGTGGCCCGATCTGATAAATTTTCATTGGACCATTCATCATTTTTACTTCATATATCTGCATGTAAAAACTTAAGCCTGGAAAATTAACTAAGATAAAATTACAATAAGTCACTTACCTGTTTTGGAAATCTCGACAAATCTAAACTTAGCTATATCTCAAAAACTGTTATACGATTTTAAATTATGCCTTCATATGCGGATTCAGCAAAATATTTACATTTGAATTTATATAAAAACGTTCCCAGTCAGAAGATTTTTTAAATTTTGTCAACTTTGGTTGTTATTAAAATTGTTTAAGAAAATAAACGATTTTTTAACTTGAAATTTACTTATGCCAGTATCAATATTAACATATTATGAGTAATAGACATAAGAGGAAATTTAAGTCATGCTTTTTGTAGACATTTTCCTTACTACAGTAAATTTTTTTATATTTTTTAATAGTTAAAATGAAGATATATAAATTTCTGATTTAAAACAGAATTCACAAAATTTTGTTTGTCATATATATATATCGTCATATTTCAATTAATTACTTAACATTATCCAAAAGGAATTCACTAAAATACTATTTTAAAATATACAGAGTACTTTTAGTATTGAAATTCTTTCCGAAATATATTTGATAATATTCGCATATTTCAGATTTTTTTGTATTTTTATATTTTTATAAAAAAACTGATCCAAATTTGAAGCAATAAAAAGCGTCATGCCACGTGTGGAAAAATCAACAGGATACATCAATAATAAAATATGAGCATTGTACATACAGAAAATATTGTACATACATATCTACACACACACACATATGTATGTGAATGTATATACGTAATATGTACACAGGCCTTGCTTCAGTTATTTGTGGATGCATTTGTGAGTGTGTGACTGAAAATTGTAGTTAAAAGCTGCCAACAATTTAATTACGAATGCATACAATAAAAATCAAATTAGTTGTGAATAGATTCATGTGCATGCAATGCGAGAATAAAATTCTATTTCATCTTAATATATAAAAATCACGTGTCACGTTGTTTGATTGCGATGGACTCCTAAACTACTGAACCGATTTTAATGAAATTTTTAACACTGTGTGCAGTTTGGTCCAACTTGAAAGATAGGATAGTTTATAACTCTCCTTATAGTCGCATTATTTATTTATTGCAAATTATTTGTTTATTATTAGCAAAGAGCTATCCACCAGTTGGTGGCGCTAACAGCGGTATGAGTAAATGCGCTAAAGTAGATGGCGCTACAGTTATTGTGATTCCACCAGCTGGCGGTATTGAGTAAGTGCGGTATGTTACAGTAGATGGCGCTACATTTATTACATTAAATGAAAATGCGTTGTTTGAAGTTTATATTATTTGTGGTAAAGTTATACGAGTCTATGACTTCCAATATTCCAAATTTAAGAAAAAATCACATACAATCCGTGAAATAAATAAAGTTATGTATGTATGGTCAGACAAATAAGCAATGCTGCCACTCTTTTCCAGTAAATCTTCCTCGAATTTGGGAGATTTCAGAGGAATTTAGGAAATTGCAGAGTTGATTTCTGCATGTATTTCCTAAATTCAAAAAAAAAATTTCATTTAGTTGCATTTAGGTATAGAATTTTGTATGGCTAAATGTACATTTGGAGTTAAATTTAGAGCTATACTAGCTGACCCGGCGAACTTCGTCCCGCCCAATTTTTATTTGAAATAGTTAAAACGCTTTTTGAACTTAAATATTTTTGGCGAAGTTCGTTCTTTGTTTTGTTGTGTAGCGTGTAAACAAATAAAGAAGATGGCTCTCCAACACGCTAACATGCCACATACATACCTACATATGTATGTACATATGAAACTGTAAAATTTTGAACTTAAACGATAAATCGGTTTGAATCATTCGAATTCTCAGAATGAACATTTCCTCACTTTTAGATTTGCTGTGTTGTAGTAAACTATTCACTACAGTGAAATTATTTTTTATGAATAAAGACGGAAACCTTATATGTATATCTGGTATAAAAATCCACGGGATTGAGATTTGAACTTGAGGTCAAAATTTTTAAAATTATATGTATGTAGATGAACATTTTCGTAGAGTTGATAATAAACACAAATTTTCATAAAATAGTTCATTTTTGATTTTATATTCAAGTTTTTAACAAATAAGTTAATTACAAAATTGTTACTTGATAACATGTAACATTTAATTTTATAATCTTAGGATAGATAATTCTTAATTTTTAATAGTAGTATTTATTTTTTTGAATTATAAACATTTTAATTTAACTTAGCACTAATCGGTGCACAATATTTTTGGTTAACCTGTCTCGAGCTAAGACAAATAGATTTGATGGTTTCCACACACGTGAGCATGCAACATATACATAATTGCCCATGGGAAAAACATGGATTATCCAAATCTAACCCACAAATGGACATTGCTTGGCCTTGAGACTTATTTATGGACATGGCAAAAGCTAAACGAATAGGAAACTGTAGTCTTCTGAATGGTATCGCAGATTCTGACGGTATCATTGGAATACGGGGCAACAGGACCACTTCTCCTTTAAACTTTCCAGTCAAAATGGTTGCTTCAAGAATATTCCCTGTTAACTTTTTAATGACCAAACGTGTACCGTTGCATAACCGAGGTGGATTCAAATTACGCAGAAGAATAATACTACTGCTACTATGCTAGATGGTGGGCGAACGGCACATTCAGCATTCAAGTTGCCATTACAAATTCCTAGCAACCCAAACGCAATATGTAACATAAAAAAAAATAGCGCAATAGCTGCAGTGTTGCAAAGAAGTTCAATCATTATTTGGGATGAGTGCACAATGGCTCACAAATATTCACTCGAGGCATTGCACCGAACTATGCAAGATTTGAACGGCAATGATAAACTTTTTGGAGGTGCTGTCATATTGCTATCTGGTGATTTCCGACAGACGTTGCCGGTCATACCTCGCTCTACTTTCGCCGATGAGATTAACGCATGTTTAAAACAATCATTTTTATGGAGAAATGTAAAAACACTTCGATTGACTATAAACATGCGCTTACATTTACTAAATGATCCATTAGCACATATGTATATTTTAGGAACAATTGCTAGATATTGAGAACGGTACAATAGAACGGCAACCAAACACGCAATGCATTAAACTGCCAGACAATTTCTGCACTGTTGTTCACACAAAAATTTAATTAATTGAAAGTATTTTCCCGGATATACAAAATAATTATTTAGATCATAACTGGCTCAGTGGGCGGGCTATTTTGGCAGCCAAAAATGTTGATGTTGACGAAATTAACTTCCAGATACAACAGTTGTTGCCAACGATCTGATGTCTTTTAAATCAATCGATACTGTTGTTGATGAAAATGAAGGTGTAAATTTTCCAACTGAATTTTTAAACTCTCTATATATACCCGGAATGCCACCACATATTCTTCGGTTGAAGATTGGTTCAATTATTATTCTTCTGCGTAATTTGAATCCACCTCGGTTATGCAACGGTACACGTTTGGTCATCAAAAAGTTAACAGGGAATATTCTTGAAGCAACCATTTTGACTGGAAAGTTTAAAGGAGAAGTGGTCCTGTTGCCCCGTATTCCAATGATACCGTCAGAATCTGCGATACCATTCAGAAGACTACAGTTTCCTATTCGTTTAGCTTTTGCCATGTCCATAAATAAGTCTCAAGGCCAAACAATGTCCATTTGTGGGTTAGATTTGGATAATCCATGTTTTTCCCATGGGCAATTATGTATATGTTGCATGCTCACGTGTGTGGAAACCATCAAATCTATTTGTCTTAGCTCGAGACAGGTTAACCAAAATTATTGTGCACCGATTAGTGCTAAGTTAAATTAAAATGTTTATAATTCAAAAAAATAAATACTACTATTAAAAATTAAGAATTATCTATCCTAAGATTATAAAATTAAATGTTACATGTTATCAAGTAACAATTTTGTAATTAACTTATTTGTTAAAAACTTGAATATAAAATCAAAAATGAACTATTTTATGAAAATTTGTGTTTATTATCAACTCTACGAAAATGTTCATCTACATACATATAATTTTAAAAATTTTGACCTCAAGTTCAAATCTCAATCCCGTGGATTTTTATACCAGATATACATATAAGGTTTCCGTCTTTATTCATAAAAAATAATTTCACTGTAGTGAATAGTTTACTACAACACAGCAAATCTAAAAGTGAGGAAATGTTCATTCTGAGAATTCGAATGATTCAAACCGATTTATCGTTTAAGTTCAAAATTTTACAGTTTCATATGTACATACATACATATGTAGGTATGTATGTATGTGGCATGTTAGCGTGTTGGAGAGCCATCTTCTTTATTTGTTTACACGCTACACAACAAAACAAAGAACGAACTTCGCCAAAAATATTTAAGTTCAAAAAGCGTTTTAACTATTTCAAATAAAAATTGGGCGGGACGAAGTTCGCCGGGTCAGCTAGTATATATATATATATATATATACATTTTTTATTGCACTACTACTACTACGAAAACATGAGTACTTTCAATACAACTTAATAACTCTCAGCAGCGAAGGTATTAAAGAATTTTGCCAACATGATAATAGCAATTGAGTTGCGTAAAATATTTCCAATATACAGTGTGCGGCATATTATAGTGAACAAAATTCAATAAAATACAGTTTGCCATTTAAAATCTATATACACATTCTATAACATACTAAATATAAATAAAAGTTCCAAGCTTTTTACAAAAATCACTAAAATTTAAAACAAATCGTCATCAAATTTTACAAACTTTTAATCAGAATTTTTAAAAACTTTTCGAGCATGCAGTTATATATCCAATTCAATTTCAATATAATAAGCTGCAAGTTTCAAATCACGAAAAATTGTTGTTGCACTTTTCTTTCATCATCCTCCAAATGATCAAAAAATTAACGAGAATTCACTTCAATCACTTGAAACTTGCACTTTATTATATTAAGCAGGCATGTAACGGTTATAATTTTTATAAAACAACTACTTTAATCATTATTTTGTGAATTTTATTTTTTCGAAGAAAAATAATCGTTATTCTGGGATTTTTCATTTTTCTATCAAGTTTGATCGTTATTTTTTAACTTATATTTATTCGATACAAATTTCTATTTTTCCGATTCTCTTTGTTGGTTATTTTGCGATTTTTATTTTTTCGATCAAAAATAATCGTTTTGGATTTTTATTTTTTCAATCAAGTTTGATCGTTATCTTTTAATTTACATTTTTTCAATACAAATTTTTATTTCCCCTATCATATTTGATCGATATTTTGCGATATTTTTTCCATCGTAAAACATATTTTGTCAACGCCGACAGTCGCCGTTTGCGTTTATTTTTGATCGAAAAATGAAAGTTAAAAAGTAAGCATCAAAAAAAAAAAAATTTTAAAATACCGACCGAAATGATCAAAAAAATAAAAATCTAAGAATAACATTTATTTTTGATTGGAAATATAAATATAACAAGATCTTCTAAATAACAAGCATATGGCATTAGCATTAGGTCGATATACTCGAGTTTTGTTTTGAAGCAATAATTTTTTAATTCGAAAAAATCAAACTAACGATTATTTTCGATCCCTGATATTAAGTTTGATTTGGCTACAAAACTTCAACTTCGAAAAGTTTTTTGAAAATTCTGATTGAAAATTTGAAAAATTAATTTTGCGGTTCTGTAATTAGAAGACATAGTTCTCGACCTCTTGCATTTTACACAAATACAAACTAAGAGCATTTTGGTTAACTCAGCAATTAAATTAAATTGGCCCTTTTAAACGTGTGGGAATCAGCTCAAAAATAATTTCGTATTAACCTATTTCGTTTCACACTAATTGGGCAATTTTTTTAATCTGTTAATAAATTTCTGTTTTATATCTTAAACAGATGGCTGCTCTCTTCAAAAAATATCTTTAAAATAAAGCATTATATAATCCTTTTTGCTTTAGTAATGCATTTTGTTCAAATTAATTTGATTCTATTTAGCCTTTCAACTAGCTGGGAACCCTTTTCAATAACATTTTCGAATCTACTGCTTTATATCTTTTTATATTTTAGCACAAGAGTATGAATAATTAAATAACCTTTTAATTGCATTTGCCCTTTTAAAAAAGCACCTTAGAAAATTTTCAGAAATCAAAATTTTTTAAACAATACTTTTTTTAAGATCGACAATATTTTTTAATAAAAAATCAACAACAAAAATTTTGCAGATTGAAAAATTAACAAAAGTAAATTTAAATTATTTAATTTTGTAATAAAAATCTGTTCATTTCCTGTGATTTTTATGGGAAATTTTATTTCTAAATTTCTTGTTTAAATGAATAAGTGTTTTAATTTTTTTAATTTTTAAAAGGAATGATTTTTCTCTAGGTTAAAAGAATTTACTTCAAATATTTTTCTTCGTACCGCTACTTATTTTTAAAACAGTTCGTGAACAAAACTCGCAGAAACAAAACACTAACAAATGGAAACCAGTTATTGAGGCAAATTTCCCATTATAATTCTGTATGTATTCCCACTATTTTACTTCAATTTAAAGTTCAAAATCTCTAAAAAAAAAAAAACACCCGCTATGCCAATACCAATAACTCTTTTGGACTATGTAGTTTGATGAGCAGAAACAAAACCAGTATATAGAGGTTCAAATATGAAGTGGAAGAATGACTTTTTTCAGGGATTGAAAATTACAGCTATTTATGAAAACTGTCATTGAAAAATTTACTATGCAGGAAATGTTCTACTGTAAGTAATTGAAATATAAAAATCGATTTTTCTCTGCAATAAATTTTGTTTACAATTTGTATTCAAAATTTCGAAAAATAACTATTATTTTTAATTTTCATTTCATATACTCCAAATAACAATTATTTCAGATTTCTATGGAAATTACTCACAAATAACAGTTGTTTTTGATTTCCCTATTATATGTCTTAGTATAACAGTTATTTAGGATTTATTTATTAGAGTAACCAATAGAAATCAGTAAGTAACTTTTATAAATAAAAGGCATCAATATAAATCACTTGGTGGCTTTTATTTTTAAGTCGCACAAATAAAAGTCGTTATCATTTTGCACCGACAACCATAACAATAACCAACTTGTGTTCTCCAACAACTTCTTTTTAGTGGAAAGTAATAACCATAAAAATAATAACGATAAAATTATAACTCAAAAATTAAAAAGGTCACTGACGGATTTTTAGTGATGCCTCATATTTGTAGAATTCACTGATTTTACAGTACAAAGCTCCATGTCGGCCAATGCGGACGTGTAAATCATTTGCCCTGGAGACGGCTATCGCAGTGTAACCGAAATATATTGGAGAAAAAATAAATCATTTGTTTTTACTGACATCCAACACCCCCTTGACATCGAGTTGGCAAAACACAAATTGATTTGATTTTATTGCTGACCTATATAAATAAAAGTCTTCAATAACTGTTATCATAAGACTTATTTTTATAGACGTCTTTTACTTGCAAATGTCACTGAATTAATTTTATCCAATGACTTTTATAAACAAAAGTTTTCTATAATTGTTATCATAAGGTACGTGTTATTGAAATAATAGAAACTGTTATTTGTAGATAATTTACGTAGAAATCAAGAAAAATTGTTTCTTTGGATCTATAAAATAAATCTCAAAAATATTAGTTACATATTTAAAGCGTAATTAAATTAGAAACCCAAAATAATTGTTAAAGAGCGATTTTTATAGTAAAAATTGTATCAATTACAGCCCCTGTTTTTATTTTTTTTAATTTTCAATTCTTATATCAAAGTTTTAAACTCTTTATTACGCCCAATTTCTGTGAAACATTCACACTTTTCCATGAAAAGGTTTGCAAAATTTTCAACCATGGAATTTTTTCGAACATTTTATTTTTTGATACTTGTAAAGTGCAAGTTTGAAGTGGCTAAAAATTACTGTTAATTGTATCGAAGCTATTTTTGTATATAGAAGATTTCAATGGTTATTTTAAGCCACTTCAAGTCTACCTTCTATTGTAAAAAGTTCAATAATTTATAAAACTGTATTTAACAAAAATGCTGTTTAAAAATTTCTCTCGCTCTCCAAGACTCTTACTGAACACTGCGTTTCATTTTGCAACTTCTACCAGTTTACGATGAAACAAAAATCCAAGTCGACATGAAGCGGAAATAGTAGAATCAATATTATAAGTATTTAGCAATATTTGGCAAGCGATAAGAATGAATCCACAGCAAGTGAATTGAAGATAAATAAAATATAGTACATATAATAGGGCAACTTTGTGTAGAAAATATAGTAGAAAAGAAATACTTAAATGTATATATTATACGAGTATAGCACATGGATGCATTTTCTATCATAGCTTTTACATTGTGGGGTGGAGTTGCTGGTGGACGTGAAAGTGTAGAGAAAACGCTGCGCAATTTCCCCTGTTCATTTCCGTTGCTAGCAGAAATGAAGTTGCGAGGCGCATTTTCAATTGTTATTTCCAACAGATACTCTCCATCCTCGTTAGTACGAAAAAAAAATATTGATTTCGCTGGGATGATCTGTCAATTTGCTTTACGCACCTGCGCCCACGCAGATATGTGTAAACAAAATTTTACCAGAATCCTAAAATGCTGAGCAAAAGTAAAAAAAAACGTGATTTTTTTCTTTGGAATTTTGAATTTAGGGTTCTATTGAACACCCTTTTCAATTACAAACATAGGTCAAAGCTATATACAGCCATGGTGTAAAGTTTTATGCATCAATGAAATTATTGAAAAAAATTTTGCAGCGCCAACTTATGGGAAGAATAAGTGTGTGATGAAAAAGTGCACATAAATTCCGTAAATACACTGGCTCGTAGCTTAAATCGTGCAATGCTATTTTTTACAATATTGACAGTTTTTTTCGTGCTACATATTTTGCGTTAATTTTTATAAAAATGTAGTTAATTTTCATGATACAATAAAGATGCATATAAATATAGCAAAGAAAAAAGATACAAAGTTTCGGTCCTTTTTACTGTTATTTCGTTACTATTTTTAAGATGCATGTATTCAAAAATTATTTTATAAAACCAGCTTAAAAATAATAAGCATGCTTAGTTAGATGTTCATATTTTGTAACTAGTACAATAATTTAGTAATTATAACAAGATTTTTATAACTTTATTTTCAAAAATGTTGATACATTCGATAGTCTTGACGAACATATACTAGAGTTTTATCATATGTACAGCTATACATTTTACAAACAAATAATTTTAATAAACATTAGTTATAAATTGAATCTTAAGTGGATACTAGGGCTTGAACTGTCCCTACATTCGGATATTCGGATATCCATGAGCCCCACCACGCAAAAAATGCATCTCTGCTATAAACATACCATTTGACAAACCCAACGACTCTACCGACACGAGTATGAGTGACGCGACGAGTTGAATATAAAATAATTTTTCGAGGTGTGCATTTACACGACCATCAATAAGCGCTCACACCGTTAGTAAACGAATGGAATAAGGCAGCTGGTGAAAGATGTTTGGGATAGCGATTTGTAGATTAATACCGAAACCTTTTTGTGATTGCTAGTATTACTCATTTAATTATTTCCTCTATGTTGCATTTCATTAATTTCTAATATCCGCTTATCCGTTATCCGGCTTCTATGATAATATCTTGAAATCCGAACATCCGGATTTTCGGTTGAAGGATCAGATTATCTGAATAGTTGAAAAATCCGGATGGAATTCCCAGCCCTAGTGGATACTATTATCTCTTAATTATTTTTAAAATCACAATCATATCCCGCAAGTACCGTGGTCTCCAATATCTATCACTGAATAAAACTCACATGAAGTTGAAAGTACGTTAAAATAATATAACTATTTTAGGGTTTTTTTATGAAACTATATAAATTTATTAATTAATTAAATACTTATATACATACATATATATATAGGTATGTTAATTAAAACTTGGTATATCTCTACATTATATATATAAAAAAAAAAATTCTGAAATAATTAAATGTAAAATTAATTTTAATATATTATAATTGAGGTTATTTATATTATAAAATTTATTTTTGAAATTTATTGTAATTTAAAATATTTATTAATTAACATATAATTAATATAAAAATAATACTCCATTTCTTTTATTTAATGTATAAAAATAAATTTTTTATAAAATTAAATATTAAAATTTTATTTGAGTAGTCTTAATAATTGTAAATAAAATTATTTAAATTTTTTTTTGTAATTGAATAATTTGGTAAAATTTATAAATAAAAATTTTTTCATAGTGACAAAAGTTTAATACTATAAAATTTAGTCCAAGTAAGTTAAAATAATATAACTATTTTATTTAAAAAACTCTGTATATTTAATCGTAGATATAAATGAAATGAATAATAAAAGACTCATTCATTTTCTGAATGACCCCCATGAAGAGAAATAACAATTTTGCTATTCATAGCAACAAAGATATATATGTATGATCGCACGTGAGCACATGGAAATCGCAAACTGAAAATATTTGACGTATGAATAAGAAACGAACACCAACTCTGACGTAATATTTGAGTCTTTAAAAAACTTGTTTACAAAAACAAAAACAAAAGCTTATGCACCACCAGAGACATCACATATAGAAACAATAGCGAATTAAAACCAAGCTTCATCCTCTCGAAAAACCAAAGAGGAAAAAGCAGCCAATAAATAAACACTTAAAACCTTTCAAAAAAATTTCATTGTACCTCAGCCACGTCATGTAGTGATAGGGTATATCTTCCGAAACTTTTATCTTAATTTTCACTTTACCAATTGGAAAAACTCATCTGAAATTTGCAGCCAAAATAGTACTCTTATCGCAATGTTGAAAGGTACACAATTCGCAAATCTGTGAAAGGAAAAATTACTTAGAGCTTATTTATATATATTTCAAGTTAATTACCTAAATTTGCAGCAAATATTCTGAAGACTGAATTATATATACGCTACGCAATTTAAAGCGCCAAATTCAAAAAAAAAAACAGTAACGGCAGTGATGTTCACTCATACTTTTCAGAAAAATACGTAAAATGAGTGTTTCTCCCACAGTTTTCATTCCGCTTTATGTAAGAGAGCATCATGCAAAACGGGGATACCGAACTTGTTAAAGTTACAACAAACATCGCCGAACTCGTGTTGTCTCCTAACCAAATTTGACAAAGGATGATGGAAAATCGTTGCAATATACATCAACTTTTTACCCTGCCAGAAAAATAGAAGATAAGAAAGAAACAATTGTTTATCTTTATTTCTTTACACACATATTACATTTCAAATTTTGTTATTATTTCTACTAAAATATCCCAGCAAACCTTTGGAGTCATAAATGAATGATTACGGAGTCTTTTTTTTTAATTGTATTCCTTTCTGCAAAAACGCATATGAGCCTAAAGCCATCACCAAATGAGCCGCAGTACGAGTCATGTGATTATTATTGTCTGATATATGACTCATTTCGTTCTTTTGCTCTAGACTTTCTTATGCGTCATATTGACCTCATAAATCACTCCTTTTCGATTCACAGCTTTTAAATTTTTTCGTACATAATATATTTATGAAATCTCAATATGGGTAGAAAACTACCCAAGGATCGAAAAGACATATAGATATTAACGTCAGAAGTCGCAGGGATGAAAATGAACAACAGACAGTTGAGCACTTTTTGTCCGCTCTAATAAGAAAACTAAAGTTCACTTTTTCTTCAACAACTCAACTTAACACGCTGACATGTGATGTTTAAGGGCCGTTTTGTGTATATTTTAAAAAATTAACAATAAAGCATCATTTTTTCGTCTCAAATTTTCAACAAAGTTCCAGCCATATATGTAATACTTCTATATTGCTGGAAAGCACCGAGTACATTCCCCAATATCAGAGTGCAGAAATATAAAAAATAGAATGAGAGATCCGATAATCGAATGTACCTAAAATGACAACTTCACTTTAAAAAATACATGAGAGTATCAAGCCTTCATAGGAAAAATCGTTTATATTTACACGTTAAAGAAATTATTTAAAAATTGTTTAAAAGCAAATAATATTTACAAACCAAAATATGTAATGGTGAGGCTATGCTTTGTGTGCAAAAAAAAATACAGATAAAGAAGAACATCTTCATGCGTAAGTACATATGTATATTCAAATTTTTTAGAAGCTAATAAACACATTTCCCATTCCAGTTTACCAAAACATGCAGAGCTTCGCAGAAAGTGGATGGATGCATTGCGGTATCCAAGGCCAACACAAGCATGCAGTTTATATTTGCTCAAAGCATTTCGAAAAGAAATGTTACCACAGTATTGGCAGATATTTGAAGAAAGACGCTTTCTCTACACCTACACCTGCACCTAAAAGTGCAGTCCTTACAAATGGAACTTGATTCTGATATCACGACAGTAAGCCCTCATCTTCAACCCTTATACCATAAGCCACCGCAGTCGTCAGTAGTGGGGATTAAAGTCAGGTATGAATTTTTAAAATGATGTGCCTAGCTTGGATTTTGATTCTGATATTGATATAACTAGTAAGCAACTCGAACCAATCCTTACACTACGAGCGACAACAGTTGCCAGAACTTCAATTTAGTGCTGGTATTAATTTGGATATTGGCACTGTCATCGACATTACGCCCGCAGTGGTTATTGACTCTGACATTGTAATCGTGAGCGATCCGCCTATCATGGATATCGATTCTAACATTGAAACAACGAATACTTCTCATCAAGAGCCACCGGACACATCAGAAGTTGGATTTAAACCTAGCATGCATTTTCAGATATGACGGACGCGCCTGACTGTGAATACATTGATACTTTATGGCGATTAATCTCCCTTTGTTGACGATGTCGTGCGTTATACAGCCAGTTTTTGTGTCGTGGAAGGTATATCGCAAATTAAAATGTTTAACTTGGTAGAGAGCAAATTATTGTAGTGAGCTGCCTAGGTTATCAGCATTAAAAAATCAGGCTCCATTTATTCCACCTTCAAACGACGTTATAAGCTTATGTTTGTTCAGCGAGAAAGTTATTAGACAAAACTTGAAAAAACTTGATAGAACTAATATAAAAAATTAATTTAATGATTCAAGTTTTACGCAATATTGGAGAAGTATTTACAAACGAGTTTATGGGAAGATCACGTAAAAGCTAAAACTTTTTTTTAGCAACGATATATTAAATGACCACCGATTACAGCTTTGTAAGTGCATAATAACCATGTATATTGTTACACGCCTTTTTTACGAGAGTACAAAGCAAACGGTAGATAAGGAATATGTACGAAATAAATTTACAAAACTAATTTTATTTGCAAATCAATAATGTCCATCCCATATATGTTTTATGTATATAACATGCCTTGAATAATAAAATTGTTCTATTATCATAAATAAATATGTTCTCATTTAATGGAAATGTTCTCATAGGCCACTTTCATTTAGTTTGCTGTTTTCTTGGCCCTTTTGTACTTGAACCGCCCGTGTAATTATTTGAATTTTCAGTCTATTTGACAATTTACAAGTTTACATTTATACTACTACAAGCTCAAAAATTGATGTAGTCTGTCTCGTTTTGGTTTCGTTTTCAAAACACATTACCAGCTTATCCCACCCGCAATATAGAAGTATTACATATATGGTTCCAGCTCATAATTTATATAAATGGTCTTTACAGAAATGTTTTTTTTATGAATATTCATATTTCTTACATACTGAGTACTCCAAATATGTTTGTTGGATATTTTTTGGCTTGAGTGAAAATTAAAACAAACAAATGCAAAAACAGGAGCATACAGTTTTTAAAATGCTAGCAACGTATCTTATAAATATTTCTATCATGGAATAAACTATATTTTTTTTATACAGAATTAGATAATTTGGAATTGTTTTGAGCTCGAGGTTATTTTTTACTTTAGTTTTTTTTAATTTTTTTTTTCATTTTATAAAAAAAACTCAAATTTCTAAATATAGAGTCGAAAATATCACAATACACACAAAATTAATCTAAAAAAGAACTTAAAAAAATCACTGCACTAATTTCGCTTGGAGCTGCTATAGGTATAAAATAAAACTTAGTTAAACCATTCAGTTATTTTATGAAAGCTGTATAAGTTTCATTGGTAAATACAATATACCTGCGTACATCGATTCATAAGAATTGGCAACCATTATGCGGGTATATCTGTGCGCATTTGGGAAAAGAACTTCTTCGACTGTCGCAAGTTTTACTTTGGAAACATACATTTTCGAAGACTAATGACTAATTAAAATGTTATTCAATTTGTTTGAAGATTGGAAAGCCACCAAGAAGAATTTTGTATAATTAATACTTTAAAAAAGTTTCTAGGTTAATATAAGTTGTTCTTCCAAATGTCCACAAATACCTATTGCATATAAAAACCCACCTAAAAATTTCACCTATAAGCCTATTTCATATTATCATTAGGTTTATAATGTAACACATGATATCTGTGAGGAATGCCAGTTGTGTGATTTGTATTATTTTACTCCAGGTTTCGCCAATTATATGCGCCTTCTCTGAGAGAAAACCTTACGTACAAGTCTGATAAGACATATAAAATAAGATTTATATGAGATATTACATTAATGCATTAAATGGGGAGTATAATTATTATCTTATATGGCTTATAATTAATATAATTTAGGCTTACTCAAACCCCATATTAAGCCGTTATATGGAATATTGTATCTATAATATAAGACGACATAAAATAAACGCTATAATAAATAATAAATTATCAAAACTCAACCAGAATTTTTAGCTACTTAAAGCCTAAACTTTATTATGTAAAACTACAAAACTGCATACCCAAAAAGTTATTAATAATACCGATTTAAAAGTTATAAAATTTTATGAGAATTGTTTGAAGTTCGATGGGTTTTTGTGAATTCCATAAAACGTTTGAAAGCTTTATTTATATAATTTATGTTACACAATGAGTTATGCTTTTGTAAAAAAATCTTAAAAATAAATTACTTAACATAAGTGGCCAACTGTATTATATTGAATTTAGTTGCTTAAGATACGAACAATAATGTATGTATGTAAAATTTTCCGCTAGCCCAGCCCTGGTCATAAGACAGAATGTTTTTTATATCTCTCTATAAGAGTAGTCCTTATGCCTTATAGGTCACATCAAGCAAGGTGGATGGAATGTGTACACACCCACACACACAGAAGCACATATGTACATGATTAGTATCCATTTGGAGGCTATAATAACTCTTGTTTGGATGGTTGGTTTGCTTGCATAAAGGTTGGTTAGTTAGCGGTTTATGTACTACATCAGATTGTTGACGAACTTCGATTTTGGTATGAAATTAGTAACAGCTGTTTCGCAAATAGAGTTATCAAAATTAATGTACGAATCATGTACATTTGTATGTATATACATTTGTAAAAGGTGGATGGTATAGATGAACCCCTAAAGCAAATATAGCATACATAGGTCTGGTAGATAAATATATGGAATATATACACCTACGCATGTATTTGTATAAATATGTACATAGTGCTGCTGTATATTTACATTTGTATGTATGTGCAAAAATATGCACATTTAAGCAATGCGAAATATGAACTTTTTTCTTCGCCAACTGCGTCAGAGGAAAGCAATTAAGTTATATCTATTTTTATATCTAACTAGCTGATCCGACAGACGTTGCCCTGCACAAAGTTTTATAAATTTTTGGCTATAGAGGAACCTGCTCGGTGGTATATTTGACTTTGGATCTGTAGCATGTACTAGTAATTGATGGCGTGGGGCTAATGAACGTGATAAATGTACATTGTGGAAGAGTCGCATGTGCGAGTGATAATTTTGTTTATAATTCGCTTAAAAGCAGGCATGAAGTAACAGCGGTCAAAAAAGTTTGTTAAGGGAATTCCTGTGCAAAATCAATAAAACAAAACAAAAACAAAATGTTTGCCATAATTTAATATGAACACAAATTCTGTCATTATTTCATCAACTGTTGTATCACAAAAAAAATTAAAGCAAAATAAATAAATGCATTGCAGAAAACAAAAAAGTGTTCAAAGTTAAACAAAAAGTTTAGAAAAAAGCAAAATTGAAAGCGTTACTATCCTCCGCTTTCTTCTTTGGCGACGAATGACTTTACGCAAACTTCTGGCATGGATTTCACCAGATTTCCCGTTACTTCTTCATCAATTTTAAGCGTTCTTCTTAAGCATCGCATCCATTTGAGTTTTGTTGGTGAAATGGCGTTTTCTAAATCTTTTATCCAAAATGTTCCACAAGGTCTGTAGTTTGAGCAGGTGTTTTTATAAATTTCGGGCAATTACATATATAGCAACAAAGCTTTGTGTTGTATGCAGAATGCTTAGCATCGTTTATCCTGGTAAAACTGAAAGTCCTGTTCGATCCCCAGTGTCGCTGCACTAGGTCGCAAATTTTCTTTAAGAATATTTATGTAGTATTTATGATCCATTATTTCATTGATATTAACAATATATCCTACTCCTGAAGCTGCCATACATCCCTAAACTATTAAATCTCCTCCTTCGTGTATGATGTGGCAACCATATTTCTTTCTTCAAGCTCTGTATTCGATTTTCTGTAGCCAATTGCTCTACCGTCGCACCCAAACCAAATAGGTTAAATTTACTCTCGTTTGGAAAAATTGCATTAAGATAAAACTCTAGCCTTTGAGTTCGGTTCTTTCTAGAAATGAACGGTTTACTGTGTGCTATTCTAGGCTTCAATCCGTTATCACGGAGATAATTTCTTATGGTTTGGGGTATTTTTGACAGACTTTGTCGAATTTATTTTGGGATTTTTCTTTATTTCTCGCACCATCCATCGTTCTGCTGCCGCATTAACCTTTTTTGGTCGACCAGATCTAGGCTTGTTATCAATCGTTTTTGTATTTAAATTTATTAATGACAAAATGCACGCTTGTTCTCTGCCTATTTACTATATTTGATATCGCATTTTCAGAAATTCTTTTAATAAAATGACAAATTATCAAATTTTGATTTCCGAAGATATTACCGTTAATTTTCGACTCATTTTGTTCACAGTTTAGAAAAAACTGAACCAATCGCAGTTAACAAAAAATGAAATGCTCAAATTAATAAAATTCGCAGTAAACCGTAGTGGTACTTTAATTTTTATTAAATTAACTGAAAACTAC
Source organism: Anomoia purmunda (assembly GCA_951828415.1). NCBI lineage: Eukaryota > Metazoa > Arthropoda > Insecta > Diptera > Tephritidae > Anomoia > Anomoia purmunda. The sequence continues at coordinate 13,904,147 of OX639995.1, read as the reverse complement.
CAAAGTCGAATACTGTCTTTGTGGGCTTTAATTGTCTTTGAATATTGCAACGGCATCATGTCTGCGCTGTTTTTTTTTATATGTAGGTGCAGCAACAGCTGGGACAAAAGCCAAGTATCATTATTTTCAAATATCTACAAAGATGTCGTGTTGTTATTAATATTTGCTGACTTTTATTTACGGATTTAAATAAATTAGTTGGTATATGTCAAATACTTTTTTTGACCGCTGTATATTGAATTATATTTGTTGCCTCAAAGGACGTCAAATGAAAACAATTGTTATATTTCTGTATTTGTGCCAAGAAGTGTGTTTAGGGTATATTGCTGTTCGTGAGATCAATGAGCGCAATGACTCAGGCGTTGGAATCAAAAGTGGTAATTTAATTTTTTGACTGGCACAACTCCATCTAGGAGCTATATTTTTTAATTTCATTGTTTTACAATGCGATCACACAATGCTGCTCATGGATCCAATAAAAAACAGTTTGGGGTGCACTGTAATCTACTGTTGCGTTGTAACGGAAGGCAGCTCGATGAGTATTTGATGCAATATTTCCTGGTCTTCCTACACGGCTATTCAAATTATCTGTCACGCGATTGCGTTCTATCGTCTGCTGATATCTTATTCGACCCATATCACGCTCGTTTCAAGTCTCCCTTATGGTCTTGTGTGTGTACTGGATGCTTTTTTGATATGCTCGATCTATCTAGTACAAAAAGAAAGCAACGAAAATTAAATCGACTGTAATTTATAAAGCTTGAGGCCAGGGTTGTATTAGGGAATAATATGAGAAAACAACAATTTTTCAAAGTGTTAATAATACAAACCTGACCTCAAGCGCTATAAATTGCAGTCGATTCATAAATATACGGCCAAACAATAATGAAAATTTAATAGATTCATTTATGAGCCAAGTAGATCAAGAAATATTATTTTTGGATATATCTCGACTCCAACGCCATCTGTCGAGTCAAGTTTTAAATCAAAATCGGTAAACTTTTATAAAGGGTGCTCCTCTTAGACTGATAGAACTTTAAATTGAAATAAAACACATAAAAATGAAGTATGATGCCAATTTTTTTTTTATTTTAAAGATATTTTTATGACAATTAATATATAAAAACGATTTCTGGCATATGTAACCCACCACTAGCTTAGGTGAATCGGATGCGATCAGTCCAATTTTGAATTTCCATGCTGTGGATGGACAAAGTCCAACTTGTTGAGCACGGCGGCGAATAGACAAATTCGGATCTTCTCCATCACTATCAATTACAATATTTTCTTCTGTATGTACATTTCTTTGTCTTGTTGTTGGTTTTTCATCGAGTTAAGTAAATGGTGTTCGAAATTTATCAACATTTCGACGAATAAGCTGCTCAGGTATTCGACTATGTGGACCATAAAATTCACGAAGTGCTCTATAAGTTTGGCGAACAGAACACTGATTTTTAAAGTAAATTTCCACAATGCGTCATTCTTTCCATGATGATTTGTCAATGCTTACTGAACAGAAATGTCAAAACGAAATGTCATTTACTAGCTGTCAAGTGACAACTATCCCTATCGAAAGTTTTATCAGCCTAAAAAAAAAACACCCGAAATAATAGTCTTTGATGGCCTAGAAAATGTATCTCACTGATAATTAATATGGAGAGATATTTGTAATATTAGTTTTTAAATAATAGTTGTAGATTTCTCGAGAAATTTTGATCTTGCTACGGTAATACAGTACAATAAAATACCACAGAGTAATCATGTTACTTTTTTTTAAAAGGGGCAACGCTTAGAGCACTCTTGCTGAACAAACTTATAGTCCTGCATGTCCGAGTTTGTTTTTATTTTCACTTAAAAATTAATGGAGTCCTGCTGGATTTCGTACGCCCAAGTATAAAAATATGAAGAGTTATAGCTTTGAAGGCTAAACAAATTTTCTTCCTTATAAAAATAAAAGTATTTTAAATTAATCGTATTAATATTTATCTTACCATTGCAAATTTTTAAGAAAATTCAACTTAAATAATGTAGAAAATTGGCAAAAGGAGAGATGGTGACGTGTCGAATTGTATAAGTAGATATTAAATTTTGAACTTTTTATAAGGAAAAACATTTCCTTAGGAATCAAAGCTGTAACTCTTCAAATTTTCGTACCCCTCAGACGTGCTAGACTATAGAGTTGTTCCGCAAAAATTATCTTGTATAAGTTATCCCTTCAAAAAATTACCATTGCCATTACCGCTGTTGCTATATTGCTGTTGTACAGTGTAATTATTAATTGACTATCATCCAATAACTGCGAAATTTTTTTCATTTTTTTTTTTTAAATCAATGTAAAAGATGAATTTTGTATCTTTCATTTAACCTGCTGATTTCTAGTTAGACAAAGTGCTACAATAACGCACAGCAATGGCCACCATCACCCCCATCGTTTTTCAGCTGCTACTCAAGAGTCCACTTAAATAAGCAATAAGTAAGCACTACTTCAACTCCACTTTTGTGTTGCTTTTCGCCAGATTACAAACCCAGTTGGCGCGAGTGTGTATGTGGCCATCTTCAAGAGCACAAAAGTACACACATGTGAAACATTAAGGACGCGCATAAATACATAGAACTACAGCATCATCAGCGAGCCAACAGCCAGCAGCCAGCAGCCAGTAAACCACCAGCCACCAACAGTCGCCCAGCTGCTTTTTGCTTGCAGCATGGTTGCTATGAACTGTAAATTGCTGAAGTAATCAGCCAAACTACCTGTTGAACATTACAATGGTCCATTCTGAAAACGAGCCAAAGTATGTACATCCATATGTACATACATATGTAGTAGATATGATATACATAAGGAAGTAAGCGTTTGCATACGAGCTTGGTGTTCCGGGTTGGCAAAAAAAAAATACCAAAAATTTCAAGCACATTTGCTAAGGCGCTAACTTACCGAATGTCTAGTAATAACAGCGCTGCAAAACCACAGCTAGCATTTAACAACTACATATACATATATTTAGTGTAGTGTACATGTCTACATATGTGTGTGTGTGCCAATAAAAATTTGTGTTACAGTGATGAATTCGCCGTGATTTGAGAACTGCAAGGATTTTTTCTCACGCATGCGTTCTAGAGGAGTGGTTGGAGGGGTAAGAGAGTAAGTAACGTTTTATCAGTGTTATTAGCTTTGTGATAAAGAACTCAACAATTGTGATAACATTCAACATGTTGGACAGTAGAAAAAAATATCATTTCTATATATCTCAATATAAGTAACACATATGTACATACACAGAAGTATATGTATGTATAAAAGTACATATATACATAGGTACATACATATATATCAGTGGAGTTTAAACCATCAAATGCAAGAATATTGTTTGTTTAAATCTGTTGGTGCCCATGGTATTATAACTCCTAAACACCTAGCGGATATTTGGAGCCATATCTTTCTATCCAGTGGCGGTACTACAATTTTTCGCGCCTGTGGCTAGAAGATAATTTGCCGCCCCCTTTCCTATTATATAAGGGTACAAAATACATTTTCAAAGGAGTTATAAACAATAGTACATGTGAGAAGCAATATTTATTTCAATACTCAATAAAATATTTTATCATGAATCTTAAGTTCGGGAAAAACTTGAATTTCACATAGAAATTCGTACTATTTTTGGATACGTATAGGACTGTAATCAGAAATTCACTTTCCTTTTCTGGCTTTCCTTTCGCCGAAGTCAGTAATAATATCGTTGAAATCAAGCGATGATGCTACCTTGTTTTCAATAGAAAATATAGCCAAATTTGAGAGTCTGTCTTGGCTCATGGTTGTGCGTAGATAAGATTTTATGAATTTGAGTTTACTAAATGAACGTTCGCACGAAGCCGCAGACAATGGAAGAGTCAGAAAAATTCTCAAGGCCGTTTACAAGAGTTTTATACGCTTCTAACCCCTATGATGAAACATACAGCAGTATTCCTGTTGAAGTGAGATCGAAATTTTCCCCTTTTTTGGTTGCTCTTTTCAGTAGAAAAATCACGTCCTTGATGTCGCTGAACAATTCTCCTCCATTTAGATCATCTGGGTAAATTTTGGCCAAAAAGTTGCATTTGGCGTTGATCTCCGATAGTAATCTTTTGAAAACTTTTTTATCCTCGTTGAGATATTCTTGGAATCTTCAATGTCATTAATTACCTGTTTCTCCCATGACTTGCTCGATTTCTTTTACTTTGATTATCACTTTTCCATTTTTTTGATGTTACAAAGGGAATATTTTTTTCTTACACAATTTTACCATGAAGTAAAGTTTGTTTTGGTTTTCCTGACGTTCCGAGCGCCCTGTTCGGTAACATTGTGACATACATGAGCAGCGGTAAAATATGAATTCTCCTATATGTCAATTTATAGTTAATAGAGTTTTTTGTTCAGATGTAACATATATTGAAAAAAAAGAATTGGAAGGAAAATGCATGATAAAAATATAGTGGGTATAGTTAGTTGGGTATCGATTTAGCGCCCTTTATCTTTGGCGCTCGGGGCAGACACCCCCTTCGCTCACCCCTAGATCCGCCACTGTTTCTATCCATGGGTCGGATAACTCGTGTAAATATTGAGCTAAATCAACAAAACTAGGTATCCACATTGCCCTGGGCCGCAGGTACTTTGGTATTGCAAATGGGCGAAATCGGATAATAACGGTATTTTGTGAAAATCAAAATAATACGATATTTCAGTAACCAGTAGAGATACTTTGCTGAAATTTGATACATGCAAATTTTATTTTTTTTTTTTGAAAATTAGCGTGGCCCCGCCCACTTTATAAGAAAAACTTATATTTTTCGAAACTACATAGAAAATCTCTATCAACTTTGATACACATATTGCATTTCAAGTCAGAAAGCAAAATTTTTGAAAATTTTAAAAGCAGACAAATCCCACACCCACCTTCCAAAATCAGAGAAAACGCGATATTTAAGTCAACATGAAAGACACTTCACTCAAATTTGATATGAAGAATAAAGAGGTCCACTAACAAATACACCAAATTAAAAAGGAAGAACTGGGAATAGGCGTGGCACTGCTCCCTTTAAAGCAAATAAATTTATTTCGAGAACTATGCCAACAAAGTCTACCAAATTTTATATGCACATGACATTTAAAGTTAATAAGCAAAATTCGAAAAATGTACGTAACAATTAAAGAAATCCGACATTTAAGTAACTTATATTTAAGTAACTCAAATTTAATATTTAGAATGAAGTTGCATCAGCATATAGACGGAACAAAAATATGTTGGTAATAAGCGTGGCACCACACACTTTCGAACAACCAGGTGTATCTCAAAAACAATGCCACCGAACTCCATCGAATTTGGTGCACATATTGCATTTCGAGTCAATAAGCAAACTTTCCCATCTTCAATTTCTAGTGGCTGTAAATTACAGTTGATTTTTGATATTTATTTGTTTTGAAGACAATCTTTCTCAAATTCATTGTGAAAAGATGTCCGTCAGAGAATCAAAATCAAATTGATCTGAACAAAGAGTGCCCGGATAGTTTTTGTTGCGCTCTGACCGAGACATAGTGGGGAAAAACGTATGAAATACCAACAAAAAATTCACCGACACGATGAATCCGCTTTTAAATATAAAAGTTTCATATCTCAAAAATTGGATAGAGACAAATAGCCCTTTGTCGTTCGTATGTGCAGAGCTAATGTAATTTATGCCAAGCAAGACATTAGTTTTCTAATTAAAAATATAGCGAATTAAAAATAATTGAATTAGTTAGGTATATATCAATTTTTTTAATTGATTTATTGAAAAAAGTCTTACAAGTTATTAGTTGAGACACTTTTGTTGTTAGTGCGTGATGTCAAAACTAATATGGACTAAATATGTACATCAGATCGGCTCAAGCGGGTGTCGACAACCACCATAAATAACATAACAATTTTTACAGATCAGGTATCTAAAAAAATTTTATATTTTTCAAAATAGTAACTTTACAAGCTGTGTTGCTTATTAATTAAATTATGTTTTGATTATTTTTGTTTACTCTTGTTAAGTTTAAACAATCAAGATTATTTTTTTTTTAATTATTTGTAATTAAAAACAATTGCTAACTAATGGCTCATAGCAACGAATTAAATTTAATAGTTATGAATAAAAAGCATGGGCACCGTAAATAAATCCATAAAGCCTCTTCCGGCGAGGCCTATCACGAATTTTTCTGATATTCTTAACATTTTTATAGCATAACTGAATGGCCTTAAACCTGCATAATCAAAAAGTTTCTAAGAATTCGGATTAAAAATAACAAAAACGAAAAGTTTGATCAACTTTTGTTAGTTATCATAATCATTATATAAAGCTTGAATAAAAAAAAAACATAACGCGTATGTTTCCTTGTGGTGCCCTAAATTTTCGACCTATTTATTTGGTTTTTGGTTCTCAATGTAGATAAATACCGCACGAAAGTTGTATTGAAATCTCACGACTGGATAAATTTGAAGGAGTTGCCACCTGCTTAAATTTAATCTTGCATTTATAAGGGAAGCAAATATTCCAATGAAGGCGTCAACCGAAAGAGCTTTACCCACGGTCGCAAGGCGAATTCCAAAATGTTTTAAGAGAAGGGTGCCACCTGTTAAAATTTAAGTTAGTGAACCAATGAGTTGAATTAAATTAATAAATTAAATGCAATTTTACAATAGACCTGTTTCTTTGCACCCGACTTGCAAACGAACGCTCCGACTCTGATAAAATTTCCTTTAGTTGCAAAAGCAACCCTGTTCACAACTTTCATAAAAATTGCGATTTCTTTACTGATATTTAAGTACGGAAAATAACTGTGCAAACAAATTTTAGGTTAATGTAGTTACATATGTATATAATAGAAAAATACTATAAAAAAATACTAATAAAAACGAATTAGGTGATAAACTAAAATTTCCGATGTATTTTCTTCGGGCTCATTCACAATAGCGCTGTTTTTTCACTTCCCAACACCACATCCTAAGTCGGATATCATTTTACAGATTTGCATATCAACTCGCATACTTTTCCGAGTTAGTGTTGTTGCTTTACATGCAATTCGTTCTCCTAACAAGTGTTCTTTTGCCTGCTTTAAGCTCAAAGATTTTTAGAAAGTATTTTTGGAGAGGAGGTGCCACCGATTCGAATAAGTTAACTAAATTCAATTATTAAGTAAGCTAAATGCAATATTGAATTATGCGGTTCTCAAGAAATAGGCTTAAGTAGGCTTAAAATAATATTTTGAAATAGGGTTACCACATGCATAAAAGATTTATTCAATACAGTTATTAAGTTAACTGAAACATTTCATACGAGAACAGTTTCTTTAATGGAGGTGTCATTGTTAATTGAAATGATATAATCTTAATTCCACACGAAAAAGTTTTACGAAAGTTTCATAAAGACAAATCAAATTAAGAAGGTTAATTAAATATTAAAGCATAGGTATAAGCCAAAGGATAAGAAGGTAGCTTGGTATCAAACAAGATTTTTTTTTGGATAGGGCAGTCACATTTTACGCAATGAGGGGTTATGTAAAAGCATTTTTGAAAGGACCCGAAACCTTTCTAAAAATGTTGCTTCGATTTGCTATAATATTCGAAAGTCGTGCGAGTGGAGCCAAAAGACTTAATTAGATTTGATTATGATCAAAAATACAAAGCATAAAATTCAGTAGTGATACAAAAATATTTTTGTCAGCTCTAAGTCGCCATATGTTTTAGATTAGGATTGGCAAACTCAGAACATTTGCACCGTACTTGCAGCAAGTATTTCAGCGGGGTACCGGTGCTCGATGAAAGAGCTGCCAAAGGCTGGGGAAGAGAGAGAAAATGTGTGCGTATGAGCACGATGAAAAAAAGAGAGTAATTTTCACAGCTTCAAACTCTTACACATGGCAAAGAGTGATCATTAACCCATTGCTTGCCAATTGCTTGTCTTAGCAACGCAAAAGAGTTAACACTTAAGCCGCTATAACAATAGTATGAAATTAAGTTATTTTTATTTAAGTAAAGGTATGAAAAAGAACATTTTTAACATGGTTTTATTTCACGTACCATATATTCTGCACTGAAATCTAGTTACGCCTGTAAGATTATTGTAACGTAAATTAGTTGTGGCACCCTACCAGGGCCCAACAATAATGATTATTTTACCATTTTCAACTCAAAAAATCATGTAGAATGGGAAATGCAATTCTCCCTGTTGCAAGGGTGACCTTCAGTGGTATTGATTTTTGTTTTTTGGAACTTTATCCATATTATTAGTTTTATTCATACTTTGCTCAGAAAACAATCGCTTTTTCTTGAGTTTTATTTTTTGCTCAGAAAGTTATCATTATATTTTTAGGTTTATTTATCGCTCAGAAAATAAAATTTCATTTGTGAGTTTTTTTTCAAAACAAATTCAAAACAACGGTTTTTGCTTTATAAGAAAAAAATTCACACACAAATTATGTTTCATTTTTTTTTAGCAAAATTTAAAGTTCCAAGGATAACGATTATTTTCCTAACATAAAATATAGATCAATAAATAACGATTATTTTTCAAGCAATAAATAAAACTCAAACAAAAATAACGATTAAAAAGTAATATTAGTTCTAGTAAAAAGAAGTCCATTATATTCGCTTTAAATTGAAGGTTTTATTTAACATAGTTAGAATAATCCCATTTAGGTCAAATATGCACCATTTTGTTCGATGACTTGTTGTCATATTGAAAGTAATTTCACAATGCCATTATCATAGAAACTCCCGTCCCTATTGGAAAAAAAGCCGTTGCAGTCGATTTTCCCAAGCTTTTCTTGAGTAGATTTTTTCACTAGCAAAATCATTCGCCATAGATAGGAACAGGTGGTAATCACTTGGTGCCAGGTCCGGACTATAAGGTGGATACAAAACTGCCGCCAAGCTCTCGGAGCTTCTGGCGATGTGAGTGGCCTGGTGTTGTCCTGATGGAACCCAATTCATCGACCTTCTGTTCGTATCTAGCCTTACCTAAATGAAACGGTTTTTGTACAATGTTTAGTTCTTGGGCTTTCTTCACCTTTATCGAAAAAAAACTGTAAAATATGGTGCATATTTTCTATTTATGGTGTCCATCTTTGACGCGTGCCCATACAACAATGAGTCAAGTAATCTAAAAAAATATTTGATTTTTCGTTCGAAATCTTACATTTCTAAAGCCATCTATTGGAAAAATAATGGATTTAATTTAACTACATACTTAATAGAAAATTGTCTCAATGTATTGGCTGTTAACGTGTTAATAACGCAAATCAGTTATTTTTCGCTCTTGGTCTGTAGGCGAGGTGAGCATAAAATAGCTTTGCTTGCGCTGCTGCGAAAGTGCAGCCCACCTCAATTTTAGTGTTCCAAACATTTTGGTATTAGTTATCTTTTTGTGTTTATTTCGAAGATTTTCACACTTTTCAGTGTGTATTTTCTCAGAATATTCTGTTGAATAAGCCGGACGTGAAATTATATCTTTCGGCTAACCCCACTGAAAAACGCGCTTTTATGAAGCAAAATATTGTACCTTCTTAAAAGTTAAAAGTAATTATAATAGCCTAATAACCGATAAATATTATCATTAAGAAAAATTTATTTTCAGAAATGAAGCCCTATTTTGTATAGAAACTACCCATGCTAGAGCAATGGGGGATGGAATACATTTCCACTAGGGTTTTGTTAAGAATATGGCTGAGGTGTTGTGAAATTCAATCGAAATGTGTGGGTTTTGTATTTCAACCACAGAGAAAAACCAATCGATCTAATCTTTATGCCATAAGTTGTGCAAATGTGGCCTTCATTTTTATTTCAAATATTTTGGTTTTAAACTATTGCGTAATCGTTATTGAAGTAAAACTTCTTTAGATGCAGTGATTTTTCACATCGCGTAACGAAGGTCGCGTCAGAATATCGCCTTACTAATTTCTATAACTAATTACTACTACTAATTTTACTAGTGTCTACCACTATTCTTACTTATTTCTATCACTATTTTTTACTAATTTCTACTACTATTTTCACTAATTTCTTCCACTATTTTTACTCGTTTCTACCACTGTTTTCAATTGTTTCTAATTACTACCACCAATTGTACTAGTGTCTACCATTATTATTACTTATTTCTACCACTATTTTTTACTAATTTCTACTACTATTTTCACTAATTCCTTCCACTATTTTTACTCATTTCTACCACTGTTTTTAATTGTTTCTAATTACTACCACCAATTTTACTAGTGTCTACCACTTTTCTACCACTATTTTTTTACTAATTTCTGCTACTATTTTAACTAATTTCTTCCACTGTTTTCACTCATTTCTACCACTGTTTTTAATTGTTTCTAATACTACCACCAATTTTACAAGTGTCTTCCACTATTCTTACTTATTTCTACCACTATTTTTTACTAATTTCTACTACTATTTTCACTAATTCCTTCCGCTATTTTACTCATTTCTACGACTATTTTCGTGAGTTCTACCACTGTTTTTATTTATTTCTACCACTAGTTTACTAATTTCTTTCACTTTTTATACTACTATTGTGACCTATTGCAGTAATAATTTCTAACACCATTTTTACTAATGCTGCTACTTATTACTGCGAATACTTTTACTAACTTCTACTACTTTAAAGAAGTTTTACTTGTGTTTTTTTTTAATTTTTTTTTTTGCTCAAATCGTTACTTTTGAATTTAAACTTTTCTGACGATATTTCATCGATATTTTCATCATAAAATGTAAATCGTATTATTAGTGTTCTTGCTTTTATTATGGTAGAAAATTACGATTATTTTTGATGGAAAAAATAGAAATCACAAAATAACGATTAAATCATGATTTTTTTAATAAAAACTTTTACTATAGTCGTCTTGGAAAAAACTTATTGTCTCAAGTTTTTTAAAACTAAGATCAAACTTTAGAGAAAACATAAAATATTTTTTTTGGGCAGGTCTAATAAGCATATCTACATATAAGAGTATTTATTGTTGTGATCATATGCAGAGCTAATTAGTGGCTAGTTGCTTTGATTGCACTTGTTGATCTATACTACAACAACAAAAGGTTGTCAAACAAGTCCCTGCCTACAACAATAAATGTACCAAATGACGAAATGTCAAAACAATCGGCTATCATCTCAGCAATGCATATTTGAAAGCATAAATGCAAACAAATATTTAGTTATATGTGTTTTTTTGTAAGAAATGTGAAAGTTTTGAGTTTTTAATTCGAAAAAAAAATATACCGGAATTTTAAGAGAAATGCAACTAACTTAATCCGGAATGCACTTTCACATGGCCACTGTAATTATAATTATTTTCCAGCATATCAACCAAAATTTCACACACGGCATACCTATCAGTCCATGCCCGAAAATCTTCCAATACCGCTTCGATGGTGCTGAATGGTTTGGCATGCTCTCCGTACGTAACCCAGACCCAAGCGAGGATTTGCAAATCAAAGTGACACTCTCGCTGCGCGGAAAGCCAACGACGGTAAGTCCAGCTACTTTGATATCAATAAATGTAAATACAAAATTTTTATGCTACTCCATCTATGCACACATATGTAGAATTACCTTGGTGAAATTGAGTTACTCTCGCGTGGCCAATTTAATAGCGATGCACCGGTGCTCTATAAAATCAAATTTCCCCGAATGAATTTTCCACCCAAGCTACTGCAAGTGACCGCAAACAATCAGGTGATTTGCATGGGCCAAGCAGGTACATACACACACATGCACAAAATTTTGCATAAACTTAATGCATTACTAATTGAAAATTCAATTCATTGTGGCATAGTTGAGTTTGTAATAAGTTGAAATTTGTTGCTTGCTTGCTTGCAGATCACGGTGTCTTTGTGACACAAATTCAACTAGAACATACTAGAAAATTTACATTCATCGGTGATGATGAGCTGTCAGAGACACTGCCGGAAAACGCACAATTCCCAGCTACATTGATGGCAGATGAAGAGGAAGATGATGACATTGACTTCTTAACAACCGATACGAAATTTAGTGCGGAACCAACAGAAAGGTAAGTGTGAAGAACTTGTGAAAGGTTATTTTAGTTTAAGGCTCGGGAAATGATCTGCGCTGCTGATTGGTTTGAAGAATTTTAGCAAATTTATTTTTGGTGGTTTTATTGGTTTTTGTTTTTGTTTTGTTTTATAAAAACTTATTTTTGTATAGCAATCTGACAGTGTCTACTTATTTTACAAAAATGTTTACCATCGAGACGTAACTCGCTCATTTTAATAGAAGCAATTGCTGACTAAAGTTGGCAAAAGCTTTTGGTATTTTTGGATGTAATAAAACTTAAAATATCGAATCGGAGTTTTATCAGAGCGTGTGCTGTCTGCAAATCCCTCTTCCCCACAACCGGCCGAGCTCGAAGAAAGTATCACACGGATCTCGTGCTCATGGAGCAGATTTAGGTGAATATGATTCGAATAAATCCTGATAGCTGAGAAAACCCTGAGACTACAAGTTTTCTAAATTTCGATTGTTATAATCGTAAACTAGTTCGGCCGATTAAAGTTTTCATTAATGGTAAATCAGATATTGTAAAATCGGTGTCAAAAGAAAGATATTAAGATAGATTAATTTAGAAATTTTTTTACCAAAGGGTTGCCACCTATTTGAAAACTTAAATATTGTTTAGTTAATAATTAAGTAAATTAAATATTACAACACTGGTGTGAAACCAAATTAGTTTAGACTAAAATATTTTCGAAGTGTGTTGCCACCTGTTTAAAAAAGGTTAAAATAATGTAACTAAAAACGCTTTATATTGATAGGAAATGAAAGAGATTTAAGCAACTTTAATTTTTAAAATATTTTTGCAAAGAGTTGACAGCTGTTTAAAAAATTAGATTGATTTAAATGTTTTAAGAAAGCATTGTTCGAAAAATATTTTTGGATAATGCTGTCTGTCATTTCTTTCTTGCAGTTCAATAATTAAATTAATTAAAATATTATAACATTAGCGTGAAAATATTAAAAAAAAGTTTAAAAGCGTTGATTCAACTGACCCAATACGATAACTGAAATTGTTCGGTAATTTGTAACGGAAAATTATAAACGCGCCACATATTACCAATTTTCTATAATTTAATTTTCTTCTAGTTAATTATTTATTTTCAATTACAATACATGTATATTATTCTGTAACGGAAACCATGTACATAAGTCCGAAATTTTTAATAATTTAGCAAACATTTATCAAAATTACAGACTTCTTATTCCCAATTTTTCAGAAAATATTTTGGAATGCAATTTTGTGCAAATTTCTAATATCTGGGAAGTATCTACTGTGGATTTTTGAGAAATTTTCATCATTCTTTTTTTCGCAGGAAACATTTTTAAGTTAGCATTATTTGGAATATATTTCTGGAGTTGATAACTGATCAAAAACTTACATAAAGTTACATAAACAACAAAGTATATTTGAAAATATATTGGAGCTCTTTTACTTTCTGCAATTTTTCTATGTAGTTTCACTTCTGCCTTGTTAATAGACTCCGCATACTCTTTTTTGTAAGGAATGTTGACAGCGATCTTAAGCATTTCTTTTACTTCATATCTATATATTAATTTTTTCCCTAATTAAAATTACACTGCGTAAAAAAAATTTTAAAAAAAAACCTGCGGTCATGATTTTGTTAATAGTTTTTATTAACATCAGTAGCAGGCATACGAACTGTGTTTTTACTTTTTTGGATTGACTCTAGTTTTTGAGCTAAACGAAACTTAAGAAACGAATGAAAAAAATTATATGCCCCAGTTCCAGTTGTATTAATTTAATTATTCCTCAATAAGTTTTGTTATATAAATAGTTAAAACAAGTAGTTCGTTGGTTTAAATATTTTATTTCCCTTGCAAGAGAACAAGGGCAGCCGGTTAAGTCGGGTGAGTTAATACAACTAAACATTAATTCGACGACTTCGCCTAAATACCTGAAAACTCTAACAGTTCCTGCCAGCCGCTGCACGTTATCGACCGCGTGACTTGTAAATACAATTCGACAATTTACTGAATTCGTCCTCAAATTCGTACCCTTCTAAAAGGCACTGAATTCTTAAACCATATGTCACAAATTGAATCTGAAGCCTGGCTAAGCTTTGTTAATGCAGTCAAAAATTTTTTGGGAGATCATAAATCACCAGACTATACAAAACTAGTTGCTGATATGATTCTCAATTTTCGCAAACTAGGAGCTAAAATGAGCATTAAATTACATTATTTACATAGCTAGTCGTTTGGACAAATTCCCGGACAACCTAGGCGATTACAGTGAGGAACAAGGTGAACGGTTCCACCAGGACATAAAAATAATGGAAGAAAGATACCAAGGTCGATGGGACGACCACATGATGCCAGACTACTGCTGGAACTTAATACGGGATTGTCCTGAGCAACGACATCATAGGAGGTCCTACAGAAAAAGTTTTTTGTAATTTTTTTTAAATTAATTAATGAAAAGAATATATATTTTTTATTTTTGTATTATTTTTATACAGGCGAGCAATAAAAATATAATTTAAATCCATATTGGAATTTTAAATTAGGTTTTTTCGTGAAATATTTAAAAGTCTTTATCTGAAAAACTAGAGCCATTTCGACAAAACTGATATTATTTTCGTAATCAGCGCCCCAAATTACCCTAAATAGACTTAAAAATCTCCGACATCAAAATTTTGTTCCGCAGTGTTATATTAACAAAAATTGTTAGAGCTTAAAGCCATGTTTTTTTTTGGAAGCTGTTTGAAAAAAGCAACAACAGTCAACGCATTAGAAGTAATAGCTGTTATTTCGGAGCTCACCGAATCTCATCATCTGATTTATTCTTCCTAGACTTCCGCAGTACTTACCCGCATCCGCGACATCTTCGGCTTGCACGACAAACGTTGGCATGTAAACTATTGTTGCTTTTCAATCTTTCTATTTTGTCTTGGATTTACATATATTCATTTGTCCAATGTTTTTAGATAAAGATCTTCATATGTCTGTGAGATCTGAACTTGCATTCATACTTTGAACATTTCTGGAACTACTTTTTTTAATATTACTCACAAAATTTTAATGAGCAAAAATTTATTTTTAAAATTATTTTAAAATAAGATTCCGTTGGTTTTATTAGCGGCTCAACTAACAATTTATTTTCCACTAAACGCCAATCTCTGACTAGTCGTCCAATCGACTAGCTGGCATTACTCGAATAGTGGCAGTTTTGTATAGTATTTGGTTATTTTCACTTCAACAGGCGAAGATTTAATTTTTAGCAGTGTATATTTTTCATGAAGAGGTAGAGAGTAGAGTCTAGAAAATAAAGAGGAACGTAGAAGAGGGCAAGGTAATTTTCCATTATTTATAGTATCCGAGGATATAACTACCAATCGATAAAAAAAAAACTTAATAGATTAGTAACGGTTACCCGAAAAATTCGAAATTGAACGTGCGGTCGATCAGTTTTTGAGACAACTTATCATTTTTTGGTAAGTCCCATATCAGGATTAGCTTAGAAAATTGTCTATGAAAGCTTTAAGAAAAAAAATATTTTTCTGTGAGGCTGTAACAAAATTCTTAATGAACAAACATAAACTAATTGGATTACGCAATGAAGTCAGCTCATATTTGTTAAGATTCATTTTTTGTTACATTGAATCATTTTCGTCACTAAAAAAAAGCTGTTTCCGAAAAATTACAAAAGAGTGATTTCAAAGCCACATACAATATAATAACACTCTGACTATCGACTGGCTATGCACTCTACAAGTTCTTATAATTTGCACTTCGGTGCTGTTGTATTTGTTTTTGTAGAAGCTATGTTAAACCCTGATAGAAATGAGATCATCTAACAGAAGAACTAGAGAACGTGCTGTTTCAACGGGTTAGAGCGTGTTAGAAGTTTTGGTTTTTGGAGACTAGTGAAAATGTGGGGCTAGTGCCATACGGAGGCTCCCCACATTAAGGAGTTATGTTGCGTATTTCGATTTCTTCTCTGGTAAAGTAGGATTTTAACTTGCCACAATATGCCACATAATGTAAATAACCCAGCATTACGCTGCTCTCTCGAGGCAACGCAAGCTCTTCGTTTTCGACACCTAAAGTTTTCGGTCGAAATTTTTTTGTCATTGTCCTAAAAACCTTACTTCTACTTGATCTTCTTCGCCTAAGTGGCGAATTTAGCTGGGAAAATCTGAATTAAGAAGCTGAAAAACATATAAAATATACATAAAGATATGAGCATATGAGATCAAGGATATTAGTTATAGTTAAGGAGATAATATCGATATTTAGAAGGGGAGAAAGGAAACTACCCTGCGTAAACCTAACATAACTTTTCTTATTTTGGATGGTTGGTCTGGAAACACATATTGTATGATGACTGCGATTCATTCAGATAATTTGCCAAACACCTCTTGAGCCCCGATAAGAGGGTGGAGCTTTCTACGATTTCAAATATCCCTGATTTGGACTAAGGTCTCACAGAGTATTTATGGTCTTAGGTTTATGGTTTTTATGGTTAGTGAAAGTCAGAAGCGCCAAAGCATCAACTGTCTTCAGTAACGGGGAGGAAGAGATATCGTGGGATACAGCCACCTAAGATGGCTGATTTTCCTTGTTTCAGTAGAGGTGAATAGTAAACGGCTGCTTCGCGCAGATGTCTTAGCATCAGTAGGCATAGTCCATCAGAGCCAATGGCTTCTGAAGCTTTTACCTTCCTGCTTAAAATTACATTTTTTCAGAGGCGAAATCGGCGCCTTCAAGAGTTTTTTGCCACCCAGAGGGCAAGTAAGATAATAAATCTAATCCTTGAGCTAACAGTTGGCTGGAGTAAATCTGCACAAAATTACTTTATGAGCTAGAAGAGCCTTTTCTCAGGTTTATAAGCTTAATTTTCTCATCATAATAAGTTTTTACTATAGCCACATATATGTATGTATCTACGTATTGGTATTGAGATTCAAACCTCGGTGCGACCTTGCGATGCGTTGTGCTCTCCGCTCTTTATAGTACCTCGTCTAGCCCCAACGTTCTTAGGAAATCTAAGATGATGGTTAATGGCAGCCAGCTTACAAGTTCCTGCTGGGGAATGTATGAGCCCAGATTTCTCTGCCGTCTTTTCGATGCGGATTCACATTGCCATGTTCACGTTTTCTTTATTAATTTTTTTATAAATAAATACATGAAACGATATATGTGATATAGCACTAGGTATGTAGGTATCTTGGCGGTAGGAGTATTTTCTTTTGTCAAACGCAAAACACTTTAAAAACTAATGTTTTACTTCTCAAATTTCCAAGAACAATACTATCCCATTTTGTCTTTTACTTTCCTTCAGCAAACCAAAGCACACAGTAATTCAAAACAACATTTGTGGCAAAACAGATTTCCACATACGTTCTTGGGCCGCCTCCAACCCTCAGCTTACCGCTGTAAAACCGACGAATGACAATGACAGAATACAAAAATCACACACCGGCAAACAATTAAACCAACGCATAGTTGAAAGTAAAAACGCATTTGCCACCTCAGCAACTAAAATTCGAGTCAAGAGCGCCAACGATGAACTCAGATCCACCGTACGCACCTCCGCCGACACGATATCCGCGTTTTTATTGAGCAAGGCTGCCAACAAGGAAAATGGTACAGATTTTGGCAAATCCAACAACTCGTCGACCACAATGCCAGTGCAATTACTAACACGCGGTACCTGGCCATGGTTGGCCGCAATTTACGTGAATAATTTGACATCGCTAGCTTATCAGTGTGCCGGCACTTTGGTCTCCTCACGTGTGGTCATAAGTTCGGCGCATTGTTTCCGGCTGCACAAACAACACTACACAGCCAACGAAGTGCTTGTCTTTCTCGGCCGACATAATCTACGAAATTGGAATGAGGAGCACTCAGTGGCAGCGCCGGTCAGTGACATTTTCCTACATCCCGACTATGATGCACTACTGGGCACGTACGATGCGGATATAGCGGTGGTGGTGCTGAAACGTCAAGTACGGTAGGAGTAAATGATGTATTCAAAAATCAATTTGCTTTGTTAGATATTTACAACAAAAAAAAATGCAATTAATATTGTTTCGTTTCTAGCTTTAATACTTACGTGCGTCCGGCTTGCATCTGGAGCGGTACTACTGGGCTCGAGTATATAGTTGGTGAACGCGGTTTGATTGCGGGCTGGGGTATTTCAAATATGCACAGTCACAGCTCGCTGATGGCCCACAACAGACCAGCTATCGCTGCTGTGCCGCGCATTATCGAAGCGCCAATTGTTTCGAATGATATTTGTTTTGCGGCAAGCATGCAGCTACGTAGCCTATCCTCCAATCGCACTTTCTGCGCAGGCTCGATTGGGGCGAGAGTTAGTGAAGCGGGTCCATGTACTGGTGACTCAGGCGCTGGACTGCTGTTGAAACAAAACAATCGGTGGCTACTGCGTGGCACAGTTTCGGCTGCACAACCGTCGAAACACAACAAATGCATCTCTGATCAATATGTCATTTACGCGGATGTGGCGAAATTTCTCGACTGGATTATGTCGTTCACTATTTAATTACTAGTTACAGATGTATGGTGGCGATAGAAATTCTGAGTATTTGGTGGCCGGTGAAATTATAATTTTAGTCTACAAAATTTACAAGAAAAAGAAAATTTAAGAACGCTTTTATTAAAATCATAATAAATAATCATACAAATTTCATCATTTGAAAGGGGGCCATATTTATTTATTCGCTTATTCAAAAACTTAACCTCCTCAAAAGGGCAATGAGAAAACTGATATAAATAAAATTCAATGTAGTGACTATTATGTAAAACCACTTCAAGTAAAGGTCTGAAACTAAAACAAAAATTAAAACACAACAACAGAATACAAATTAAAAATTACATTGTTAGAATGCCACCAGAACAAATCAAATTTAAAGCTTGAAACAACTATACAACAGCAACTACCCAAATACGATAATTTTTTCAACAAATCACAAAACACAACATATAAAATATAAAATATGCGATGTATGTAAATAAGTAACATAACTACTCGTAAAGTATTCTCAAAATTTTTTTTTAATACCCACATTGAAATAAAAGTTTTTAACAGCGACCGTAACGATTATAATTCTACTTTATTTTTTTTTTTTTTTCTTCGATCAAGTTTGATCCTTGATTCTAATTTTTATTTTTTCAGTCAAGTTTCCTCGCTTTCTTTTAATTTTTATTATTTGATAAAAAATAATCGATATTTTCGGATTTTTATTTTCCTAACATATTTGATTTTTATTTTTTCGATTAAAAATAATCGTAATTTTTGGTTCTTTATCTTTACGATCAAGTTTGAGCGTTGTTTTTTATTTTTTCGATCAACCTCTATCGTAATTTTTTAATTCTTATTAAAAAAAAAAAATAATCGTAATTCTTGGATATGCATTTTTCCGATCACATTTTTTTTTATTTATTTTTTTTTTATTGTTTTGTCAAAAAATAATAGTTATACTTAGATTTAAAATTTTTCGATCATAATTTAAATTTTTTTCCGATCATATATCATATTTGGTAATCGCCGCAAATATGTTGGCGATTATTAATAATATTTTTGAGCGAAAAAATAAAAATATCGATCAAATATGACCAGAAAAATAAGAATCCAAGACAAGCGATTACTTTTTATCGAATAAATTTAAATTAAAACGTAACGAGTAAACTTGATCGAAAAAATATAAATTAAAATGTAACAAGCAAACTTGATCAAAAAATAAAAAATCTCAAAATATCGATTATGTAATGATTTAGAACCAAAAATTTTCTCTTTTTTATTTAGTTTCGTTTTGAACGCACTCCTGCAAATATTTGTTTGATCCGAAAAAGTCAAAATAACGAATATTTTCGGTCCTTGATTGCTAACCTTGCTTTTTTCGTTTTGATTTATTGTACGGGTAACCCGTTAATTTCATCATCATCATTTTGCCCAGCTATCATTGTTTGTTTATTTAATAGGATGGCTGTTCAGGAACACTTCATAGTAAAAATATTTCTTAAACGCTTTCATTTTGTGGTCATATTCGCACTGCTTTATTTTGCATAACCAAGTTGCTCGACATACATATTCAAAATTATGCCGTTGACAACGTATTTTCTATAACCATTAATTTTAATGATTCATTTTTCTAAATGAACTTATGTACCTTATTTAAATTTTTAATGGGTGGCATCACTAGTCGAGAGTACTTTGTGGCTAAACAATTCTCAATGACAAGAGAGGGGTAGCCCTGAAATTTTTAACCAATATGAAACTATGACAGCTCTGCTCATCTACAGAAGCCATATTAAAAAACCAGTCAACCTGAAATTTTACCTCGAAAACGTTGCTACATCTGAAGCTAATGATCTAGGACAACCTACTCTTCCTCATGGAAAATCAATTTATTCGAGCATCTATTAGAAGCCAATCTTTTTGAATGATTCCAATTTTTATTATATAATTAAATTTTCCTATGCACATTATTTGATAGATCATTTTTGAGGGGTCCCATAGGAAAAGGAAATGGAGGTTTTTCTTAAACTTAGTGGTTTTGTAGTACTTGGGGTGCTAAATACCTGTGCTAACCAATTTAAAAACTTTTTTTCATTTGCAAGGTATTATCGATTGTGAATTTAAAAAATTGAGGGAGGTGCCATTTTTAAAGAACTTGTTTTTCAAGAACTTTTAATCCTACAAGAAAGATTCATTTAAATAAAGTTTAAGGAAAAAATGCAAATTTTTATTTTATTACAAAATAAGTTTCAAAATACTTTTTTTTTAATAACTTATCTTCCAACAAATTTCAATTTTTCGAAGAGCATGCTAAGAAAACCCTCATTTTGCGAAAAAAAAAATGTCTTCATAAAATTTGAACTTTACTTAAAATAAAGCGAAATTTTGAAAGAGGTGTTTTTTTTTGTAGTTTCTGGGATAAAAAAGTTTAAAGTTAGCGCTCCAACTTAAAAAATTGCGCCCTTGCACTTTTCTCCAGCTTAGCAACAAAATTTATTTCAACTGCTGGCATGTTTAAAAAACAATTAAGCATTACAAACAAGAAAATTTTTTATTAGTTTTGGAGATATAAATTTTTTAAAAAGTACATTTCTTTATTTTTTTTTAAATTTTCAAACGCGAATATCTTGCTAAATAAAAAAAAAATGTACAAAACTGATTAGCGCAGTTATTTAGCACCAGTACTACATACAAAACAAAAAAGTTTAAGAAGCATCTGTGATCCAACATTTGACTTTTCTTTTCAAACATGTCAACAACAACAACTATTACACGTAATTTAGCTGTCGTTTCTTGGTACTAGTATTGCACTTAACTGATTTGAAGTCATACCCGTCACTGGGTTTCGGCCACTCAGGTTTTGCTGAGTAAATATTTTATTATTATTATCGCTCTCATTAATGGTATTGACTCAGTTCATGCACAAACGCATTGGAATTGACAATCATAATAGCTACATGTTGTGGTTGTTTTGGCTGTCATCGTACAAATTTGTTATTTATACTATAGCCACAAATATAAGCATATTTGGTAGGTATATATTTATTGTTTTATTTTTTGCTAAGTTTTTTCGCCGGTCAATAACACCACTAGTCTTTCCTTGTGAAATGTCAATGGCGCCATAGTTTCGGTTGCGAGCTCTAGCGCGCTACTTTCTAGTGTCAGTCATTGGTTGTCGTCAAATTCGTATGTATGCATTAAATTTCGCATAGTGTTTAGCTTTCGCTGTGATGACACATGTCCCAATAACGACAATACTGTGCATACAATTCGTTCCAAGGCGAATTCATATAAGGTGGTGTGAAGAAACAGCTGAGTTTTACTTTTTTTTCAATTCGGCGAAGCGGGTGTAATGCCAAACTAGTTTTGTTTGTTTACATTCTAATTTGTGTGTTTACATTCTAATTCAGATTTTGACATAACTCCCGCTCAAGGCGCAACAACAAAATACATACGTTTTTTCTTGCTACCACCTGGTATGAATTCGCCTTGAATTCGTTCCAAGAATTAAGTTTTCTCTCTACGGTGATCATTTCAAGCTGTCTTTTCGGTGACAAGAGACGCTTGGCGGCGATTAAAGTGGGTTCTCTCGCTGTAGAAGAAAAAGGAAAAGTTCGAAGTATACCTACATTTATCAAATACAAATTATACTAATATAATTCTGGGCATATTTTAATGAGCTATTCTTATAGCCGATATATGCAAGACAAGCACTTGACTTGACTTATATAGAAAATGAGAAATGATTACTTGACATAAAAGCTTAGAAACGATTTCCATTGCCACATGAATTACATTAATACAAACAAGTCAATTCTGTATCACATTTGGAGGAATTTTATTCAAAACTTCCACTTTGAAACTGGACTTACTGTGGTACTTAAAAGCGTCAAACGTTGAGTTTTCTAACACCAACTAGTGAAGCGCGCGTCGTACCCAAAATAATCGCGACGTTTTCTCATTCTCTCTAAGTTCGTTGTTGGTGTTTTACTTTGTTTAGCTTTTTGACTCTCTCATATTTGTTCTCTTTCTTTTCACTTGCGCGCTGTCAAAATTGAAAATTCCGTTTGTTCGGCGCTTGAGCCGCGTTATACTTGAAACACAATTCCTACTAACGGCGAATTTTATCTCAATAGAGCGACGACGTCAGCAACGTTCGCCCAATTGCGACGACGGGATAGAAACAAGTCTATCGCAACGAATGTTCGTCGGACGAAAGTCGTTGTTCGCTTTAGTTGTGTGCATTCTCTTTTTTTGACAGCGAACGTTCGCGACGAAAAATTCGCCGTTCACCGGTTTTGTGTTTTAAGCATTATTGTGGGATGATCCATACAAATTGCATGGGAATGAGAAATTTTGACAGTTCGTTGACGCTTAACGCTGAAATTTGGAGATAGCAGTTGGAAATCAAAAATTTATAGTTCTCCAAGTTACTAAGTGAAGTTGTCGCGTGTGTAGCATATGGTCGTTCCATTCGGTGTGTCCCAGACTCGAATCTCCGCGGGGAAAAGTAGCAACAATAAAAATTATAAAAAAAAGACTTTTCTAACAGCGGTCGCCCCTCGGTAAACTTCCGCTATGAAAAAACCTCTCACAAAAATCATTTGAAGTTCGTCAAGTCTAAGTCTTGTAAAACCGGGCCATTATTCTACCTGGAGCTTTAAATACGGCTGCACTTCTTATTTTCTTAAACTCTTAAATGTTCATGTTAAATTCATGGGTTTAATTTGTATGAAAAATTCACAATAACTACCATACTTAAAGGCTATGCCACATAACAAGCTTGATTTGCTTTACCTGGCAGTTTCGCTTTGACAGCTAAATTGAATAAATATAATTGCACCAAGTTTCCCACATGAGTAACGCTGAAGCTAAAGCGACGCTAAAAGTTCGTCAACTCTCATCTTTTCACGCGCGTTGAGCGTCAGCTGATTTTCATATAATTTTTTGTTTTTCATGCTCGCTTAGAAACATACGCTGCACTTCAATTTAATACAAACAAAAAAAACAGAGTTAATTTAAAATTGAAAGAAAGTAAATACTCAATTATATCATTTTTTAACCTTTCACTATAATTGAATGAGTGTTGCCAGAGCAATTGTTATGGCATCCCTTTTGCGTTTTTCACTCTCTAACAAAATTGCAAATGTCATGCAAAGCAAAAGCTTTTTATGTGGCATCCGCTTAAATACTACTTGCAGATACTCAAATATTTTGTTTACCTGCGAATCATTGAAGTGAAAGCGACGCACAATGCTTTTATTCGATTTACGCATGACAGTCGGTACCCAGCCAGCAAAATTGCCAGACAAAAAGTTGAGTATTTAGACAACAATAATCCCAGCCTAGAAATCCAAGGGAGACTTTCTCTTGTCAGCAAGTGCTAATTTGGTCTGAGCATTGTACCAACGACAAACCAAACCCATACCCTATAAGCCTCTCACCATAACGGCCAATATCGCAGACGATGGAGCGAATACCTGTATAAGCCTTACAATAACTCAGAAATTCACAATGTATAGGAAATAATGTGTGCCAAGTGCCGACGGTAGTCTTATTAAGTCAAAACAGAAATCCCAATAATTGTTCACATTGCGTTAACTCACAACTGATCAATGTAAAAATAATACCCGATTAAAATCTACACTAGCGTTTAGGTCATAATTTTTGCATTGCAATTTTAAAACAATAATTTATTCTACACCATTTCCATTTGTTAATACAAAAACATCAATTGAAAATGAAAATAGTCAATTTTAAATGAGAAAGCGTCAAATGTAAATGAGAAAGCGCCAATTGATAATAAGAATAGTCAATTGCAAATCAGAAAGCGTCAAATAAAAATGAGAATGCGTCAAATATTTCATATTTACCGAAAGATGATGCCTGTTGAAATCCTTTGCCCATTATCCTCCTGTAATAGTGCCCTTTAATGTATCACGTTTTTAAAAACTGAAGTAGCTGGTTATTTCGCATTTTCATTTGACACCTTCTCATCTATCGGGTGTTTTTTTACAGGTTTGTTTTTCGAATAGAGATAAAACTGGCATTTTGTGGTCAAATCTGGCAACTCTAATGTCATTTATGTTCAGTTTGGTTTGCCATTTCATCATGAACAGGTTGACAAAAGAACAACGCTTGCAAATCGTGCAAATTTATTTCGAAAATAATGGTTCAGTTCGCGAAGTTTACCGCGAGCTCCGTCAATTTTATGGTCGACATAATCGTCCATCAGAGCAATTAATTCGGTTAACCATGGATCGTTTTCGCACTACGTTTACTCTATGTGATAATACGCATCCGCAGAGACGTCGAACAGTGCGCACCGAAGAAACAATTGCCGCTGTAGAGCAAAGTGTTGAAGAGGACCCGAATGAATCGATTCGCCACCGTGCACAGCAATTGGAGCTTTGTCCATCAACTTTATGGAAAATTTTGCGCAAAGATCTTGGCTTGCGACCTTACAAGATCCAGCTTGTGCAAGAATTAAAGCCGCGAGACCATGCAATGCGTCGTGATTTTGGTGTATGGGCCGAAAATGAGATTGATCTCGATGCTGATTTTCATCGCAAAATTTTGTTCAGTGATGAGGCTCATTTTTGGTTGAATGGATACGTCAACAAGCAAAATTGCCGCATTTGGAGTGAAGAGAATCCACATGAGACCCTTGAAACGCCATTACATCCACAAAAACTGACTGTTTGGTGTGCTCTATAGGCTGGTGGAGTCATTGGGCCAAACTTCTTCCGCAATAATGCTGGAGAGGCAGTTACCGTTAATGGAGACCGGTATAGAGCCATGATAACCGACTATTTTGTTCCCGAATTGGATGGCATGAATGTGGATGAGTTGTGGTTCCAACAAGATGGCGCTACATGCCACACAGCGCACGTCACAATCGATTTATTGAAGGAAACATTCGATGAGCGCATAATTTCGCGGAATGGACCTGTAAATTGGCCACCAAGATCGTGTGATTTGACACCATTGGATTATTTTTTTTGGGGATATGTGAAGTCGCTCGTCTACGCCAACAAACCAGAAACGTTAGGGGAATTGGAAGCCAACATTCGTGGCGTTATTGCCGACATACGGCCCCATATGCTCGAAAAAGTCGTTGAAAATTGGACCTGTAGAATTGGCTTTATTCGAGCCAGCCGCGGCGGCCACATGCCCGAAATCATATTTAAACATTAATGGCATAAAATTATCCTTCCAATAAAGCCAAATTGATGGACCTTAAAACGATTTTCTTGTGTTTTATTTCAATTCGAAGTTCTATACCCCTAAAAAAAACACCCGATACAATTGACTATTCTCATGCTCATTTGAAGCTTTCGCAATTTAAAATTACTAATCTTATTTACAATGGACTATTCGTATTTCAATTGTCTCATTTGCAATCGTTTTTTGCAAATGAATATAACTTATATTTGGAGATTGGTTTTAGCTTCCCATTAACTAAATTAAAGCCATGTTCTTAGACTAAAATTCGGATTTTGGGGTTTTTAAACCAGTCCCTCGCAATTGGTAGTCTAAATAGTCTCACTCGAAAATTCCCTATTTAAATTAAATGAATCCACCTTCTTGATGTTAATCCAATTCATCAATATAATGATGAAGATGGCGTTTGCAGTTTTCTTCATTTTCTATAAATAAAACTTTCAACCTCAAAATTAAATCCACAGTTATATTAAAGTCTGTGGGCATTATAATAATTTTTTCGATCATTATTCTTCTGTATATGACAACTGATTTCTTGGAATTTTTATGTTTTTTTTTAATTCATAATTTTACTAAGTTCCATCATATTTTTCCAGCTGAATTCGATTCCGTTATCGTTTTACAAACTCGAATGGCAAATTTGAAAATTCAAAGAAAAACAAGTTTAAGAGTTAGCAAAATTTTAAGTGATACTCTAAGGGTTAACAAATTGATACAAATAAATTTCATAACAAGACTACCGAATGACAACGCTGTCCCTGTTTAACACAGTT
This sequence comes from Anomoia purmunda, assembly GCA_951828415.1. Classification (NCBI taxonomy): domain Eukaryota; kingdom Metazoa; phylum Arthropoda; class Insecta; order Diptera; family Tephritidae; genus Anomoia; species Anomoia purmunda. The sequence continues at coordinate 13,877,570 of OX639995.1, read as the reverse complement.
TCTTCATACACTTTGAGAATTTTCCACAACATATCGATCGGATTTCATGAGAACTTTTCCTAATTTCGGTGATCGAAATTGGTTAGAACGAGGTCTGAGGAACATATGACAGATGTCTGCTATTTTTACTTGCTGGGTAACTATCCACACACACACATATACAATTTATGCACATATTATATATGTATGTAAGTACTTATTTGTTTTCGCAAGAACGTGAGTAAACAAAAACACACACAAAACGTGCGTACTCGATGTCTTGCATTATGGAGAGTATGGGCCAATTAACCAAAAAACAAGTGGATTTTGACGAAGAAAGAATTTTATTTGAGAACTTGATTAAGTTATTGCACTACTTACATATGTATTGTACGTCAAATGGAAAACTACATCCTTACCTCTAATCTTTGTATCAATAAAAAGTAAAATTAGTTTTGGTTACGCGGTATACTCTTTGCAAAACAATATTAATGGGGCAATTCACAATGTCGCTTATTTGATGTTTTTTGTTGTATGTGCTATAATTTACAACCGTTTGCATTACTACTGTTGTTGTTTCGCACGCAAAGTTCTAATAACAACAAAACAACTCTTTAGCCCATGTTTATTGAGTGTTGTATTTCATCAGCTGGTTTTGTCTGCATTTAGTTAGGTGTGTCCTTTTGCTTTGCTAGCATAAACTTTCAGAAAACCTATTTATCATATCGCCATAATTTTGCACATTTTTAATACTAACTATATGTATTCAAAAGGAAACCAATACTCAGAGTTTTTCTATTATTATGTTTTAAACATTTATTTCACCCTTGGTGATGTGTTAGTTTCCATTTTTCTTTTGCATTATTACTGTTATATTTTGAGTTGCCGATCACTTTATTGTCAACAATTACACAGACACACAAATAAAGTTCTGTTTTTGAAAGGTGAAGTACCTTAGGGTAAGTTTTTCGATGTGCTAAAAACGAATAATTTCGAGAGTACATAAAACCCAAAATTACGCTGAAAACGAATCTGTGATCAAAATTAACTCTTTACCCTTGAATTTTGCCCCAGCACTTCCCAAAATCTGCCCAAAAGCTAAAAAAATTGAGATTTTATGAAAATTTTAATTGAGGAATTATCCTACGTTTTCTAGTATGCCAAAAACGGATCCAAATTTACCTTTTACCCTTAGATTTTACCCCAACACCCTGCCAGCGTAAAATTTCTAGATTACGGAAAATTAAAATCAATATGGTACACTACGTTTTTTAATATGCTAAAAACTAATTGGATATCAAAATTGACCCATCACGCTTAAATTGTGCCCCAAGACCCCTTGCGCCAATAGAAAAGTCATATCTGGTATAGCCCTTTCTATAAAAAAAATTGTGAGTTGTAAGGATGTGCAAATGAAAAACATATCGATATATCGTATCGATATTTAAAAAAAATATCGGTCTATGCAGAGCAGTAAATGGTTTAAACAATATCAGTCGAGGCGGAATAAAAAAAATCGATATTTACATATTTAGTAAAAAGTATCGATATTAATTTAGATAAATCGATATTTTTACTTCAAAGTGCAATTACCTAAAGAATTGTAAAAAAATCGATAGTTTTATTATTTTTATTTATTTCTTGCAATTAACCGACATATTTTGTCACGCCTCCAAATGCACAACGTATTAAATTTTAGTTATTTGTAAACTAAAAAATATATATATTTATATTAATTTGCCTCACCAAAAAAGTTGCAGCTATATTATGTTTTACCACTTCTGTCAGACTATTTCGAAAAATATGAAGATTTACCTGAACGGGATAGATTTGAAAATGTCTTTCAATAAATAAAGGAAAACCACTTGCGATGATTGGAGCATAGCAACTTAGGTTAAGTTATTGTAGTATTATACAATTTGCTTATTGTCCTCGGACAGATTGTAAATAAAGGAAATCTTAATAAAGAAGAAAAAAAAAAACTTGTGATGATAAAACAGTGTAGGCTTAAAAAGTCTGCTGAAAACTATTTAAAAAAATTTTCAATACAATCATAATAAAGTGATTTGCGAGACAAATTTGGTACTTTTAAGTCTAAACTGTTTTATGGTTTTGAAAAAAATATTTGTAAAAATTTATTTTATTTATAAAAACCCCCAAAAACTGTAGGTAATTTGAAATCGGTGAAATATGGATTACTTAGGTGATGTCTTAAAATATTATGATTTTTTTTTAATCCGACAGAAAACATTACCGATTATTTTGTATTGGAAGTATTTCTCCCCAATGCGCATATTCTTCCAAAAAAAAAAAGTGTGCAACTCCATTGTTTTTCGAAAATTTTTCATTAGAAAATTACTAAGATCGGTTCTGTAATTTGAGGGTCAAATCTTTATAAATGTTCTCCTTTGCTTTCTTTTACAAAAAAAAAAACTCACACCGCAGCCATCGTAAAAAGATAGTAAAACAAAACAAATGCAAAATGTATATAATACACAGCTACGTTAAAAACGAATTAAATCGGGCTAAGAAAGAACTGAAAAAGTTATCTAAATTGATACAAATTTGACTCGCAGAAGTAAATAAATTAAATCGAGAATAAAAATATTGACATTTTCATTAATTATTTGCTTTAAAAAAATATCGATATTTCGATTAAGTCATTTAATTGAGTTATTAGCAGTTCATATTACGAGATCGCACAAAATTTTATTAAATTTAGAAAATATTATATTTTTACCCATTTCCATTAACTCTATGCAGAGCGCTACACATGAGCTTAGCATACCTACATACATAGTTCAGAAAAATTAATAGTAAACTATAAAATATACAGCACTACTCTTAAAGGCAAATAAACTAGGTAATTATGTATATAAATGATAATACTCCCTCGTAATGAGAGATGGTGCATGACACAACTACTGCAGCGGTCGTCCTAGCGTGATTGATTTGGAAACAAAGCAAAGACGCGCACCTTCTTCTTGTTACATAAGCCCCTCTAAGACAATAATTTGACTCTGCTTAGTGTGGCCAAATTTTCATGTTAACAAAACGTGTTCCGATGCGCGTAGAAGACAACAAAAAACTGAATTTTTGGCCTATCGTACTAAGAGCAACAACTGAAAGTGCTTTAGTAAATGCTAGATATAAGAGAGAAAAGAAAAAATTATTTTAAAAAAAACCGAGAAAATCCACAGTACAAAAACTTCCGATCATTCCGCTGCTACTGATGCTTAACAGCTGAGCTATCAGTCATCCATAGAAAAATAGGTACAATTATCCATTTTCGGCCCTATTCCAACCAAAATACTCGGCATAATTTAGGTGCACTAAGTTTCTGTGTGAAAGCAGAGAGATATAGTATATCTACATTTATTAGCAGAAATACTTGAAAGATTATTCCATTTTGAATGAATACAAGTGAGAAGTCTACAAAATTAAAAATGGCGGCGGCTGATATGAAATGCCACAAATGTCCATTATTAATTGTCAGATATAGAAATTGAACGACACAAGAATGATGCGGGTTGCTACATCAGATGATCTCAGCTGTACCGAAATTTGACGTCTATGGGCGAAGATTTTTAAATAACTAAATAAAAATTCTCAATAGATTATTCCTTCACATCAATCGTTGGATTCAAAGGACTTGGAAAGTTTAGAATAGTAGCATTCGACTGTATGCTAATCAAGTTCGAAGATAATGTAGTTGGAAAGAAAAAGAAAAATACTTTCCAGAAGGCTTTAAGTCAAAATACATCACCAAGAAGGTTTGACAAATGGGTTGCCTCATTGTGAACTCAAATATGCAAATGGGTACACACATATTGTAATTGAAGGGAGGGGTGCATATAAATATGGACGTTCTACCATATTATCGCCAATGGCCCACTGAGTTTCTAACCGAATTAGTAGAATTTTCAACCCGTGTCAGGACCAAAGGACGAAACAACTTAAGTGCCCACAACTCACAGAGCTGGATTTTTCTTGATAATAAGAAGTGCCAAGATAATAAATATATTTTTAAGACACCAAATTTGTATTATTAGGTAATGGTTACGAAATGTGGCAATTTAAAAGATTATGTCTTATATTTATTTATTTATTCATTTATTTATTTATTATTACGTCTTTTTAGGCCTAAAACTTACAACTATTCAATAATTTGCTTCATTTTTTTCTAAATTTGTACACAATAAAAGAACTAACTGTAAACTAAATTCATTAAAAGTACAATTTTAAAATATTATTTATAATGCATAAGTTATATTTGCATAAATTTTAACGCCAAGTCAGTCCACCTGAGTATTTATGTTATATAAAAGCAAATCCTGCCCCTCCCATATTCATTTCATTCAATCAGACAATTGATTCATGGTATAGCATGAAAAGTAAGAAGGAAAAATTTCATTTTAAAGGAAGGGTTCTACAGTATTCAAATAAACTATTTTTAAAACTATTGAAATTGTTACTGTTCTTTATATAATTAGGAAGTTTATTGTAACTTTTTAAACCTTTATAAAATATATTTTGCTTGTCTATTTCTGTTTTAAAAAGAGGCAATCTAAAATTATTATTCTCCCTCACTCCATGGGAATGAGTTTCATTAACATAATTAAGTTTTTCACTCAGTTACTCTGGTAGGTTACCTTACTTAATATTAAAAATAAATTTCATACTTTGATAAAAGATTTGCTGTTTAACGCTCAACCAATTCAAGGTTTCGATCATGCTTTTTACTGGGGTGTCATACCGCATGTTCAAAATAAATATCATGGCCTTATTTTGCATAACCTGTAGCTTATCTATTTGTGCTTCATTCGCAATAAAAAATATCGTTGGACAAAACAAAAAGTGCAGCTCTATAATATGTAGATCTATACACCATAATTTTATATTTCCTACTTATATATTTGCATGATCTTTTCATAAATCCAATTTTCTTTGCAATTTTTCCAACAATATAATCGATGTGCTCATTGAATTTCAATTTGTTATCGATCTGCATACCTAAGTATTTAATTATGTTTAATTCCTCAATGTTTGTACCCATAATGCTCGGGTTAAATTCACGTGTTTCTTTATTCAGCGATCTTGATATGATCATAAAATTTGTTTTGCTAACATTGAGTTTTAATTTATTCTTGCAAAGCCACCTATAAAGTGAATTTAAATCCTGTTGCATTTTGCCCATAGCTACCATTATATCCGTTTCACTGATTTCCAGTATCCAGCATCGTCCGCAAACAATCTTATACTGCTGTGCTTTATAGCTGATGATATATCATTAATGTATATGTTGAATACAATTGGAGCCGAAACCGATCCTTGTGGTAATCCTATTTCAACCAACGCTTCCTCTGAGGCTGCTGACTCTATTACAGTTTTTTGTTTGCGGTTAGTGAGAAAGCTCTTAAACCACCGCAATTCCGTATCCCTTACACCAATATTATGTTTTTTGGCCAGCATTACTGCAACAAAACTGCAACAGTCCTTTTCTTCAAATTGAGATTTTCCATCCAGTCAGATATTACCAAATTTATAGCGGGTTCACAAGAGTGCTTTTCTCTAAAGCCTGACTGTGCTTTCGTTAGTATTTTATTATTTTCCAGATAATTAGTAAGTTGCTTCTTTATCGATATCTCTAACAATTTCTCTATGTTTGGCAATGTGTTAATAGGTCTAAGATCTTCGGCTATTATTGACTTTTTTATTTTTTTATGGCTATTATTGTAGATACTTTCCACGAGTCAGGCACTATACCAGTTTTCATACTTTTATTTATAATGTCAGCATAAAAAAGTCCCAATTATTCAACTGAATCTTTTATAACTCCTTCTGACAATATGTTCTTTTCGCCTATTTTATGTTTTAACTGTTTAACTATGTTAGCAATATTATTTGTATTAACTTCTTCAAATTTTATTCTTGTTTCTACCCTTGATTCCGACTCGCCACCACTATCCACGATTTCAATATTCTCATTTACATATTTCAATAATACTTTCAATATAGAAATGGTTTAATGCTTCAGCAATGCTTTGAGGAGTTTCATATTTCACGCTTTTTACACTAACGGTTGAAATACTATCTTTAACCTCGGATATACTGACCGCCTGCTTTAGATGCTTCCACATTAATTTACTAACAAAGCTATTTAACTCAACATTTTTTGCCATGTGTTTCATTTTTAATATTTTGCAACATTATTGTATTCGGAAAAGTCACCCGTTGAGATTGCTTGCAATTGTAAATTATACTTCAGTTTATTGAGATCTGTCAATTCTTGGTCATACCATTTATTTCTCAATTTTACAATTCTATTTTCCTCATATGTTTGCAAACTCATGCAACTGGTTAAACTGGCGTTTATATAACACAGTGCTACAAAAAATAATGAAGTCGAAATACCTGGGAAGTGATGTTATTTTCCTTGTAGGTCTTATCGAGTAGAACGAGAATCCAATTTTGGAATTTGTCAAACACCCCCAAAATCTCGACTTAACCTTAAAAAACCGACTTTTCGTGCTTTTGCGCACTTCTTAGCCCATATCTTAGTTAATTAACAACCGTTTTTCTTTCTAAGAACGGGTTAAGAAAGAAGAGACTCGGGCCTTTTGAAGGATTTATAGACGTCTTAATAAAGCTGAAGAAATTTACTTGTTTTTGCACAACAAACTTAAATTTTGCTACCCTTTTTCTTCTTTTTTTGACTTTGTGGATATTTTCACACACTATTTTATAAAAACACAAAATGAGTTTTGATTAGATTCAAAGAGTACGCTTAATACTGAGTTCAACGAATGTTTCTTTTAAAAAATCTGCCAAAAAGTGAGTTATTTTACTTTTTATAAGAACGAATTTTTTGCAAAAATTTACAACGAACTTAATTTACTAATAAATATTATTAAATGAAAATATATAGATCAAAAGTGCCTTTTTGACCGTTTTTTCCTTAGGTCAGCATCGTCAGTTTCGCGTTGTACTGACCAGTAATATTCTGCCATCCTATTTATTTTGTTTTTTCCTTCGAAACGTATTTCGATCGTAGCCCTTTCTTGGTGGAAGTGTTCGCCTTGTTCATCACTGAACTGGGCCAGATTATGTGGGAAGAAGTCCAAATGCGAATGCAAGAAATGAATTTTTATCGACATGTTGCAACCCATTTCACCATATGCACTTAAAAATTCGTTTACAACCGTGATGTAGTCGTCGCTTCTGTTGTTCCCAAGGAAATTATCACATAGCGCTACAAAACTCTTCCATGCACGTTTCTCAACACAGCTTAACTTGTTCATAAAGGTAACGTCGCTCATAATTTTGCGAATTTGAGGTCCAATGAAAATACCTACATATATACACATATTATAAAAGAAATAAAAAAACAAGTAGGTATGAAAACAAATTAATAAATATCGGCTTTTATTTTAGCTTCACTTAGTTTAAGATGAAGAAAAGCTTCGCTATTAACATCCAATTTCTTTACAAATTGTTTCATGTATCCCAGCTTTAAGTGTAGTGGTGGTAAGATAACATCCTCAGATTTTACCAATGTGAGGCTTAAAACGTTTTTCCTGCCTATCTGATGTGACTCTCGAGATGGCCATGCTTTGCGATCATAGCGATTTGATGGCCGACTATCCCATTCACAATGGTAGCAAGGATATTTTGTGTAGCCACCTTGCATGCCAAATAAAATTGTCAACACTTTTAAGTCAGCGATGACTTTCCATTTATGCGTGGCATAGTCGATCAACCGTAAAATTTGTTCCATCATTTCACACGTTTCTTTCTTGTTAACCCCATACGCGATTGGAACTGATGGTAAGAGATTTTCATTGTTTAATAACACAGCTTTTAAACCTAAGGGTGACATTACAGACTTCATTAAGGGAACACGAATGTATTTTTTTTTTTAGGGTACATACTTTTACACGATCCATCAATGAAAAGTCGCCATTCATCTGCATTATAATTATAATTTAAAGCCGAAAATAATTTGGGTAAATTTGCACAATGTACTAGATCACAGTCATTGCCATCAGTTTTAAAACTTTCTCTAAGTATCAAAGTGCGGTCGCTTTTTCTACCCGATGTTATTTGAAAATATTTTTCCACTAAATTCCACTGCTTTAGTCGTGAACCGACGACTTCAGATTCTCGTTTCGATAAATGCAAATCACGCACGAGATCGGCGAAATCAGAATTTGAAACCAAATGCCTTTCCGTTGATTTTGATTTACAAGGAAGGAATTCTTCATCTACTAAATATGTTTCACTCACTCACTTTTTGTAGGCACTTCGGTATTTAAGTATTTTGGTTTTGTAACCGTAACAACATTCGCATACTTTACGTTTTTCCGCGATTTAAAATTGTGACCTGAAACGTTTGGTTTGCAAAAATAGCAATCGTCTTGTTTATGATATGCCTGATGATGCCAAGTCATAGGCACAGAAAAGGGCAAAGTAATTGATTGTTGAACTTTAAATTTTCTTAATGTTGTGCAGCAATATTCACAAATAAATTCTGGCTCGTACCAGCGACTCGCACTATAAAACCTTTCGAAAATCTTGTTATATATTTTTACAACACCAATATTATTTTTAAAATCACGCCGATTACTTGTATCCGTAAATAAGCCACAAATGTAGCAAAACTTCTACGTAATGGGTTCGAACTGTTGACTTTAATAGTGAATGAAATAGTTTCATGATCAGAAATTTTATTATGCTCTAGTCTCTCGCAAGATATTACGTTCGCGTTTGCATAAAGGGGATCAACTTTTGTTTGAGACATTTCTGCAATTCGAGTATTGAAATCAACCATTTGTTTCATTGAATTTCTCGCAAATATTTCATTTAGTTTATTACAATCAGAAGCATTTAACCTTTAGGTTTATATTGAAGTCTCCAATAATATGGGAGTTTGTACCTGTTTCACATACCTCTGTTACTATCGATTCTATATGGTTTAAAAATTCACTGTCGCTAGTACTTGGTGAATGGTACAATACACCTATTTGCCATTTAATATCACAGTTTTTTAATTGGATTATTGCACACCAGAAATTTTTGTCTATCGATCTATTGTATCTTACTTTGTACTCGATACCTTCTTTTAATAACAACACAACACCTCCCGTGTGTCTACTATGAGAGTCGCATCGAATAGTTGTGTAAAATGAAATATTAATTTCACCATCACCAATAACTGAGGTAAAGCATGCTTCTGAGCATAACACTATGTCCGCGTTTAATTCTTCTATAAGCCTTTCTAGTGCTGCTTTGTTAGCTAGAAAACTACAAATGTTTAAATAAATACATTTGAAACTGCACCTTGTTTACTTTACATGATAATTTGGTTGCTAATAACCAACTCGCTGTTTTTCCAACTTTAACTTTCTCTGGTAAACTGTACAATCATGACTCGTAATGTTGTGTTCAGTATTAAACTTTAAACCTCACTGGTTATTAGCACCTACACAATTTCCACAAACATTTATTGGCGTACTCTGGCTACAGACTTCAAATTTATGCTCCTCCATACATTTACTACATCTCAGTTTTTTGGTACAGTTATTTGCAATATGGTTAAACCCCAAGAATTTATAACATCTTACCGTTTGGCCATCGTACACTGGACAGCGATCCCAACCTATATTCATTTTTCTACAATGCAGAATGTCCTCAAAGCATGAATGCTCTACCTCAATTATCGCATTAACATAGGAGGTTCAATTTTCTCTCTTTGAACGTTGAATTTTTAAACATTTTAGCTTAGCATTTTTTAATATCTTATTTTGAGCAACAATTTTCTTAACAATATCTGCTTCGTTATATTCAGCACTAATATTAGCAACAACTACTTTTGGTAAATGAACTTTTGGCTCCGCAATATTATATTTTTCTTGATCTAACTTTTCTGTTAACGTATTTTTTATATTCTCTTTATCAGTGGCTGTATTAGCACTTATAATTATTGTAACACTTTTTTTTATTTATCACCCACCCACTGTTCATCTGTGAAGCATCTATTTTGTTTAAGTCTTTTTTTTTTGTATTATCTATTGTTTGTTTATTCTTAGGCTTTATTGCAATGGGCGGAATGCCTTTTAATGCATTTGCGTAAGTAGGACCAACATTAGCATTAGCTAAATTTTTATTACTATTGGCAAACTTTTTTACCTCTTTAATTATTTCATCTTTTTGCTTAGAGAAAGTCTCATAAGACTCATTAACTTTATTTAGCTTTTCTTTATTTTATCTGCATGCGTTTTCTACTCTTTTCATTAATTCTAATTTCTCTGTATTAATTTTATTTATATTTTCCATCATTCTCTTCATCTCTCTTTCCTTATGATTTAGGGCTGCGCTAATTTCTTTTTTCTGATCACTCAGCATTTTCTTTACTTCACATTTTTGCTCTCTCAGATTAATTTTATTAGTTTCTAATATTGACAGTATCTGGCTGAGAGCATCATCTAAATTAGAAATATACATATGTAATACAATCATCACACATAAATCTTAAAAAAGGGCAGCTTACTAACCCTTGATGCACTAAATTTTCGTTATATTATCTTAAAGCGGTAGCGCCACATTTAACTGACAAAAAAATCTATGAATAGCAACAAAAAAAAATCGAAAATTTCTAAAACATTTCGAAATTGCTTAATAATGCATTACATATGCTTTTTTTAGATGTACAATTTTTTCAATACATCACAAAGTAATTAAGTATTTATATTCCTAATAGAAAATTGGGTACAATTCCCATTTTTTTTTTTCCACTACGGTTGCATATTCCGCCGCTATTGAAAGTTTCTGCTTTTTGCTACCTGTGCACAATCAACTGCTCAGTAGTTCTTCTTATTCTCTTTCGGTACGAAAAGCTGTTGTGACAAATCCCACCTTATACGTACTAAGTAAAAAATTAAATGCCAAAAAATTTGACAATTTCGTTGCACACAATTGAGAACCAAACACCAACAACAGCAACAAGCAAAATAAATCTCTTAACTTTTAACTAAAACTAAATCGCATGGTATCGAAATTGGTTGATATTAGCTCTGATCCAGTACTTTTCCTCATTAAATTAAATTAAAAATCCTGTAAAAATGTCAAATAGCAAGGGTTCTCTCTCGAGTGAGACTAGAAAGTGACTAACAACCCAAAAGTAAGGGAACACTAAAACAAAATTTTCCCTGTAAAAACGTCAAACAGTTTCTTTGAAAATAAAACATCATTTTGATTTCGTTCAAATGCTGCAAAATGATTAAAATTTCCATTAATATTTATCACTACAAACTTGACCATGTACGATTTTTCTTTTCTTTTGTGCAACAACTGTTTGTTTGGCACTTTATATAATTTTACCCGAAGAAAAAGTTGGTGTAAACCATTGCAACTTCATTCTCTAAACAACTCACCAAAAATCGCTCTCATTTACAGGATTCTGATGCCCCGAACAATTTTTCCTGTAACTTCCTGTAAGTTCATAGAGTACAGAATCAGAGCTATGATTACGACTAACTATAAGAAAACACGATGTTCATTAACACTATTATCGAGTTAACGCCAAAGTTGTCACCTGATGTTATTTCACCTCGATTTTTTTTTGTATGAATGAAATATTTTGGTACTGCATTTGAATTTATGTTCAAACTTTTTTTTCATATATTAATTTAACTTTTGCTTTCATTCGGTCGAAGAAATGATATCAGTAAAATTGTCGCCGTTATTTAATCACCGATTGGACCATTTTTATGGTTTCTTGAGATAAGTTATGGATTTCATGCCGATTGTCCTCCTTAAGATCCTCCAAAAATTAGGCTTTGATAAGCCCGTGACGGCAAACCTCAACTGAAAGGGGTCTGGAGATGTTAAATCTGGTGATCTTGCCGACTAAGCCGAACAGTGATATGAAATGGCTTAGGAAAAAGCGTTCCGTGGCTAATTCCGACAAGTTGTAATTATTTGTTACTTACGCAAAATACTAATTACTTACTTAATTGGCGCTATAGCTGCTTAAGCGAATTTGGCCGAACTTCTCCTACAATTTGTGGTGTGCGTCTTGATGTTGTACCACAAACTGAGAGGCGTACAGTCTTACGCCGACTCCGAACGGCGAATGTTTTTTGTGAGAAGTTTTTTTTTTCATGGCATAAATACAATCGGAGGTTTGCCATTGCCTGCCGACGGGCGACCGTTACTAGAAAAAACTTTTTCTATAGGTTTTGGATGTTGCTTGCCCCGAGCTGGATTCGAACCTGGGATCCACTGAATGAAGCGCGCGCACGCTACATACTCGGCTACGGCGGCCGCAAAATTCACATTTGAAGCAAAGAGTAAGACATCCTTTTACGAGTGCAAGCCTAAAGCTGAAAATTTTCATAAAAATAAACGTCTCCACATAGAAATTATAATAGAATGTTTCCACTAAACATTCTGAAAATATTTCCCGACTATGTATATGTCTTTTGAAATTTGTTGTTAGTATTGTAATTCATGTTCTTTAAAACACTGTTAATAAGATTAGATTTGTATTTTTCTTAGGGCCAAGATTTGATTTAGTTGAAATATTTACTTTTTTATTTATTTACCATAAGTCACTAGTAAAAACTGAATCAAAAATCATGTCACTATCACTATGTTTTTCTAAAATTTTTTATGAACATTTTCTGCTAAAAGATTTTTCTTCCTCCAATTATATTTATATTTGTCACAAAAAGCTTAGCAATGTTAAAATTAACATCAACGGAAATATAAAAACTGAAAGCAGTAACTATAATTTTGCACTAATTTAAGCTATTCATCTTAGGTCTCTTCAAGCATACCGAAGATAACCTATGCAAACTTTTTATGGAAAGCTCTTTGGATAAAGCTTCTGGTATACAATGTTTCTTCAACATATTTATTTATAAATACGTTTGCAACATTCCATTCACAATTTTTTTTTTTTTTCTTCTCCCAACTTTGCTATAATATTCCCTACTAGAAGTGCACGTTTTCTTCATACCTTAATAGCAACTTTGGTGAAAAGCTTTTTGGGATTGTAAGGTAAATAATAATTTTGCACTGTTAAGCTCTCTTTTCAAATGTTAAAAAATTAAAAGAGTGTTAACTATGAAAGAGTAAAGTTACCCACATTAAAACAATTAGCAGAAATTATATGATACTTGGAAATAAAACCATAGCCGGCTAACTTATTCGATTTCGTTTCTTAATTTCGCCTATTAATCAAGAAAATTTAAAACAATAATACTTTTTAATTATCACAAATGTACAACAGGTACATTTGAGTAAAATAGTTGTACAGTAATATTATGCTAGGAATGCGTCAGGTTTAAGTGGAAGTAACATTAGGAACAAAATTAACGACATAGAGTCTCAAAATCGGAGATATACAGAATATTTTGCAGTCGTATTTGAAAACCCCAGAATATACATACTTTCTTAAGGGGTGATTGATTTAAATGCCGCTTTTTAAATGAAAAAAATAGCAGGTAATTTTTATTTTCATACAACTAAATCAACTACAAATAATCATTATATTTATTCGCACAAATAATCTTTTTGGCCAACTTTTTTTTTTTAAATCAACAATAATTTTTTGAACTCATGGATGTGGTGATACCCAAAATAACAGCTATAATTTCTACTGAATCTTGCCCTCATTTGAGATGAAACTCCAATTCACAATAAATTCCTATAGATAAATGATATTCGAAATATACAGACTGCCTTTAAATCAAGGCATTAATATATGGCAAACTTTATTGGCGTAGCAAAGCAAAGCGGGTGTGGTAGTATAACATCGTTTCGAAAACTTAAGCGAATTTTAATGATTTAAATAAACACAAAAATAAATTAGTATGCCTTAGACGTACCACATTCACTTTCAAAAATTTTGATTTTGACGAATTTCTCACTTTAATTAAATTAATCGTAGCAAATGTGAACCAACTCCCTATGATTTAGTAAAATATCCTTGCTTTCGTCTCTTTTCTATAATTTCTATAGTTTTCGAAATTGGTGTGAAATGCGCCGCATATTCCCAACATTTTTGATTTCATGCATTTCATTTTCAAACCCAATGTTGCATATCAGCAAATTACTTTGTATAGATACTGAACTATCGAAGATTTTTGGTTTTTGTAATTTTCCGTTATATAAGAGGAGGACATGGCTTTTGTCCGACTTATAAAATTTTCAAAGGTGTTCCTTCTGAGTTTAAATGCAAGGCGTGTACGAAATTTAGTAGAGTGTTATGAAATGATTGCGGAGATAACATATTTGCCTTTAAATGGGCCGCGGCCAGTTTTCATAACTTTGGATAACCCACATCTTTCTCTAAATACTAAAATATCGAATTTATTCCTTCATTTTTTTGTTTCGATTTTGATAATAAATTTGAAATTAGGCTTAGTAAGTTCAAATCTATGTGTATGCAAAAATTGGTAGGGTTTGCTCCACAACTTTTGTTAACCACGTCTGGCGCTCTCCAATCTAATTGTGTACATCCAATTTGAGTAAATTACATTTCATTGTTGCTGAAATATCGCAATTTTATGATTTGTTGTTTATTACCGTTAAAGGAAAGGTGGGCGTGGTTTTTGTCAAATTTTTGCAATTTCAAAACGTTTGCTTACTGACTTGAAATCCAGTGTGTGCACCAAATCTAGCAGAGATTGGTTGCTTAGTTAGGGCTATTTGCTCTAAAGTGGGCGGTGCCACGCCTATTTAAAAAAATTTTTTATTCCATGTTTTTTATGTTAAATTTGCACAAAATACTTCGGTTTTTCTTGATTTTGGGATATTACCGTTTTATGAAAGGTTTAGAAATTTGCCTACTATTTAGGAGATATAACGTTCTCACCAAAGTGGGCGGGAACACGCCCATTATTTCACAAACAAATGTGTTTTTTCCTTAAACCAATTCTATGTATACAATTTGAGCAAATTATCCTTACTGGTTATCGAAATATCGCATTTTTTTTTGGTTTCCACAAAACACCGTTATGTGGGCGTGCTTATTATCCGATTTTACACATTTGCTTTACCAAACTACCTTGGACTCAGGGTCAATGGGTATAAAAGTATTATGTATGCACAAAAAAAAAATTGATGAAATGTTAAATTGAAATTTCCATGTATTTTCTTAAGGCTCATTCACAATAGCGCAGTTTTTTACACTTTCCAACACTACATCTGCGGTCGGATATCATTTTACCCAGTTGGCTCAACTCGTATATTTTTTCAAGTTAGTGTTGTTGCATTACATGAAATTCTTTATACAACCTAGTGTTCTTTTGCCAGTCGATTGCAAAGAAACAGGTCTACTTACTTTTATTGTAGAGATTTCTAAAGATATATGTATACACACATATTTATATACTTAGTTCAGCTGTCACATGAATTTGCTTAGCAAATTAAACTATTATATGCCAACATATTGTTGTTTATCATAATATTCAATATTAAATTCAATAACTAATTTCATTCTATTCCATTTCACGACGTTGGTAGAAATAATAGGCTTATTTGTTACAAATTAGTTTGGTTGGTTTAATTTAATTAGCCAAAGTAGAAAGTACAGCCTCAGGGATCTTGTGGTTAGCGATAAGGCTTCAAGTAAGTGTTGTATATTTTACTCTTTTCACTATTTATATGGAAATTACTTTACTAACACATTGAATTAATTTCTTTGGAGAATACAATAAATAAAATGAAAGTGCGTAAAAGTTTTGAATTAACAGTAGTAATATTTATACGAAACTAAGTTTGGCTAAAAAAAAAGGTGCCGATTTCGTACGGCGTGAGCAATGTTTGAATATTTGAAATGACAGAAAGCTTTTCACAAAGTTGCTTTTGTTTATTGTGTGATGCCATCTGCGCATATTGGTTGCGTACTCCTTTTGTATTAAATTTGAAGAGCTTGGGACTACAACGAATTCATGCTTCACAATTTGAGTTGAGGTATAAAAATTTTCAGAAAATATCTTGATAATTTGGTTCATTCTAAATCTAATCCGTTACAAAGCTCTTACCATCATTGTTCTTTCCAAATTATCAAAGTAAACAAAATATATTTTGATTAAGGTTAAATTTATTTGGTAAAATGAATATTCGTACTTTTACTATGTTTATCGAAAAAAGTGCATAGCTTTCGACACAAGCCTTTATGTTACGAATGGAGCAGTAGCGTAGAGGAAAACGATTTGCTAGCATTTCTTTGAAGCTGGCGAGTTTGCATAGTGGAAAATTAATCTGATATGATGGTATGTTTTACCAATTAAAATGCAATCGTCTTCAGAGGAAGAATTGTTTTGAAATTTAATTCAGAGAATTGGTTTTAAGTTTGGAGAAGAATTGGTTTTAAATTTAAATTTATTCTGAATTAAAATGTATATCTAAAAGTTTAATTCAAGGAATATTTATAAAGAAACAAAACTGGGGATTATGGAATAAATTTGTTTCCTTAAAGATTTGCAGTCTTTTATCGTGACTAGGTTTGGATACATAAGGGTTGTTCCGTACGACAGTTAGTTTCGAAATATCAGTTCAAGTAGAGTCAAATGGAAAGAGTTTGTCTATTTGATATTTGATTACTTTTTAGCTAAGGTGGAGCTCATCTTTCGTACTAGAAGGTATAGAGTGCCTTCTTTAATCGACGGTGTCCCACTTGTACTTTCCGACCGCGTTTAGGTACAGGAAGCTCTTCTACGGGCCCAATATTAAGGAAAGAGTGAAAAAGGTATCGGTTGCTGTATACTTTTGCCGAGGGGGGCATTTCTCCCAACGTAAATCACAGACTTTATAAAACAATAATTAGGTCTATAATGTTCTTCGGAGTGATTATCTGGTGAAACTCACGGGAGAAGGTATCGAAAGTTAAGCAGCTAGAGTGGGTGAAACGGCCTGCGCTCAGTGGAATCAGTGGGGCGCTTCGGACCCCACCCACTCCCGCGCTTAACGTGACGCTACACGTGTTACCTGTGAATATTGACAGCAAGGTTGCAGCAATCCGGTGAAAGAGCAATGGATACAGCTTCAATTCGGCCTATGGGCATTTTAAAATTCTTGACAGCTTCGACTTTGTCCCCCTAGAAACGGATGGCTGTCTGCCGATTCTAGCTTCTAATGGTTCCTTGGTCACTCACATCCCGCTAAGGGAGGAATGGGAGGAGGATGGCGCTTGGGGCGAGAAGCCGGTGAACTTCTTCACGGACGGTACGATGTTGGACCTTAAAATTGGAGGGGGTGTCTCTGGCGCTGAGCTCTCCCTCAGCCAGAAAAATTAGACTTACAGACTACAGCAGTTTTTTCAGGCGGAGGAGCCCGCAATCAAGGAGGCAGTCGATTGGCTACTCAGCAACGTATTGCCCTTTATTCTGATAGTCGGCCTGTAATTAAGCCTTTAGAGTCTCTGATGGTCAGATCGACTATCTGACTTCTTTCTCAGCCGCACCTGAATACTTTGATATCGGACTGATTTGGGTGATGGGCCATAGCAGGAAACTGCATGGCCGATGAGCCAGTTCGGCAGGGTACACTCTAAGTCATTACTCCAAACAGGCAAAGGGTGGGAGGTCCTCTAGCTGCCTACGGGTGTCTATTGAACAGATACACTCTAGGTCGGCTCAGCGAGCCCTGACTAACCACTACGACATGCAGAATTGCAAGAATCATCTAGCCGGTGGTGGACTGTGGTCGTTCGAAGGCATGGTGAAAAGAATACATAAGGTGGCGCAGATTGTAGTACCGCTAACCCTCTCTTGCAAATTTCTTTCCAACATGTTTAACAATTTTTGTGTGTATTCTTTCTAGCATGCATACTCGTACCAACGTGTTTCTACTCATTCTTGGTACGAAGGAGGTTCGGTCGCTAACTAAGCAGCAACTCTCGATCTTCGTAGAGCTCTCTGGGGTGGAAATTAGCCATTTGCGGAATTTCATTTTGGGCACGCAGGGCTTCTCCCGTAAACCGTATTTGGTTACTGCGTACATTACCGTTCTAACTACTGGTAGTTTCACAATGAACTCCTTTAATATATCCAAGTGGGTTACCTCTGCGGGGACTATCACATTAACCTAACCTAATCTAGCTAAGGAATATTGACATTAAATAATTTAAATGCTTATTGTGTTTTTTTTTTTTTTTTGTTTTAATTCACTAATCATTATTTCTGACAAGTTTAACTGGCCTATTCTAACGTTTAGATTACAATAATTTGTCACCTACAATTTTGTTACCATTTTGTGACCAAGGGCATTCCGGCAACTTTGGGACAAGGAAAAGTTGACCTTATGGTGGAAGTAAAGTTATGGGCAACACTGCTATCAGGTGATTATTGAAACAATAAATTTGGCAAAAATAAGTAAGAATATTTTTATACATTAAGGCATTTATTAAATATTTTTATTTTGCAGAAAATTTCGACCAAAGGACTATAAAGGAGTGCTGCTCCCATTCTATATTTGTGAATTTAGAAGTTTTATGCGCAAATTAAATGAGCGCAATTTATTAATCTCACATAACTTTGATGCCGTTATGATTTTTACATATCAAAATATTTATGAAAACAACTGTAACTGGTTTGTTACCTCCTTACTGGCAGATAACATTTTTTGCAACTTTTATCACGGCTTTTATAATAAATGCAACCGTGGCGACAATTTTAACCACATCAGATTAGCCCGGTAAGTGGTAAAGGTTACTGCTGCTATTTTGGAGATTAAAACATCTCCACATCAGACTTCTACCGCCTTGACATTAAAAATAACAATTCAAATTTAACCATAATTTTTTCCATCCAAAAAAGCCCTTAACATTTTTGTTACAGAATTTACATTTAGTTACATCACCAATCTCGATACGAGTATGTGCGAATGTAAATATTTCTTTTTCTCCCACTTTTTCATTAATTTCAATTACAATAATTATGCATACAATTTAAAAACTCACAATCTCCCTTTGATCTTTAACAAATGAATGAAATAATAATAATATATACTGATAATTAAAGCAAAAGCTGATAAGAGATTAATGAATACCATCAACGCTTTTATTATGCTTTTACACCTACATACATATGTTTTTATTCATTACAATTTCGCACAGAGGAAAAAAAAAAGATGTCATCGCTCTTCTTATTTTTCTATAGTATCGTCTGATTGCGTATCATTGCACATTGCGTTTTCCTTAATTGCAAAAAGGACTAATATTTTGTTTATACGTAGCACTCGGTGACCGCAAAAGTACAAGTCAAATTGTAACTCCCATATTTTGTTTAATACTTCATTTTTAAAACTCAAACGACTGTCTTTTATGGATGTTAGGTTAAGTTAAATGGGTTAAAATAATCGAAAAATTCTTTCTTACTTATTTACACTGGCGACCACAGACTTTTAACTTTGCCCTCGTTTTCATCGGAACAAGTTGAATGAAGACTTTAATCGCGCTTGCCTCAAAAACACATTTTTATGGCTTCTTGGCAACTTTTTTTGAAAACTGTACGATATAATTCAATAACTAAATACTTAAACAATCCTCGGGAATAAGATAAACTACAATTATTTCAAACCAATAAAATTTAGTCTTATTAAACTACAAAAAAATTCCGAAAAAATTGTCCAAAAAATGACTTTTTTCAATAATTCCTCACTAGAATTGAGTTAATTATCGGGTTAGTGCGATTGTATCGGGTGTTTTTTTACAGGTTTGTTTTTCAAATAGAGATAAAACTGGCATTTTGTGGTCAAATCTGGCAACTCTAATGTCATTTATGTTCAGTTTGGTTTGCCATTTCATCATGAACAGGTTGACAAAAGAACAACGCTTGCAAATCGTGCAAATTTATTTCGAAAATAATGGTTCAGTTCGCGAAGTTTACCGCGAGCTCCGTCAATTTTATGGTCGACATAATCGTCCATCAGAGCAATTAATTCGGTTAACCATGGATCGTTTTCGCACTACGTTTACTCTATGTGATAATACGCATCCGCAGAGACGTCGAACAGTGCGCACCGAAGAAACAATTGCCGCTGTAGAGCAAAGTGTTGAAGAGGACCCGAATGAATCGATTCGCCACCGTGCACAGCAATTGGAGCTTTGTCCATCAACTTTATGGAAGATTTTGCGCAAAGATCTTGGCTTGCGACCTTACAAGATCCAGCTTGTGCAAGAATTAAAGCCGCGAGACCATGCAATGCGTCGTGATTTTGGTGTTTGGGCCGAAAATGAGATTGATCTCGATGCTGATTTTCATCGCAAAATTTTGTTCAGTGATGAGGCTCAGTTTTGGTTGAATGGCTACGTCAACAAGCAAAATTGCCGCATTTGGAGTGAAGAGAATCCACATGAGACCCTTGAAACGCCATTACATCCACAAAAACTGACTGTTTGGTGTGCTCTATGGGCTGGTGGAGTCATTGGGCCATACTTCTTCCGCAATAATGCTGGAGAGGCAGTTACCGTTAATGGAGACCGGTATAGAGCCATGATAACCGACTATTTTGTTCCCGAATTGGATGGCATGAATGTGGATGAGTTGTGGTTCCAACAAGACGGCGCTACATGCCACACAGCGCACGTCACAATCGATTTATTGAAGGAAACATTCGATGAGCGCATAATTTCGCGGAATGGACCTGTAAATTGGCCACCAAGATCGTGTGATTTGACACCATTGGATTATTTTCTTTGGGGATATGTGAAGTCGCTCGTCTACGCCAACAAACCAGAAACGTTAGGGGAATTGGAAGCCAACATTCGTGGCGTTATTGCCGACATACGGCCCCATATGCTCGAAAAAGTGGTTGAAAATTGGACCTGTAGAATTGGCTTTATTCGAGCCAGCCGCGGCGGCCACATGCCCGAAATCATATTTAAACATTAATGGCATAAAATTATCCTTCCAATAAAGCCAAATTGATGGACCTTAAAACGATTTTCTTGTGTTTTATTTCAATTCGAAGTTCTATACCCCTAAAAAAAACACCCGATACATCATCTTTTAGCAGATACGATACCGTTTGTGCATTTCAGATACGTGAAACTCATACAATCTTGTCAAGAAACAGGATGTGTCGTTTGTACAAGGTCCACTTTGAAACCATCATGGAACCTTATTTTTCATATTTTTTGATGAAAGAGCCCTTCTCGTAAATGTTAAATATTGTAGAAAATACACCTTATCAATCTGTATTTTGAGTTATTAAATAATAAAAAATGTTTAAAAAACTAACGATCTGTGCCCCAAAAATCGGGGGGTATCCCCTTAAGTGGATTGCCACCCTGGTGAAAAAAAATTAGCATATTTGTCATTTGATTCCAAAACTCGTGCAACCTACATAAAGCAATCCGGCAGTTTTACTGAATTTCCGTATGTCATACCGAGATAGAGACGACTACACTCTGAAATGTTCTCTAGGGATGGTTCGGTTTTTGTAATCTCTAAGCCAATAGGTGTATCCCCCACGTGGGTCACGCTAAGTGCAGAGACACATCATGCTAGTTCATCCGCTGTTTCGCTACCGTAAAAGTCCCTATACCCCGGGAACCCGCAAGGCAATACCGTAACTGACGGAAACCGAAGACGGCTCTCCTACACTCATTCACCAGTTGGGATCAGACCGAGGTAGTAGACAATACCTGAATAGTCGCTCCTTTAGTGCAAATGTTTCGGCCTGAAAAATATTTGCATTGTCCGGCAGGCGGAAGAATTAGTTTTGATAATACTTCTCAATGAAAATCCATGATGCGATCCTGTATTCCATCTTTGACCAGTCCGTAAAGATTGTTAAGCTCTGGTAAATGGTTGATGCCTTCCATAAGAGCAGTCCATACGGCTTGGTAATTTCGCGTAGAGTAAGTGTGAGTTTGGTAGAGTATTTTCGGAGTTTCGGAGATATACCTATTTGCTCCAAAGTGGGCGGTGCAATACCTATTCCCAAAAATTTTTGAATCTGCTGTTTTCCTTTTCCAACTCATATTAAAATTGGGTACATTATCATATGCTTTAGATACTATTACTATATGACTACTATATGAGAGGTGGGCGTCGTTTTCGTCAAAGAAATAGACTCAATAAAATTTGCTACATTTTTGGCTACAAAGATATTTATTCAAATCAGAAATGATACACCACTAATTTAAAGCAGTGCTGCTCATATAGCAAGGTGGAAAAAGTGAACCTTGCTAAAATTGTTCGTTTAAAATGTCAAAATGCCACAAGTAATAGTGCATTGAAATATTCTACGAAAATATTTTGAACGGAATTTTACTGTATACTTCTCAATTTTTCATTTTACTCAGGCACCATCTATAATCATTTTTTTCCACATTTTTGAAAACACCATGGAAAGGGAGATGAAAACTTTAGTAGGCGGAGAGAGAAACAATCGGATTAACTTTTGCAAATCCAGCAAGTATTTTATTACCGGTAGATACACATTGTTGCACTGTGTAATCAGCCCTTAAGGCAACCTAAGTATGTAGTGATTAAATGAGTAGTGTAAATATCAATAGAAATGTATCCGATATTAACACGTATTTTTTACATTGACAATTATTAATTAATACTCCCCCTAGTTGATTTATTTTTCTACGAAAAGTATTTGACCAACATTATTAACTGTTCTGTGGTCATATTTTTATTATACTAAGTAATTAATTACTTTATTGCTTTGTTGACTCTCCAAATAAAAAGGGGCGTAAATTCTTTTGCCGCCACAGCGTCCACAGACTTTATCATCTAAAAAATTTGCCGGTTTTTATAGCTGTTTTTTTTGCACATCCATATATATTTATTAGCAAAAATTTTTTTTTTTTGCAGTTCAAAGGAAAATTATGTAAACGCTCAAATATTGCATTTATTTTGTGTGGTTTATTTAATGAACAAATTAATTAACTTTGTGCTAATGATAACCAGTTTGGGTATTACGCGTAATTCGATTTTCTTTTCACCACGCCGTTAAATATCTTTTTGTAAAGTTTACGAGTAGAAAATATGTACTAAGTAATCTTTGATTTAAGAAAATTCTTCATAAAGTTTTTAATTCTATTTGCAGAATACTCTGGCGGGGTTGAGTTTAAGCCCAAGTGGCCTAAGAATGACAATAACTATTTAATTTTGGGTGCAACTTAAAATATTTCATCATGTAAGAAATCTATACGGTTTCGTTGTTCGAGTATAATCTGTTAGATGAGTGGAGTCACATTCTTTTTATTGGCATTTAATTTCCGTTAGGATCTAAGTACATTAACCCTTGTGCCACTAACCAGATTTTCTAGCTGTTTCCCTCCCGAGTTAGCCGCAAGTTATGAATTTGTAATAAAAAAGAATACATTTCGAGTTATTGAAATTCAATCTATATTTAATTTAAAGAATGCAAAGGTATCTTTTGAGACAGTTTTAATAAAAGTTCTCAACCTTTCAGAAGACCCAAAAAGCTTTTTTAATAAGTAAAGGGCCTCGCAATAGGGATGCTTTAAAAGTAGACCGATAGTGACAGCAAACGACGCCATATTTTTTCCCGCTCTTTTGACATTTCTCTTCAGTAAGGTTTGCCATTTCATCATGGAAAGATATACGATCCAACAACGAGTCAAAATTATTAAAATTTACTACCGAAATTTGGAGTCAATTGCCTCAACTTTAAGAGCGCTACGTCCAATTTATGGTCCTAGTCATTTCTGGCTGAATGGCTTCGTCAATAAGCAAAATATGCGTTATTGGACAGGCAGCAATCCACACGTACTCCATGAGTCAACATTGCATCCCGAAAAAATTACGGTTTGGTGCGGTTTATGGGCCGACGGCGTCATTGGGCCGTACTTCTTCCGTGATGATCAAGACCGGCACGTTACTGTGAATGGGAATCGCTACCGCTCAATTATAACCGAATATTTTTAGCCCGAATTGGATGATATGGACTTGGGCAATATGTGGTTCCAAGAGAACGGCGCCACATGCCACACAGCGAATGTCACAATCGATTTATTGAAAACCAATATCTCACGAAATGGCCCAGTTAATTGGTAGTTAGACTATTTCCTGTGGGGCTACGTCAAGTTCATGGTCTATGCCAATAAGCTAGCGACGATTGATGAACTTCGTATGAATATCGAACGTTAAATTGCAGCAGTATCAGCCGATTTATGCTTGAAAACCGTCGGCTGAATTGGGTTCAGCGTCTGGACTTCTGCAAGCGTGCCCGTGGTGCCCATGCAAAAGAAATCGAGTTTCATACATAATGGCATCTAATGTACTTTCACAGGAATAAAGAATTTAATTCATATTGTTTTATTTAAAAAAAACTTTTGTAGTGTTCCTATTGCAAGACCCTGTATTTATTAGCATTGAAGGATAAATAGGCAGTCAGTAGAAGACAAAACACTACCAGAACGAGCAAGAGGTAAATTTTTGTAAATTGATGGATGACGTAGTTATAACACCACAGTACTTAACACTGACTGCTCTAAATTGAACGGTATAGTTAGAAGTGGGGTTTATTCTCAGGATCTCTCGCTCAAATTCAGTGGTCGACTGTCAGCGTCTTTCAGGTTGAGCTTACAGCAATGAGGGAGGCTGCGCATTGGCTGATAAATTCGGCACTTTACCTGCAAGCAATAACTATCTTCTCCGATAGTAAAGCTGCCATTACACCGCTCGAGGCCAATGTTCTTGAGCTGGCAAACGTACGATGGGCCATGAACCCTTTTGTGGGATAGCCCGTCAGCTTTGGTCGAGAGTAAACAAGACGCATCCTACGCCAGGCGACAGTTATTATGGGAGTGATTGCCAGTAAGTTGGGCTCTCCCACAAACGACTATTGCCGCAACTGTTGCGACGAGGAGGAGGTGGCAAGCTTTGAACCCTACCTCTGCTGTTGCCCTGTTTTAGAGAGTGTAAGAAGGATATTTGGTATTTATGTAATGATCGCCCCGACCGTATTCGGGTGATTCCTCAGCCCAATATGTCAATTTCACATACTGGCATAGACACTGCGAGAGAAATGATCATCATATTTGGACAAAATTTTAATAACAATAGTTTATGTTCTTCAAGTTAACATTACGGATGATCATTACTTAAAAATACATATTTAAATGGATTAACTTTCAATGTTTTATTTGGAATAGTTGCGTTTCTTTGAGCTCGACATATTTTTGTTTCAGGGTTTTTTAACATTGTTTACCTAACGATCGTTTGTAACAGCATAAAACTACCGAGATAAATATAGACATATAGTATGTATATACCGAAATTCTTAGAGTTAATAGCTACTTTGAGATAGAAATGCCTGTCCGTTCGTTCGTTCGACCGTGGGTCGGATAACACAAGTAAATATTTAGCTATTTCAACGAAACTGGGTACACACATTGCCCAAGGAGCTTTTGTATTGCAAATGAATAATAACTTTGATCATATAATGGTGTTTTGTGAAAATCAAAAGAATGCGATATTTGGGTAAGCAGTAAGATAATTTCCTCAAATTTGATTTGGGATGGAAAAAGGAATACTCGTAGTTTTCTTTTTTTTGGGAATATAGACGTGGCCCTCTTAGTCTTCAATCAAAAAAACAATATCTCTGAAACTATATCACTCTATATTTCAAGTCAGGAGCAAAATTTCCAAAATTTTTAAAATCGGACAAAAACACGCCCACTTTTGATTTAACGGTAATTAACAAAAATTTAAAAAAATCGATTTTTAAGTAAGCATTAACGACTATGGAAAATGGGTCCGATATTTATTTACTGAACAAGGTACACCTTGATCTATAATTCAGCTGTAGAACTTTGTCGGAAACTATTTTTGCCCTTGTCATAATTTTTAAGCTCAAAACTTAAAAATAATTTGCACAAGTACTTTTCTGAGGGTAAGGAGCAAACATAAATAAATACAAAGAAAACCAGCTAACGGAATGCGACACTCAATAAACATGGGAAGAAATTAATATTGAAAGATCATCTTGAGTAAGAACACCCGAGGATAAAGTTCTGTTTTTTTTTTTATATGTTACTGCCTTCATAGTGTTCATGACCAATAACCATTAAAAATTTCCGATGCGGGCTGGTAAATGTTGGTTCTATGTTTAGACATAATTAAAGCAACCAACAATGTTTTGGCAGGCCTCACTTCCCACTTTAAAAACTTGTCTTACGACTTACTTCCAAAAAGTTGTGTACATCAAGAAAAACAACCACAAACTTCAGTTAATTTTATATTATATTCAACTTTACATATATCTTGTTTACACGACCTCTACCTTTTTTGTTTTACATGAATGACTCCGCACGTCTACTTTTCCTTTGTGGATCACCATTTTGTTTTTTCCTGCACAACTTTCAAACTTACTTAGGTTCATTTCTGTGACGATTTTTATTGCAGCAAATTTTAGGAGTATCAAAACTTTTGTTAGACATTTTGATTATTTCAATAGTATATCTATGACAATAAGAAAAGGGTGGTTTGTGGATTACCTGTTTACGTCTTATTTATTCAACTTCCAAATTGCCCGGATGGACATGCACAAATGTCACAATTATCTTTAGTTTATCTACAAATTCAACAAATTTGCATATGAAAGAGAAGTTTTGAATTTACGCAAACACGAATTCAGCTGTTATTATATTTTGTTACCGATATGAAAGTATTAAGATATTTAGTAGTCATACCGAAGAAACTAGAGACGGAATTAAATTTTCCAAACTAAATGGATTTTATTAAAGACTTAAACTTTGTGAGCAGCAAATAAAATTTAAGAATTCAGGAAAAGTTTGGCATACATTTGGCACTCCACTTATTTTAGGGGTCACAACTATGTTAAAGAAACTTTTGCTTTCACAAATATTTAATATTATGTTAAAGGAACGTCTCGGGATTAAGTTTTGTAATTTATTACTTTACATATGAAACTAAATTTGAAAAAATTAAAATGTTCTGGCGTTACCTCACAATTTGTCTTATATGCCTGCAGTCAAGAAACTGAGTTGCCGATAGAAAGATACTTCTTGACCAGATTATCATACAGTTAAATCTTGTCCCACTTCGAAGGAATGATTATAAACTAGCAGCCCCGACTCGTTTCGCTACAAGCTATAGATTGAAATATTTTGTTGCAGCAGTACCGAGCGTGTATTGTGTGGTCGCTTCATTCGCTGTGTCCCAGGTTCGAACCCTATCCGGGACAAGTGAAATCAAAAATTATAAAAAGTTTTTCCGAGTGTGTTTTCTGCCATGAAAAAAATTCGGCGTAAAATTGTAGGTCTCTCAATTTTTGTATCCCAACATCAAGCCTCACACCACAAATTGTAGAAGAAGTTCGTCCAAACATCGAACTCTATATTATAAGCGCCAAATAATAAAATATTATATTATTTAATATTCTTATGTGCATATATCTGGGAATTCCTCCTCACACTGAGAGCTCCTTATTCCAAAAGAGTTGAGATCTTCGCCCAACACGACAAATTCCAGTATAGTACCGGGGAAAATGCCTACGTCTAACTATTGCGCTTTAATCTCAACCATACATATTATAGTTACTTCTCTCGCCGACCAAAACAGATGCTAGCTCTTTGGTATTTAATTTCCACTATTGTTTCCCAAGTGATTTAATAAATATTTTTGTTTTAAAAGCGACGCAAGTATTTTAACTATTTACGACTTCCTGTGTCGTCACATTGGCAACCCCAACATCGTGAACGCTAAAGGTTTGTAAGCTCGATTAGTTCGTTCTTTATAAAATTGTACCCCTTCTAATCTGCGAACACCCATGCCAAGAAGAGTATTATGTTACAATTATTCGCCATTTACGGTGCTTATGCCCAGACGTGCCTTCTTCCTCGCAGCACAGGCCAACTCAGCTTTAGAAGATCTTAGCAAACGAACACACAAATTACCACTCATCCCACCGCAATAGTCATAATTCCTGACACAGTCGCACTCATCCCTAGGGTCAGCAGATCAGCAGATCATTATCACAAAAAGTTTGGTAAAGATGCCCAACGTTGTATTCACGGTTGTAAATTCTCAGGAAACTCGAAAGAGAGACAGTAGAGGCGGTCAAAGACTGTTCATATCAAATCACACCACGGGGACACAGTTTCTCGTAGATATGGGTGCGGATCTGTCAGTCTATCCTCGCTCACGAATTAAAACACTCCTAGCACTTAGCAGTTATATTCCGCAACAGATTTACCAATTGAAACGTATGGGTACTAAGCCCGTTTACTTGACTTCGATAATTGGCGCCGATTTTTTTAGCCACTTTGGTTTGCTAGTCTACTTTAACCATCTCCGCTTAATCTAGTTTCGGTCAAAGCAAAGAGAAATTTCGTGGCCACAACTTTACAAGCAATGAAATTAAACCACTGCCAGAAAAAGTCAGCGCGATGTGAAACCCATCACTACCAGACACACTGAAAAAGCTAAACCCCAACATTGCCATCACAAATTTCTAGTGCAAGTTTAAATGAAAAATGCGGCCGAGCTTCTTGCTTCCATTGACGACTACACTTTAAAACGAAACCTTAGTGACATGAGCTGAGCTCGGTCCCCCCAACATGAACGCTGACATGGCTAGCTTCAATGACGCATCTAACTCGGCAGCTGACGCTGAGGATAACATCAAACCGACGTGGTCAATTTGAAGCCACCATCTTTCGTCAACTCGCTCCACTACTCGGAATTCATTTAAGGCCTACACCTT
Source organism: Anomoia purmunda (assembly GCA_951828415.1). Taxonomy (NCBI): domain Eukaryota; kingdom Metazoa; phylum Arthropoda; class Insecta; order Diptera; family Tephritidae; genus Anomoia; species Anomoia purmunda. Next base: position 13,848,866 of record OX639995.1, on the reverse strand, counting down.
ACGCCCCTCAAGCCAACGGAATCGTTGAACGCTTACATTGGCAGTTGAAGTTGACGTTGGTTTGACTTTCTACCAGTTGTACTAATGGACCTACGCGCTTCATCCAAGAATGACATTTCACCCACTCCTGCTGAGCAGGTTTATGGGCTCGACTTCCTGGGCAGTTTATTAATCCATTGCACTAAATACCTTTAACCTCTGTCTGATTTTGTTTTGCACTGCTCTATACTACCAGTGCACCTAAAAGTTCATACAACACTTTTTGGAAGAATTTTCAGGAAAGTAATTTATTGATTAAAAAATATGAATCCGATGAGAATAAATCTCCTTCTTTAAAACATTTATGATTAGTTTATTGTATTGTAGACATACTTCAAAGAAACATCAACATATTAATTATCATAACGTTATGTTAAATTGACTAACTAAATTTCTAAGCAAAATTTGCAAAAAAAAACCATGGGAGAGTTCTCGATTGATTTCTTGTTGTATTCGCGCATACTGGAAATAAGTTCGAAGCCGCTGTTTGTCACTAGGGCCTAGAACGCCTGGGAAAAATTTAAAATTTGACTACTTCTATGCCGGTATTCTATAAGCATTATCTAGCCACTAATTTAGGCTTCTCTGTGGTGACATTGATTTTAAAACTATTCGGTGTTCAGTAAGCCGTCACAAGTCACTAGTCTCAATAAAGTCACTAATTTTTCAGCTGGTCCTGAGCAGATCACAAAACAAAGAAATTGAGGAAAGTACTGAACAATTTCAAAAGCAAAAATGAAGTATTACTCGGATCTATTCCTTGATTTAATAGCTTATTGCGTGCCAGCGATTAATACAAATTCGTTATGCATCTCATGCTGGAAAATACCATCAGGTGATTAGCTCTATTGATTTTCACCACAATCTTTGGTGAAATTTTTTGAGACTGTTGCTTACTGAATATTAGAATCGTTTCAAGTCACAAAAAATGTCTCCAATTCAAAATCTCAAATTTAGTGACTTTAGATGAGGCTGAGTTACAGAATCGTTCGTCTGGCTTTTCGTTCGAGATAGAGATTCAGGCTATTCTCATTTAATTCTAAAAACTATCACCTATAGGAGAGGAATATGCCTGCTATTAATCGGCGGGCTAGAAAATCACTTCGCCTGAGTTGTGTTTGTGTTGTTTGATCGGTAAGGGTATCATTATCCACGGGCAGTAAACACTGAGCTGGCAGTCTGGATGAATTTTTTGGGCATCGAGATCTGCTTCACATTGTGATCTGCAAAGGTTGATAATATGAGGCGGAGATCTGTTGGAATATCTGCTGTACATAGAATATATAGGGATGGCCCAAGAGCGCTTCCTTGTGGAGCTCCGGATGTGGATTCTTACGTTATGAACTTATTTTGTCTTACGGTAAAAACTCGGTTGCTAACATAACTTTTTCAGAACTTTGTGTGTGTTCGCAGGACGCTACATGTTTTAAATATTAGACCATCCAGCCAAACGCCATCAAATGCTTGAGCGGCGCCCAGTAACATTGCTGAGCAGTACTCTCTCCGTTCAAACGCCGCCGTTAACTCAGATGTTAGACGGTTAACTTGTTCTATTGTCTTATGTTGTGCCCGGAATCCAAATTCATATTCATATTTATTCAGTCTATGATTTAGAATCCTACAGACTAGAAACATAATATACTTTATTAAAATGTAATGCACAATTATGAAAAATATATTTGATGAGATAACTTAATAAGACTTTTAGGCTAAGAAAAATATCTAACGATATCTAAATTCTGTCAGTTATTATTATATTCCGCTAAGCCCCGGAAAACAGGCGCAAAAAATGAATAGTTAGGTTTAACGGCTGGTATATACAAACGTAAATGAGAACGTGGAATTCCGAGAGAAACATGGAAACTCACATTCACAAAAACCAAAAACAATGTCAAAAATAAATAAAGGTAAATGAATAAGAATAAAGGGAATAAAAGGGAAAATAATAATAATAAAATGAAACAAAGACCTTTTGAACTCGTTCAATGCTGAAAGCATGATAATTATAAATAGGGCGCCAGATAATAGAGGCGTACTCTAGTTTGGACCGAACCAATGAATTATATAGAAATTTACGAGTATAATGATAATTAAAATCTTTGGCTACGTATCTACGAACAAAAGCTAGTTCGATATAAGCTTTTGGAAACACATAACAAATATGAGTTTATAAAAAATATTTGATTCAAACAAGACAATAATCTCTGCGAAGGCATAACGTCCTTGGGCCGGCTATAAATCCGAGTCGTTTCGGTGCGTTGACCCAACTGTCAACCAAGCTTACTGGACTGTGTGAACTAGCTTGGGTTTTCTTCTCTCCTAATTTGGGTATCATTATTATAATCGACTTCTTCCAATGTGTTGGAAAGTGACCATTTCTCAGTACAGCGTTAAAGAAATTTGAGGTATGTGGGTTATGGCAGGACGCGGAAGTTCTATGATCTGTGGGATTGTTAGATCATGTCGCGGTGATTTCAGGTGATTTCAGTTGCATTTTTATGACGTTCATAATCTCAAGTGGATGCTTTTTATTGCTTCAGTTTGATAGACAGCAGGGAGTAAAGCCAAAGCATATCTGTTTGGCTGAAATACATCTTTTAGATTAAGTACTCAAACATTTACATTTTCTTCACCACTACGGGTGCATTTCCCACTTTGATCTATTAAAGGTGTGTCGACTTTCATTGGTGTGGCTGTATACAGATTTTCGCTTTCCATAGAGAATATTTTTTGCAGGTTTTGACACACTTTCAATGTATTTGGAGTGAGCCAGCTGGTTCTTCATTACTATAAGCCGCTGTTTTCCAGCAGGTGACCTGTTCTGTTATCCTCTGTGTAGTCACCGCTTCTCGGCAACATGTCGTTCTATTTGACTATATGTAACTCGATGGTTTTGCTTCGGTTTTCTTGTTTTTAGCAGCTGTTATAACGGAAATTAGCGCCCACTCCAATGCCTGTTTCACTCTTAATACTTGGATGAAGTTAACTTGGCTGAAGAAGTTCAAAGGCTGATATTAAATTCAGGGAAACAAGGTTCGGGGTAGTTTGTAAGTGGGTGTGTCAATATTTCTTGAAATAGTTTACGCCTCGAATATAACCTTCAATTTGGTGCGATATTGATTCATAATAATATGCTATTTGCTGCCTGAAATGGAAGTTGTTAAATCGACAGAATTTGGTTCTAACAAAGTGGCACAACTTACCTTATAGTGCTTGCAAAAACAAATCAATGATTCGAGTATTAATCGTATCACTTATCTGCCATTTTTCCTTTGGGATCTACAAAACTAAGCAATAAAAACATCTTTACGCCAAATATCACACGAAATACTCGATCGCATCTTGGAAAATAGAAACAGTAGACTGGATCATTCTAGCTGCAATTGCGGCCAACATTATAAATAATAAATACCAATCAGGGTTTCGGCAGGGGCATAGCTGCGCTACTGCCATGTTAAAAGTTCTTGAGGATATAAGGCCAAACTTTGATAAAGGACATCTCACAATCCTTACTTTATTAGATTTTTCGAAAGCGTTCGATACTGTGTGTCACAATATTTTACTAGCCAAACTCGAAAAATATTTCGGCTTCAGCAGCCATGCACAAAAATTAATGAAATGTTACCTAACAAATAGAAGACAGAGAGTAATGTCCAAAGGATCCTGCTCTGACCTATCGACAATAACATCTGGTGTTCCACAGGGTTCTATCCTTGGGCCAATTTTATTTTGTTTGTATATTAATGATATAGTTAAATGTTGTAAAAATGTTAATATTCATCTATATGCAGATGACGCACAAATATACTTATCCGCGCCTATAGGTCTTTCGGAGGACTTAATCATCAGGATTAATGAGGACCTAGATTCGATCTCTGAATGGTCAAAGCGAAATGTGCTTAACCTCAATGCATGTAAAACGCAAGCTATAGCCTTATCTCATGTGCAGTATAATCTCGTAGATGTGTCGCCAATAGTGTTAAATGATTGTGTCATAAAATACGAGAATGTGGTTAAAACCCTTGGCTTTAAACTTAATGGGAGTCTTACATGTGTAGACCATGTCAATACATCTGTTAGCAAGTCATACTATGTGTGGAGGCGGCTATGGAGAACTGCGGCATATATTCCGCAAACTACTAAACTTAAACTTGTAAAAACATTAATAGTCCCTTTAATATCTTACCAAGAATTAGTTTATAGTTATTTAGCAAAAACTTCCATGTATAAATTACAATTGGTTATTAATAGTGCTGCTAGATATATTTATTTAAAGCGAAAGTTTGACCACATACCGGAGTTCTCAACTAAATTTCTTGATGGTGGCTTATCACAATTGTTTGACCGTCGTTCAGTACTATTTCTTCATAGGCTAATTTACAAAAGATGTCCGAAATATCTTTTTTCGAAATTAACGTTTGCACAGTCCAGTCGCACATGTAACCTCATTGTACCACAATCAAAGTATTCAGTAACGTCAGGAATGTTTTTCGTTAGAGCTGTGAAATTATGGAACTCCTTACCAAATGGATTAAAATTGGAATGTAACCCTAGGCGCTTCAGACTTGCAGTTCACTCTCTCTTTCTATCCTAACCACATAATCTGTGCTACTTTCAACTCTTTACCTATTCCTTTTCCTTTTCAGCTAAATGTACCTTAACTTTAATTCTACTTTTAATTTAATTTTAAGAATTGTACCCATACTTTTAAGTTTTAATATACATTTGCACTGTAAAAGACCAGGTCTTATTTGTGTGTATAAGAATAAATGAAAATGAAATGAAAAATTATTTTGTATGATAATAAGGATAACCAAACTAAAAATAAACTTTACTTCTTAGGAAAGGCCCCTAAATGAATCATCCATTATTGCAGATAAATAACACTGGTTTACAATATTAAACTTTTTGTCTGTTGCCGCGAATCCTGTGGTTGATATTGTTCACTCATCACTTGTTTTTGTCAAATCTACCCTCAAAATTTTTTGAGCAGCTCGAGTTACTTTGTTTTTGATTTCATCATTTATATTAATTTATATCATATATATTCATCGATAACAGGCATATTTTACTGTGTTAAAATTAGTTTCTCTAGTTTTTGCGTCATGAGTAGTTTAAGGATACGTTGTTTAAACAATCCAGATCATTTTTGCTATATATGCGGAGAATATGTGTTTAACAATAGTAGAAAAGTTATATCAGAGTTGGTGAAAAATACCTATTTTGAGTATTTAGGGATGCTCTTGGATAAAAATGAGAAGTCTTGGGCTCCCAATTGTGTTTGTAAATCGTGTGTGGAATATTTAAGATTATGGAAAAGTGGTAAAAGAAGTGCCTTTAAATTTGGAACACCGACTATTTGGCGAGAACCACAAAATCATCTCATAGACTGTTATTTTTGTAGTGTGAACATAAACGGTTTAAACACTAAAAATCGAGCTAAATGGCAATACCCAAGTACTAGTTGTGTTCAACGTCCAGTGCAGCGTTCACCTCACTCTTCAAAGCTTAAAAATATATCTGAACCATTAGAGCAAGACTTTGAAGGACCAAGCTCATCACAAAATGATCCTGATTTTGAAGCTATGTCTAATGAGCCATAATGCTTTTCCCAAAATGAGTTAGATGATCTTGTAAGAGATTTAAATCTTTCTAAACAAGCTTCAGAATTGTTAGCATCAAGACTAAAAGAAAAAAATTTGCTATCCTCGGATACTAAAATAAGTTTTTATCGTGAAAGAGATACAGAATTACGGTGTTATTTTTCCGAAGAAGATGGCATTACCTTTTGTTCAGATATCAAAAAATTGTTGATAAAAATGGGCTTGAAGCAATACGAACCAAATGACTGGCGTTTATTCATTGACAGCTCAAAACGTAGCCTAAAATGTATTCTATTACATAATGGAAATAAATATGCTGGGGTACCTATTGCCCACAGTACAAAGTTAAAGGAGGAATATTGTAACATTTCGCTAGTCTTGAACAAAATAAAATACAATGACCATAAGTGGCTAATTTGTGTCGATTTAAAAATGGTCACTATGGAAAAGATTAAAGCCGGTATCTTTGATGGCCCTCAAATTAGACAACTTACGAATGATACTCAATTTAGAAATTCTATGACTGAGTCAGAACTAAAGGCTTGGACAGCTTTCGTATCTGTGATGCAGAATTTTCTCGGAAATCGGAAATCTGAAAATTATGTTGAACTTGTAGAAGACCTTTTGCTACAATTAAGAAATATGGGATGCAATATGAGTATAAAAGTCCACTTTCTCCATAGTCACCTGGACAGGTTTCCGAAAAATTTAGGAGATAGTTATGAGCGAAGAGCAGGGAGAGCGTATGCATCAAGACTTACGCGTCATGGAAGAGCGCTATCAGGGTTTCTGGGATACAAATATGATGTCTGACTATTGTTGGTCTCTAATACGTCATTTTCCAAAGTCGACACATCGGAGAAAAGCTTTAAAACGAAGTTTTTTAGAACTCAATGATTAATTGTTTCTTTAAATAAAGTTTTTCTTATTAAATACATGTTTTTTTCTGTCTAATACCTACATAGCTGAAACTCAGAAACTAGAGCTGATAAAAATATTCTAATTATATTTTTGAAAATAGCATATTATATGTAGTCAGCAACAGCTAAAATTTCTTTGGCAACAAATGTACTGTAAACTAGTGTAATATATATACAAAGAGTCCCCATCTGGCTTAAAGTTCGTGAGTGAGAATTTAACAATAGAAATGTGTAAATTTTGTAAACACTATTTACTAAATTACCATGCAATTACTTACATAAAGAAAATACAACATAATAGATTTCCCAATAACTACAAATATAAATGAAAACCTCATAAGAGCAGATACTAATACCAAATTGTCGTTTGAGTAGAAATTAACAATAAAATTAATATATCAATGATAAGCGAACTGCAAAATATTAAACAAATGCACTCCAACTAAATAGCTCAATAAATCGTACTGAATTTATATGTGTGAAAGTTTCTGAACTTAATGAGTGAATCAATATGATCGACAAATGAATAAGGTTTAATGAAAGTTTCTCTTCAAAGTGGTTTAAAGTTAAATTAAAATAAATTAATAAGTTAATAGAAATTTTACAAAACGGGCTTAATACACAAAAGTCTAGAAAAAAAGCTTATTGCCTCCCGTTTACAAATTAAAATGAATGTTATTAATAAGCATAATTTCAATATAACAATGTGGGTGTCAATCGAGGGGTTTTAAGTAAATTTTATTGTATTATAAAAAATTTTTGGTGAGAATTGTCACCCGCTCGAAAACTATTAAATTAAATAAATATGGGACTCTAACGAAATAGGCTTTCGAAGCCTTAATCGTGAAAATGTTTTCAAAGAAGATAACCACCTTTTTAAAAATATTAATTGATTTCAGTTTTTTTGTAAACTGAGACATTACATTCAATATCAATTCGCAACGAAGTATTGTATATGAAAAATGGAAGTTGCCACCTGTTCAAAATACTTAATTAAATTTTATTGCAAGTCAACTGGAATGGAATTTTTACCGACATAGCACGTACACTATTTAAGAAAACTTCATTTCATGTTTTTAAACAGGGCGGCCACCTATTCAAAAATATATTTAAAGTAATAAATTAAATTAAATATTAATGCGTCGGTGTATTCGTAAGGAATTTAAGGTAAACTTATTTCAAAAATATTTTTTTGAAGACGGTTGCCTCCTTTTCAAAAGATTTTTCAAAGAACATTGAAATTAATAACTTATGTAAATGGAATATTAAATCATCGGCATACTCGAAAGTGATTTAAAAAAGATTAATTTCAGTTGCCACCCTTTTTGAAAATACTAATACGAATTTTTAACAGTTCGCATATCATATTGAGACTCAGCTTTTCAACACTACAACAGGAAATTATGAATCAAATATATATATATTAATTTGCTCAGAAAATAAAGCAATTAAAAACCAAAACAAAAAAGTTGTAAAAATTGTTTACATTTGGTTTAACTATTTATTTTCAATAAAACTTCGATGCATATCCAAACGCACACTTCCAAAATAGAATCTATATTCAAAACTTATATTCAAAGATATCACGAGCTAGCCGCTATTGCAACAACACTTCGCACTGAGCGCAAAATTTCCATTTCATACCCGCCTCCTTTCCAAAAACATAAAAACTGTAGCAGATCATTAACATAACAAAGTAAGAAGAGGATACAACTTTACCCTTTCCTACGCAGTAAAAAGCTTATCATTTTGACTTTTCGAATCACGAGAGGCTCGATCAAGTTGAAATCGACATATTTCGATTTGGATAAAGTTTGTTTCATTTCATCCTATTATTTATTGTGTTTTTAACATAATAAAATAAATAAGTATTGTAAAAAAATAAATATATATTACATATATCAAACGAATTATGTTGATTAATAGTAAAATATTAAACCAAGGAAGTGTGATGATCAAGCAAGCCGTGTACTTAGCACACGGAGAGTGTTGGTTCGATACCCGGAAGAAGTCTGATGATGAGAGGTGGGGTGATATTCGAAATAGCTAGAACTTCTACTGTTGTTGTTTTTTTCAATAAGATTTTATTCATAATATTAAAGTTTATTTACAAGGCATTATTGTAATTACAATACATTAATTTGAAAAAACTTGAAACTTAAAGTTCCATTTTACGTAAATGGCTTTCTAATACATCACCTGTACTTCACAGTTTATACAAAATTTGTTTCACACGATACGACCTGAATCCGGTGATTAGGGAACAAAAGAACTTACTTTCTCATAATGCGTCAAAGAGATGTCAATAATGTCCGGAACGTGAGAGACGCAAAAATGCATATTTTGGGTACGGAAACGAGTAATCATGCGCTTTTTGTTATTGTTACTTGACTAGTGTGTATTTTTGGATTATAATAGGTAGTCCATAAGTAAATTTCATAGCTCATTGCCTTTATAAATCGTGACAGAAAGTCAGTTACACATCTCCGTGGAATAAAATTAATCGATTCACGGCGGTTATGTTCACAAGCAAAACTGTAACATATGGTGATCGGAAAATCCGCACGTGATTGTTGAGACTTGCGGACTTTGTGGAGCTGCCATCGTTGCCGCCTTTTTATTTTAAAATTCTGCTGGAAACGCCAGTTCGGTGGGCGACCTTTGCTTTCAGCAGGATAGCGCACCATGCCACAAAGGCCATGCCATAATAATCGTCTTTGGCGATACATTCCGATGTCAGGTGGAGTCGATATTTAATATTTAATATTTAATACCATCAGATCTTGAAGGACCAATGTTATACGAACAATCCCACAACGATTCAGGCTCTTAAGACAAAAATCAAGTAAGCAATTCGTAAGCTAAAAACCAACAATTAGAATCTTGAAGAATCGGATAAATAGGATGGGCTCCTGCGAAGCCAGACAAAGAAAATCGGCTTCTAAAAACAATGGGAATTTTCGCTCTTTTTTTTGTTTAAAAACCAATGCAATGTTTTTTTTTTTTGCATTAAAAAAAAACGTATGATCCAAATATTACAAAATTGCGAAACAATTCAAATAAGTTAGCAGCACAAAAAAAAGCTATCGGCTTGAGAGGAAAAGATCCCTTAGTCTTAAAAAAAAAATAACGGCATGTTATTAAGTTTCCTCACTTACTTGTTTTTTATTGTAGACCAAAAATATTCCATAGAAATTAAAGTGTAAAATAAGTTAAATTCTTCATTTGAATTAACAAATATTGTGTATGTAAACTGCATGTTGAGTGCCTGGATTGATGTCGAACAATCGCTTGCTGTTTAATTTAACGAATCTATTTGTTTTCCTTCTTTTTTTTCTCATTTCGCTCATTATCATCGTTGTTGCTGGCAATTCGTGGTAAATGCATTGCGAATTCGTAAATATTTATGAGGTCAGGATGAATGGGATACTGCATTTAAAATCGATCAATTATTATTTATTGAAAGCAAAAAGTGCAATTTAATAACAATATAAAGTGAAATGAATTTATGTGTGTAGTGGAGTTGTTGATTTCATTGCATTTTGTGTGGCAGAAATGTTACGTATACGCAACGTTTGTCGAACAATGGATACATATGTATGTATGTACATATGCGCATAGATGCCAATGTGAGAAGCAGTTTTTACATTTTTCTTAAGTTCGCCATTAATTAAAAACAGCTGATTGCTTTCGTCAATTTAGCGTGTGTACAATTCTTTAGCGGCCAAGATATTATTAATTTTTTTTAAATTTCAGCTTGCTGCGTAGTTTTGCTCCTCACATTTCTTCTAATGCTGCTTTTTCCCAAAATAAAAATAACAAACAATTTTCACACGGTTAGCGTGGCTGAGTGGTGGCGTGCTCGCCTAGCAATCTCGTGTACCATGGTTCAAAGCCAGGTAAAGTCTAGAAAGAAAGAAGTCTGATGAGGAGATGTGGTGATCTCCGAAATAGCAGCTATAACTTCTACCACTTTTGAAAAATTGTTGTTTTCTCCTATTATTCCTAATACAAACCTGGCCACAAGCTCTATAAATTATACAAAATAAGTTTTGTTTGTAGTTCTTGAAATCCGTAATTCAATGCTAGGTGATGATAATATCAAAGTCGCCATTTGAATAAACAAGAAATGATGGGCATAGTTAGAGAGCTGTAATTAAAATACTTAACATTTGGTATCTTCCATTTTATTATACAGTGAACGCATACTAATCTGGACAAAAGATGACAGATTAGTTGATGGTTTAAGAAAATATTAAGCTTACCCCGCTGATAATATAAAAAAAAAAATTTAATTGTCTGTATAAAATTGAAAAAAAAACAGAATCTATATTTATTAAAGACAATACTTGAATAATGCTCAAATCACGGTCACATGCATATAAGTATATGTAAATAGTGAAACCGGACATCTCTATTAGGTGGGCATATGCCCTGGGTGGGCATTTTTTTCTATTCCAAATAAATTATCCTCTCTTAAGCGGACACTCTCTTGACCGTGTGATGGCAATCATTTTCCATGAAATTGTCTCAAAACCCTCTATTGAACGGACTAGAATCTCTTATCAACGGCCATTAAGATCTCTTTTCATAGCAAATGAACGAATTTCTCATAAGTGAAGCAGTTGCTGAAAAAAGGGAGACAGCCATTTAATATTTGTGCTGACAAAAATATGATAATAGTACTAACGATGAAAGCATGACTAAAGAAACTAGGGTCTTCAAACGAAACGGCTTTAAATTTAGTTTCAAATTTAAAGCGACTCTTCAGCGACGATTTTATTGCTTTCGAATTGTTAATAAAATTGAATTCCGAGTGAATTTGCATCTTCTCTAAAAGGAGTTCACAAAAAATAAAAATCGGTTAGCACTCACCTCAGTTTGAGTTCGTAGATTTGGAGTAAAAACGAAATGTAAGTAATTTAAAATTAAAACATTGAAGTTTTAATAACTTTTGAAGCAAAAAACATAAGAAGGGAGCAATATTCCTTCAACTTATAGATCAAAATGCACGGTGTACTGAATACTGAAGGTGACGCCTTTAGAAGTACCGCTACTTTGGTTTTACCGGGTTTGTTAATTCTCAACTTCAACTAGACAAAGCTTTTTTCACAAATTAAGAAAAAAAAACACTTTTTTTAGTATTTTGCGAATTTATTTATTAAATGTCTGCCTATAAATTCATACTTTTACACTTTAGAACAATTAGAACACGTTTTTCAATGAAATATTGGAAGTTGTTCAATTTTCTCTCTCCCGTATTCTTGTTTACTAAAGGCGAGATCTGTCATTTCACCGCGGGAAGGCGCAATCTTGTATTCTATCATTCTTGATCAAAATGCTTAACATCCCCAACATAAAAAAAATTATCAAAAACCAACCAGAAGAAACTCTGAAACTCCCATAAAATTTTTACTTGATTATATCAAATTTTTTTTAAAAGGGTCTTTCTGATTTAATATTCCAGTCTTCTGGCATAACTACATTGATTGCCTGTCGACAAATATATTTCTCCAAAATGCTTAACACACATTTAGTAACTTTTTTAATAGTACTACAACCCATTGCAATGCAGCCATCTTTCCCTATAAATTTTTGAAAAGCACCTCCTCCCAAAACTCTTAGCGTGGCCGCCAGTTGTAGTAGTGCCGGAATGGATTTATGTTTTTCTTATTGCGAACCACAACGTTTAATGACATAATAAATGCATTTTTGTTGACCCGTTAACTAGACACAAATATTTAAAACTTGTTTATGAAAATATATACACCAATTGCGATCAACAATAAACTTCTTCTACTAACTCAGACACATCTAGAGGGTCGGAGTGGCCCTGAATGATCCTCCTTCTTCTGAAAGTGAATCAAAAGCGAGTTTTAAAATAAACAAAAACTTCGGATATCAGAACACCAAAACTAAATTCACTCGATTTTAGAATAATTTTCATATTCATTTTCACTCCCATTCCACAGATGTTCCATTCAATATTTATACTTTGATGTGGTTTATTAACTGAAATATAATATTTGTTCTTGTTATTACTTTATATATATATATGTTCTTATGTAAATGAAATGCATATGTTCTTTTGAAAAAATACATAAAAATTTTTGTTTGAATGATACAATCTGAAAATATTTTATTCAAATCAGAAAGTGGAGAGTATTCAATTTGTTACAAAAAAAAAACAAAAAAGTTCTAAAATAAGCTACCCTTCCGTTGGGCAGACACCTCCCATAGGCAGACAAAAGTTGACTGTCGGTGAATGACAACCCAGGGTTGCTTTCATTGTAAATTATTGAGCTATTATTTAATCAAAAAAGTTGCAATCGTTTCAATAGTCGCATCAGAGCCAATTTAATGCAAATGTTGAAAACCTACAAATCATAATTGTGTATTCTACGTTATTTAGGATGATGCACAATTTTTTTTTGTCAGATGTTAGATTGGGGGACTCCACACTTCCAAGAATGATTGAATGCAAGATAGCGCCAATATAGCTCAGAGCAATTGAAAGTTACGTCATAAAAGCTAGAGCTTGAGAGAGCAAATTAGGAACTCCAAAGAAGGAGTGGAATAAGTAAACAAATAACAGGAAGATTGAAAGTTTTTTTGTGCAAAAAATCTACAGAGGGAGAATTCCAATACGCGGAGGACTATATATTAGCGGTAAGTACTGACGAGACACAATATGTCTCTACAATTCAAGGAATCTAGTTAGCTGCGAACTGTAAAATTAGATGTAAAATATTTTTTAATGCAAAGGTTTTCAAAACGCGGTCCTAGAAAATGAAAAGAGGGGTATAGAGTATATGGCAATTCAATGAGATCTACTGATTATTCTACATTAAAAGCATCCAGATTAGCGAGCACACTTTTCGTTATTTTCAATAAATTTGATGAATTTTTTTTCTAATTTCGTACAATGCATATTTATTGTACATTATACGGGGTTCAAGCGAAAGATAGGGAGGGTAAACTGAGAAGTAGTATTATAACCATTCCCAAATCGGTGCCAAACCCCTTCCAAACTAGTCTCGAAATACTAAACTGGTCTGAAAATAGTCCCGTAATATTTTTAAAATTATTCTGAATTGGTCCTGAAATAGTCCGTAAACAGTATTGAAATGATCCCGAACTAGTAGTGAAATTATTTCAAACTATTTTTTTCTAAAACAAAATTATTTATAATAATTTATTTTTTCGATTGCATTTAATCGATATATTTGAATTTTTAGTTTTTCGTTAAAATTTCATCGATCTTTTGTGATTTTTATTTTTCCGACAAAAACTTATAGTTTAACTTATATTTTAAATTTTTCGCTCACACTAAACAAATTTATTGGAAAAAATAATTATAGCAACAACACCAATCGTATGATTTATGTGTGATGATCGAAAAAATAAATATCACAAATTAACTATTATGCAATAATTTTAAAGAAACATTTTTTTGGCATAAAGATTAAATATGTTCGAGTTTTTTTCTTTGCCATCATTTTAGAGCAACTTCCGAGTTTTATACTCCAATATTACTCTTTGTGGAGCGAAATTGGAGATCTTCGATAGCTATGAATAAAAGAGTACGAGATGTCTTCATTATTTTTATATTTTAAACTGTAAAATAACTTTCGGTAATTGTTATTTTGTATTCAAACATTTTACATATTGCTAATGAAATGTAAATAATAATATCTCTTGAGTCATATTTTGTTTTTTTTTGTTTGAACTAGACTCTACGAAGTTGTAATAAATAAAATAAATAAATAAAAAAATTGTCAAAAATAATATTTTCGAATTTCCTGTTTCTTTGCTTATTAAATTAGACAAGCACTCTAGACATATTTCTTTCAAATAAATAATCTTGCTGCTCATTTATGCGAGTTTTGCGAATACTTTATAATCGCTTGTTGAGAAGATTTCAATAAATAAACTTTAATTGCTGATGTAGAGGCTTGGGGTATGGTTTCCCTAAACTCCTCACTCATTGGTCGCTTAAGAGGAAGATGAAATTTCTAACAAAAACTCACCCATTTTCTATTTGGAAGGTTGGCGAGAAGATTTGAAAAACTCCCCCATTGCTCGGCTGGGAGGAATCTGAAATTATTAGCTACCCATTTGGGAAATGATATGGAGTTTTTTCATTACTCGCCGTCATCGGAGAAGCAAAGTAAAAAGCTCGTGAACAAAAATGACGTATTGAGAGTAAAGAGAAGTAACACCGTACTCGCTAGGTAGTACTATCGGTTGCGCCAAACGATAATCCCAAGTTCCACTATATTAGTCACAGTGATGCGAACATTTGCACACAAGTGTTTTATAAATTATTACACTAAATATACGGAAAATATTTTTCCAATAAATTATTTTCAATAATAAGCAACAGATATTCTGAAAATTGTTATAAATTTCGTAACACCCACACTTGCAGACATCATACGAAAAATTGCCCACTACTAACCGGCCAATCGCTAAGTGAAGAAAACATCAACATTTAGAATCGAGTAGCTTAAAATTTCAACACTTTAAAATTTGTTCGGTTGAAAATTTAGTTTTACCCCCATCGCTGATCCTGAATTAACGCAATCTGAGTTTCGCTGCATCTACCAAAAGGCAAGCGGTTTGTCGCTTAAAATAGACAAATTATTCCCTCGTATTCGATGTTTAAAATGTTATTTCAGCTATACCGATTTCCCAGTAGCTCATTTGAACAAAATATTTATATATTTTTACTACGAGAATATATGTATGTATGTATGTATGTATGTATGTATGTATGTATGTTAATTCAAAACATCAACGCTATTTTGCTTGTGTTTTCGGGTTTTTGAATTATAATGCTCTTCTAGTAAACAAGCGATTTGTACCTAGCTCACAGCTTTATCCTTGTGATGAATTATTTCCATTATAATGGTAGGTCTCCGCACACAGATGCCGACAGAGCATTAGCGAATTTTTTGCATTCATTTGGGAAAGTAAAATTTCTCACCACGAATACAACTTTTGTGCCAGTTGAATTTAATAACAACATCAGCTTTACTAAGTTTTCAAGTGTATATGGTTCAACTTTATAAAGATGAGGAAATTGAAAAAAAAAATATTTTGCATTATAATTTATTATATCTGACATTTATGTATTGTCATTTTAGGAAATCTTGTCAGAGTAAAATAATACATTAGAGCTTTTTTGTTTTATTATACATTTTAAATTGAAAATATTATATGCATATGTTGTTTCCCATTTCATTATAGCCAAACAGCTTTTCAACGTTGTATACATACATGCAATATTAATTGCGCCAATTCAATTTAAATACGAACTCTGGATTTGCAGCCATGAACATATGAAAGAAATCGATAAATATGTATTTCTAAATAAAAACATACATTTGTATATATTTTTTAAATATAAATAAAGGAAATATTTTAAATAAAAGACGAAAAGTCTAAGTACGAGAAAAACCAAGCTTTAAATACCAGGTAAATGTTTTTATTTCCACTAAACAATTCTTGATTTATGCAGTAAAATCAATTAATATAGTACTCTACGACTTTTATTTATTACAACAGAAATAAATAAGTATGGCTTTAAAGTACCATTCTCATTAGACTGGGTCGCGAAAATAATTCATCAATCAAATTAGTAAAGTACTAATAGTATCATCAGTGACAATAATAGTACAGGGTTATTCAATAGGAATGCTACAAAAGTTTTTTTTTTAAATAAAACAAAAACGGTTTGGGATATGAATTAAATTCTTTATTCCTGTGAAAGTACATTCGAGGCCATTATGTATGAAAATCGATTTCCTTCGCATGGGCACCACGGGCACGCTTCAAGAAGTCCAGACGCTAAATCCAATTCAGCCGACGGCTTTCAAGCTTAACTCGGCCGATACTGCTGCAATTTCACGTTCGATATTCGTACGAAGTTCATCAATCGTCGCTGGCTTGTTGGCATAGACCAAAGACTTGACGTAGCCCCACAGGAAATAGTCTAACGGCGTCAAATCGCACGACCGAGACGGCCAATAAACTGGGCCATTTCGTGAGATTACGCGTTCACCAAACTTGGGTTTCAATAAATCGATTGTGACATTCGCTGTGTGGCTTGTGACACCGTCCTGTTGGAACCACATATTGTCCAAGTCCATATCATCCAATTCGGGCCAAAAATATTCGGTTATCATTGAGCGGTAGCGATTCCCCTTCACAGTAACGTGCCGGTATTGATCATCACAGAAAAAGTACGGCCCAATGGCGCCGTCGGCCTATAAACCGCACCAAACCGAAATTTTTTCGGGATGCAATGTTGACGCATAAAGTACGTGTGGAGTGCTGCCTGTCCAATAACGCATACATATATTGCTTATGGACGAAGCCATTCAGCTAGAAATGACGACAAACATAAATTGGACGTAGCGCTCTTAAAGTTGAGGCCATTGACTCCGAATTTCGGTAGTAAATTTTAATAATTTCGACTCGTTGTTGGATCGTATATTTTTTCATGATGAAATGGCAAACCTTACTGAAGAGAAATGTCAAAAGAGCGAGGAAAAAGATGGCGTCGTTTGCTGTCACTATCGGTCTACTTTTGTAGCGTCCCTATTGAAAAACCCTTTAGAAATAAGTAAATTACTAGTAGTAGCAGTAATTATTAGTGGCATTACTAAAAGTAGTAGAAGAAATTAGTAAAAATAGTAGCAATTGGAAGTAGTGGCATTCGTAAAAGTAGTGGTTGATATTAGTGAAAATGGTAGTATTAACTATTAGCAGCAAAAGTAAAAATAGTACTGGAAATTAGTAAGAATAGTAAGAATGATTAGAAAAAATAGTGGTACAAATTAATAGAAATAGTAGTAGTAATTAGTAGTAGCATTAGTAAAAATAGTAGTAGAAATTAGGAAAAATAGCAGTAATTAAAAAAAAGTGCCATTAGTAGAAAAATTAGTAGAAATTAATGAAAATATTAGCATTTGTTAGTAGTGGCATTAGTAAAAATAGTGGATGATTTTAAGTAAAATGGTAGTAGTAATTACCAGTAGTATAAGTAAAAATAGCAGTAGTAATTAGTAGTAGTATTAGTGAAAATAGTAATAGAAATAGTAGTAGTAATTTAAAAAAATTTTAGTAGAAATTAGTAAAAAATAGAACTACTACTAAGCACTAGTAAAAATAGTAGTAGAAATGAGCAGAAATAGTACTAATTATTTGTACCAGCAGTAGGAAAAGTAGTAGAAATGAGTAAAAACTAGTCGTAGTTATTAACAGTAGCTTTAGTTTATGTAGTAGTAGTAGCAGCAGTTGTAGTCCAAACTACGACTAGGATAGATAATTAGTTGTAGTTGTTCTTTTAGTATTTAGTAGTAGTGTAGTACTAGTAATTAGTAGTTAATGGCAGTAGTAGTAGTAATTAATAGTTGTAGTAGTAATAGTTAGTACGTGATATCGACACGACTTGCGTTACGCGATGTAAAAAATCACTCTCATGCCGCTAATAAAGTTTTACCTCAAAAAGCTATGAAGAAAATTCGATTTCGACTGTTTTTAAAACACGCAAAGGATGAAAATTTGTATGTCACGGTAGGATACTTACGGAGTTCTAGGAGCGTCATACGGAGATGGACTATGCATAACCGTCTTCTATTCCAACTACAACGTTCACGACCCTTTTATAAGGGAATCAAAGCTCGACGCTCAAAATTTGGATGCTTCCGTCTTCCGGACCACCGTAGCGTTTTTCAGCCGGAACTGATGGCAATTGCCAACTCTACAAAAATGGTGAAGTGCGATACGCTATCCAAGGTTCACTCATGACAGTCGACAACCTCCACGGTAGCGATGAAATGCCAAACATCTCTAAACGCGCCTATCGATTAGGTGTACGATATAATGATTTTTTTTTAGAAGTTGTCATGACGAAGAAGAGGAGAAAAAGATTATGCACCTTCTGTTTCAGCGCCCTGCTCTATTCAGGCGAAGATTCCTCACTTTAGGTAGCCAATTCTTCGATAACTTGGCAGCTTTCGACGTGTGGAAATCAGAGATCTTCTAAAAATTTTCAAAAGTTCTAAATGACTTTAGGGCGGATTGACAATTGCGAGCATATCTCTGAAGACAACCGCTGTAACGTAACACAATCTACTAAAAATGTGCACACACTTATGCCAAAGTTCAATACAGCTTAAGGTAACCAAGGAAGGCCGTAGCTTCCGACCGGCAATTTCAATACCCTGCTGCTCAAAATGGAGGAGTGGAGATTGGACACGGTTACGAAAAGCTGATCCTTTACTTGCTTGAAATGTCGGGGGCTGCGTTTTTTCGGAACAACTGGATATATTCTTTAGCTTTTTTCTGTTTGATTCCATTTCCGATAATGACAGCCAAGAAACTACCAAACCCCAAAAAAAACATTGCTGATGTCTAAGCTTCCTGTGAAATACCGCCGACATCATAATGAGATGGCTGAGATATTTCCAACACATATCGTGTAGGTTCTCGGTCATTGCGACATACGGAGTAAGTGTGAACCTGAAGAGCGTGTGAGTTATTGGTTAGCTAGAGATTTAGCTAAACCCACTTCCCAATTCGCCAGAGCACTCTCGCCGTCTATGGGTGACAACCAAGCAAATTTCTTCTCAATCGCATTGGACTGCATATTATGATTACCAACGTGGTCCTCACCGGACAATGTTTAATAGGTCTAACATAACATAACAGCTGAAGTGGCGTGGCAGAGGCCGATACTATCTATACATCATCTACTCTGCCGCTGATAGGCACTAGCTCGGAGGAGAAACGAAACTCACGGTGATTATTCCTTTAATCTGATCTAAGGATCTGAGGTAAATCGAGATTAGGACCTGAAGAAATACGAAGTGGTTCTGGGGTACAGGGCTCACTTATCGGCCTCAATGCGTCAATGGTCAACACTAATGTGTATACCAAGTTTCCTTGAAATGTCTCAATATATATAATATATATCTCGTTGGTCTAATAAAAAGGAATCCATTATTTCTGCATCAAATTGAAGGTTTTATTTAGCATAGTTAGAATGATCCAATGTAGGTCAAGTATGCACCGTTTTGTTCGACGACTTGTTTCCACTTTGAACGGGATTTCCTAATGCTACTCTCATAGAATCCCTATTGGCAAAAAATTGGGACAGTAAATTTTCACAAGCTTCTCTTAGGGCGAATATTTTACCAGCAACATCATTCGCCATTTACAGGAACGTGGATGCATAGGAAACTTCTAACTTAGCTCCTTAGGAGCTTCTGATCCAATAATGCATATTTTGACTAGGACCATAAATTGGACGTAGTGCTTTTAAAGTTGAGGCCATTGACTCCAAATTTCGGTAGTAAATTTTATTAATTTCGACTCGTTGTTGGATCGTATATCTTTCCATGATTAAATGGCAAACCTTACTGAAGAGAAATGTCAAAAAAGACTTGAAAAATTTGTTAATTTTCAATTTTCACTTTTTAAAAAAATGGTTTATTTCAACCTCAGACAGAACTCTAAATAAATATGATACTTATTTAAAAATCACTGCCTTCATTCCCCTACAAATCAACTGCAAAAAAACATTCATATATTATTTTTTGGCCTGATTTTATTAAACGATAATATTAATTTTTGAGATCAATTCCAGTATAAAGAAAAGTATTTTGAAGAAAATAAAACAACAGGCACGAGTGGTAGAAATGATAGCTATTTCGGAGATCACCACATCTCCTCATCAGGTATCTTTTTTGAATCCAACGGCATTTGAACCCACAAACTACGAGTTGTTTTTTTTTACCTCTAAATGTACTCCCTCCTTTAACAAACTCTGGAATATCTTATTTTCAAACTGCTAGTGCCAATAGATGTTTCCTGTAGTACAATTTTATTTTGCAAATAGTTGTTATTGGCTTGCTTTTCTTCTACAAATACTTTTTAAGTAGCAACTAATATTTTTTCGAAATAAGTCGTATACTTTTTTTTGGCGCTGACGGACAAACCAATTAACAAAGTTTTTCATACGAGGATATTTGGTTTATTTAAGTTATATTCTCTTCAAAGGGACGAATTTTTGTTGACAGCGACTCTTGAAATTGCTTTCAGTTTTATTCTAATGCCGGATATTGCCGACTTTGCAGCGCCGAAGTGGTAATATTAAAACCTCTTTCTTTTTTTATTGTAGCAATTGCTCTTCTAAAGATGAGTACTTACGCCTTTTGGAGTCCATTTTCGCTTAAAAAATATTCACTCAAAAATTCAGCATCCACGCACATCTACCCTAAAAAGTTAGACAAATGGCAAACAGAAAATTTCATCTAACGCGGCGGCATCGGTCTCCAATATTGGTCGGATAAATTCGCTTACTTTAACACAATCGAAGCGGCAGGGAACGAACCCTTTTTGTTACTGAATTCGGCGATAGAGTTCGAAAGTGAAAGAGGGCCACATGAAGATGTATTCTCTCTATGCGCAGAGCTAAAAAGTTCACCTATGATTAAAGACATCGACGTCTAAAAAATCTTGATGGCCAAGGAGTGCAAGAGAAGACAAAATTGAATTTCTTATAATAATTATTGAAAAAGAAGACGCCTGAATATTAGTTGAATATAAGGAGATAACTTCTTGTTTATTCATTTTTATGGAACTGTGTTCAAAAATATGTAATAGTAATAAGAAATCTGCTCGTTTTTATATAAAAAAAACTTAAAAAACTTGTATTTTATTGAACTTTTTATTTTTAACAGATCCCTTTACAATTCAAATTTCGCTTTTAACCTCTTATGCATATATACGTATGTACTTTATGAACAATCTACTTTGTATTGCTTATAGTTTAAAATTATGAATGTTGTTCTTTGGATTTTTGAATTATCAAAATAAAAATTTTTGAAATACGTACAATTTATTGTTCCAGAAGTTTTCAATGAATAATGCAAGGATAATTCATATAAGGTGTAGTGAGTGACTAGCAGACTATTTGATTTTTTTTATTCACCTACACACATACATACATGCAAACATCGAGATTGATAGAAAACCAGATTACGACAACCAGATTACAAACGCCGGCAGCGTACGCGTCACAGATGTTCACACCACAGGAATAGCACAAAAAAAAGGAAGGTGATAACTGCACTTGGGCTTTTATTTCGCTGCAAATGCTGCAATACAAGGCTTGACACTTCACATTTATTATTGTGTGTTTAGCGTTTTGCAAAAATTACTCAAAACTCTGAAAAATTAACTTTTTAAGACCCATTTGTGACGTCAATCCTTCAAACGAGGCAAGTAACGGAACAGCTTTTGTCGCCACCTTTTCTCTGCACCGTGTACATACATGTATTTTGTTTTTGCTTTTGCATTGGAGCTTTTAAAAACCGTAAAAGCAAAAGCAAAATGTATGCATGGCACATTAACCAGGTAACAGCATTAGAAAAAATACAACCCTGCCATGTATTTTGTTGTTGCAAGTGGCCCATCAAACGTCAACATTGAAATGCCAAATTTGGCGTGTTTGACAATTCAATAAGTAAACAAAACGCACACCAGCAAGGCACATTGAAGATAAGTAAGTAATTCTATTGTTCGAAAAAAGTGAAAAATAAATATAAAAAGAATAAATTTGCAGCTTGTGCATCAACAACTTATTACAGTAACGCTCATACTGAGCTCGTGTTTCTTTTAGCAGTCATTACTTACCGGAAGTTCTACGCCACATACTCTGTTCCAATTGGAACTTCTCCACTGATCTTGCGGAACCTTAAAAAAGTTACAGCCTTTCCCCCTCCTCTTATTGCAAAGAAAACATTTTCCCATTTCTGAATATGTAAATGTAATTTGGATATGTAATATGTAAACAATTTATTTTCATCTATAATCCAAACAAATAATAGTTTGTTATGATAAAATGTAAACAAACTTTGACAGCTGATGAACCACTTCGAATGAAAATAATCAAAAAATCAACCCTGTTGCTGTTACCTGGTTAATGTGCCTTGAAATGTATGTATATTTTGACAACCCTTGCGCAAAAGCAAAAACAAAATACATACATAGTAATTTTGTAGTTGTACTTATAACACCAGCTTATGTGAAAATGCCTTGGAATAATGTTTTAAAAATTTAAATACTCGATAGTGACGCTCTCTTTTTGTGTCATTGTCTTTCCTGTGCATAATAATAATATGATTTATGTGAATACTTAAACTAAAAGTTAAGCTTGTATAATTAAATAATAAACAGTTTATAAAATTAGTTTATAAAAAATAGTGTGATATTTATTTACAGAAAATAATTACGTAAAAAAATTTTGGGTGTCAACAATTTTAAATTGATAAGATCTTCGGCTTATTAAAATAAGTAGGAGATAACAATGAAAACTAAGATTCAATACTTAATTTTATTGAAAAGGTGTTCATCCTAGTTTTACATATTGTCTTCATGATTTAATTGAAGTCGTAATAAGAAGGGCTTATTATTTAAAAAAAAAAAATCATAGAGAAATCCGCTAAATTTTGGTCCGATTTATAGAGCACTTCAGGTGATATTTTCGCTCTGTGTACAAACTCAGAATTGTTCACTCTAGAGAGTAGTCAAAAAAAAGTTTTGTTGCTCACGGGTTCACTCCAGCCAGACTACACTGTGTATGTATATATGTATTCATTTTAAACCAATGAAACTTTATAAAACGCAAATATGACCCCGCTCTATCCAGCCGAAGATTCCTCACTTTAGGTAGGCAATTCTTCGATGGCTTGGAAGCTTTCAACGTGTGGAAATCAATACAGCTTAAGGTAACCAAGGAAGGCAGTAGCTTCCGACCGGCATTTTCAATACCCTGCTGCTCAAAATGGAAGAGTGGAGATTGGACGCGGTTACGAAAAGCCGATCATTTACTTGCTTGAAATGTCGGGATCTGGGTTTTTTCGGAACAACTGGACATATTCTTTAGCTTTTTTCTGTTTGATGCCATTTCCGGTAATGACAGCCAAGGGACTACCAAACACCAAAAAAACATTGCTGATGTCTAGGCTTTCTGTGAAATGCCGCCGATTTCATAATGAGCTGGTTGAGACATTTCCAACACATATCGTGTAGATTCTCGGTCATTGCGACATACGGGGTAAGTGTGAACCTGAAGAGAGTGTGAGTTATTGGTTAGCTAGAGATTTAGCTAAACCCACTTCCCAATTCGCCAGAGCACTCTCGCCGTCTATGGTGGGCAACCAAGCAAATTTCTTCTCAATCGCATTGGACTGCATATTATGATTACCAACGTGGTCCTCACCGGACAATGTTTAATAGGTCTAACATAACATAACAGCTGAAGTGGCGTGGCAGAGGCCGATACTATCTATACATCATCTACTCTGCCGCTGCTCGACACTATGTCGAATGAGAGGTGAAACTCACGGTGATTATTCCTTTAATCAGATCTAACGATCTGAGGTAAATCGAGATAAGGACCTGAAGAAATACGAAATGGTTCTGGGGTACAGGGCTCACTTATCGGCCTCAATGCGTCAATGGTCAACACTAATGTGTATACCAAGTTTCCTTGAAATGTCTCAATATATATAATATATATCTCGTTGGTCTAATAAAAAGGAATCCATTATTTCTGCATCAAATTGAAGGTTTTATTTAGCATAGTTAGAATGATCCAATGTAGGTCAAGTATGCACTGTTTTGTTCGACGACTTGTTTCTACTTTGAACGCGTTTTCATAATGCTACTGTCATAGAAACCATATTTCTCAAAAAACTGGGATAGTAAATTTTCACAAGCCTCTCTTAGGGCGAATATTTTACCAGGAACATCATTCGCCATTTAAAGGAACGTGGATGCATAGGAATCTTCTAACTTAGCTCCCGGAGCTTCTGATCGCTATCGATGTGTGTAGCCTGGCGTTACCCCGATTGAACAAAATTCCACTCCATTTGGCCTATTGTCTTTCTAACGCCATATAAGGTAAGACGATTACCCTTATACAACACGAGATATAAATTACTAAAGCCATCTATTGGAAAAATAATGGATTTCTTTTAACCAGACCAATACTTGCCATTTCTATAATCTTTTTAAATAGAAAAGTCATTTTGAAATTTGCATGGCCTACTACATCGCATTCATTTAAAACAACCATATAGCTAAACAAAACTTGATTTGGTTGTGTGCCTCAATTTTGTAATTCAAATATTTTATGATGAATCTCGAACAACCACAAATTATTTTTTACGGTTCATTGTAGCTCAAATTATTCATTCGAATATTTTCATACATATATTTACTATAACATTTATGAGTGATAAGAACGAGATATCTTGCCAGTGGATTTGGGGTTTTCTAAATTTGGGATAGCTCTATGGTAGTCTCTGCTTAATTTTTCTTCTAATTTACGAGCACATTTCCCACTTTTCGTAAAAAAAGATTCACAAAAAAAAAAAATCAAAGCGAAAATGTACAAATAATCATATGTAGTGATTCAAATAATTGTAAAACTTTTTCAACCCAAAACCCTCTATTTGACCAAGTTTTAATTTACTTGCGATAAAGTGGCAACCATAACTCAGCGTCACGAACTACTATCATGGCAAAATGTGTTGGTGTTAGTCTGCCCATTTTTAGGCGCGGCTAAGTGTGCTATTATGCAGACCATTTCGAAAGCAATCAATTTACGCTGAATATTTTGCTGCGTCATATTTGCTATTTGGCGGCTATTTGTAGAGACACCTAAACTCCATAGATTTTCTTATGTAGCATAAAAAATTTGAATGCCGAAAAATTTGCATTAAACATGCTGTGTGCAAAATTACCGGAACATTATTTGCTAAATTTTTTATGAAAAGCTGACACGCATCCAAAAATTCATGAAAATCATAATGCAAAGAAATAACCGAATGACCGAAATATTAAGGAAAAAGAGGGGAAAAGTAAACAAAAAAGAGAAAAAGGTAAAATAATACAAATACAAAATTGCTCACTCAAACGAAACCCGAACAAAACTCATACCCTAGTTGCATGGGATTGCTTTGAAATAAACCGAAATTGAATTTGCGACTTGCCTTTCACTGCTGCTGTTGTTCAACACGTGGCAGAATTCGTATAATGACAAATTGTGGCAATTATATATTCCATTATTGAAGTTTGTGAGCAAAATGAAGCCAATGTCATTTAAAACCTAAAAGCTACGAAATTAAAACAACTTCACTGTAATGATAATTTAAACTTTTGATTACTTATTTGCTAATTATTAATTTTAAATGCAATTTTTAAACAAAATCACAAACTATCATAAAATCATACCCTCAAAAACGTGCGGTAAATAAAACTGAAGGAAAAATTTGTGCGCAAAATTAAATGCAATAGTGCTATAAATAGAAATGTGTCGATCCATCTCTAACTTTATATTAACAATTTAACAGCAAAATATTTTTGGTTTGTATGGAAAATTGGTTGAGTGGGAGAAGGCAAAAGTTTTGAATTTTTCATTGATACGCTCTAGTTTGTTTATTTATAGTTTCTAATGGCATGTTGGGAAACATTTCCGCTCATGTTACTTACTTTGAAATTTCAAGTTGTTGTTTTGATTTTTTTGGCATTCCTCCAGTAGCCGGTTTAACGTACCGGAATGAATGCCAATGAAAAAAATACCTGGCGAAAGAATATTAGGCTAGCGATTTCTATTTAAAATTCTATATTCTCAGTTGCTTAAGATATTTCTATTTTGAATTTTAAATTAAAGATACAGACAAAAACTCAGAATGGAAAACACGAATAAAAGGTTAAGATAAATACGTCAGAATTTTACGGTATATATTTTCGTAAAACAATATAACCCTTTAGCTGCCGAGCTGTCGCCGAAATGTGTCGTTTTGACCCTTACTTCTGGAAACCCGTCAGAAAACCGGGTTAGAAAGTCGTTAGAGGGTTAAAATGTTTCAGAGAATTATTTTTCGAAAAATTTTACTAGGGGTCTTCTCAAACAAAGAACATCAATGTCAGAAGCAGAAAATAATATAAAAAAAACAGATATGTTCCCTGGAAATAGTCAACATTTTAATTCGCTAGCGACTTACCAAAATTTTATTTTGACGGTTTCTTGAAGTAAGGGTCAAAATACACTTTAGACGGAAACTAATGGCTTAGTGGCGGCGCGGTAGCCGAGTGTATAGCTTGCGTGCGCTTCATTCGGTGGGTCCTGGGTTCAAATTAGGCCTGGAAAAGTTTTTTCTAATAGCGGTTGTCCCTCGGCAGGTAATGGCAAACCTCCGAGTGAATTTCAGCCATGAAAAAACTTCTCACAAAAAAATAGTCGCCGTTCGGAGTCGGCGTAAATCTGTGCAATTTGCGTTAAAACAACAAGACGCACATCACAAGTTGTAGGAGTAGATCGGCCAAAATCGCTTAAGCGGTTATAGCGCCAAATAAGTAGGCAAGTAAGTAATGGGTAAATATAGTCTACGAAATTAACTGCATATCTTAACACTTTTTTGAAAACAATTTATGCCGAGACATGACGACTTTAGAAGGCCAAACAAAAAATATGAGCTAAATTTTTAAAATCTGTCTTGTTTTGTTACTGGGTAGGTATACTTTTAGAAAATAGTAGCAAAGTCTGGGCTCGTTGCGGTTGTTGCACAGTGTTATAGACAATTTTTAAAACTTGGTTTCCGAGTTATTTTAAAAGTGGTAAATTATTTAAAAAATCCAATTACTGTGATTGTTTTATTATTATTATTATTTATTTTTTTTGTTAACAGTGATATCCCAATAATGTTGTTGTATCCTTGTTGTGAATTAAAGCGAGCATGATTACGCCGGTAATAAACTATGCTGCGCCAGTATGATCGCCGGGAACCAGCAGGATGCAGTGGATGAAGCTGCAGACCTGTCAGAACGCCGCACTCCGCACGGTGACGGGATGCCTGCTGATGTCGCCTGAGGAACATCTCCACCAAGAGGTCAATGTGGTCCGCGTTAAGGCACCCAAACAGGCAGCTGCTTGCAGTGGAGCTACCCCCCCAGGCACATCAGAAGGCATCTCCTAGAACTAAATGACGAGATCCAGCCACTCATAACGCAGCCGCTGGATCCGGAGGCGTACTGGCGGGTCCTAAGCAACATCCACAAAGAGACTGTCACTACCACCATTGACTCTCGCCAGGCAAATGCTGTTATCGGAGCCCAACCACCACCTGTAGCAGATGAGGAGTCCCTGCTACCCCGCGAGTCCTGCGTCACTCTGGCAAAATTACGATCTGGATACTGTAGTAGGCTCAACTCCAACCTATCCAGAATCAACCCTGACATACCCAATACATGTCCGGCATGTGGAGATTCTCCAATCACCTATTCACATGCCCTCTCAAACCCACTCATCCAACCCCCCCTCTCCCCTGTTGAAACTGCACGTTTCCTGGGCCTCCCCCTAGATGAGTTCGATGACAACGACCATGGGTGAATCCGCTCTTTACGGGGCGTGATAACCGCTACAACGACAACAACAACCTCGAAATTTGAGATTTAATTATTTAATCAATAGTGTTACTAATTGCTTGAAGAGCAATGGTGTTGACTTTGACCCAATAATTGAGAATTAATTGCCAATTTATTTTATACGCAATCATCGCACCACTACGCCGTGCTTACAAAAGTGCGCGCGAATAGCTTCAGGTGTGCTTGAATGAATGGGGGGGACTAACGAAAGTTCGGTAAGCTGCATGGAGAAAAAAACACAGTCGGTAATATTTTAAGCATCGTCATATTTTCCTTTCTCTTCTATATAAATACCATTAATTTCAAAATGTTTGCTTAGCCTGTAGACACACTTTTCAAAAAATTTGGATTAAATTTTTATAGAAAAATAGCTTATAATCTGAATTGACTTATAGGATATTATAAAAAAACTTTAGACAGTAAAATTTGTTTTTTGAAAATATTTTTTACTGTTTTAAAGCGTTAATGTATTTTTTTAATAAGTTAACTGAAAATGCTGCTATATTAGTGCGAAAGAAAGAAGTTTAAAAAATCTTAGTATCCAACATATTTTTGAATAGAGTATTAATTAAATATTTGAGTATGGGATCTAAAGTAAAAAGGTTTAAGAAAACTTTGTTTGACAAACCGTTACGGACATGGCTGTCAACTATTAAAAAATCTGAATCTGAAACGAAAAAGGTTTATAAAAAAATATTTTTGAAAAAGGTTGGATAGTTTTTAAACACTGAATTTAAGAACATTTTTTGTTAGAGCGTTATTAGTAAAATTAAAACCAATAACATTAAAAAATTGTTTTGGATAATTTTAAAAGCTGCACACAAATCAATTAATATATTAATGCGATATAACACTGTGGATAGAAAGAGGTATATTCGAAATTAATTTTTGAAATGGGTGGGCAGTCTTAGAAAAAAAAAACCAAAAATTAATTGTAATTGCATTAGAAAATATTACTTCAGATATTTTGAGTTTCAAGCAAATTTTCAAACACTTTTCATATGTTTTGATGGGCTATCATCAATTGATCAGTTTGGTCATTGCCGGCTTTATACCATGAGCTGCTTTATAGTTTCCGTGTTGTATTTATAAAACTAACTATCGTCACTCGTTGCAATTTTATTAAAATTGCTCGATTTTCCGATTTCGAATATTGCACAAAATGCATGTTAAACCTTTTCTTACACTTTTTCAAAAATCGTTGAGAGATTTTGTTTAAATCACAAGTAAGACAAGTATTGTTGTCGGGTGTGGGGGCTTAAGGTTTTAGAAAGCACTACTGCTATCAATACCGAACACACATCCCTCGTGTGCATTAATAATAATTATTGATTTTAACCCTTTATACCCCTATATCTTCTCCGGTTTTTTTGGATTCGCAATTCTAAAAAGTGATCTGCGTTTAACATAAAATTTTGCAGATTTTCACCACAAAAACTTTAACCTTCGTACTGGTTTGTTTTCTACTCTGGAGGGCTGCAAAATAACCTCGAAAACAGAGTTGTTGCCTATATCTCGAAAACGCTTTTTTGAAAATTAAGTGAACTTCATTTTCATGTTCACCGACCCAATATTAGTCTAAACACCAAATTTTTCAACGAGATGCCACTCATTTATGAAATATTTGTTAACTAGTCTTATAATTCAGCGACCGAAAGCAATAGTTATTTTGAATCCATCGAATCAAAAAATCATTGGCAAGCATTCGTGCAAAACAATGCCATACAAATATGACCTTATTTTTATTTAGAAAATATTTTTTTGTTTTAAGTCATTACGTAATCGTTATTTTGTGATTTTTGTTGTTTCCGACCAAAAAAAATCGTTATTCTTGTACTTACAGTTTTTCGATCATAATGAACGAAAAAAATGTGTCGGCTATGACAATAATATGTTTTACGATCGAAAGAAATATCACCAAATATCAATGAATATGAACGAAATTTTTAAATCAAAAAATTACAAAATATCGATCAAATATCATCGTAACTTTCAAATCAAGAATAAGGTTAACTTTTTATCGAAAAAATAAAATTCATATTATATGGTAAAACTAAAATTATATATTTGTACCAACAATTATTTGTATAATCTCAAGGCCATCTTAAATAAGAAAAATTATAGAAAAAATAACAGTACGCGGCTGACTTAGTACAAATAGGTAACGGCGCTGCCATGAAAGTCGTGGGTTCGATCCCAGGAAGAAGTCTGATGAGGAGATGTGGTGGTCTCCGAAGTAGCTATAACTTTTACCATTGTTAATTTTTCTATACTTTTTCTTATTAAAAATGTCCTTGACCTTATAAGAGTTATTCTCGATGAAAAAATAAAAATTTAAAAACATCGATCAAACTTGATGAAAAATTATAAATTAAAAAATAGCGATCGAATTTGGTAAAAAAAATTGAAATCCAAAAATAGCTATTTATATATATTTTTGATCGAAAAAGTAAAAATTAAAAAATAACAATCAAATTTTATCAAAAAAGATAATAATACTAATTTGGAGCTTACATATCTTGATGGTTGGTCGAACTTCTCCTACAATATGAGGTGTACGTCTTGTTGTTGTATAACAAATTGGAGGACCTACACTTTTACGCCGACTACGAACGTCGAATGTTTTTTGTGAGAAGGGTTTTTTTCTCGGAGGGGCGACCGCTATTAGAAAACACTTTTCTAAAATTTTTGATCTCACTTGCGCCAACCAGGATTCAAACTCTGGGCCCACCGATTGAGACGCACACACGTTACACACTCGGTTTCTATAAACCATTACATAAATCAAACCTCAAACTCTCATCAAGTCCTTTACCGAGTTATAGTCGAAATGGGTTTTTTATTTTTTTTATCTATACCTAAAGCGTAGCTATTTCCGTATGCTGGTCTCTATTAGAACTGTCACGAATGTTTCATTATCTAATTGCAGAGCCATGTAAAATTAATTGGTAAATTTCGTTGGGTGTAATTGCTGGTTGAGTAGGCCTTATATGTAAATAAATAATTACATATACCTATATATATACTTACATTTGTATATCAGCTTATATTCGTATTTGTATGCTATATAAATTGCGCATTTTTGGCTTTCTTATGAAATGAAAACACCAGCAGTTACTCGGACTTTGGATTGTTTATCTTGTATTTTATCTTGCATTTACAAAAAGTTGCATCGAAAAGCAAATACGGAAGTCCGAAATCCAACAGTCCGGAATGCCCGATAGTCCGGCATCGCTCCGGAAAATTTGAAAAATTTTGGTTTTCTCCAAAAGTGCGTATTTAAAGCAAACAAAAACGATCGAGAGCTATTTGGAAGTTGGCGGGGTAGTTCAGGATCATCCGGAAGCGCTCGGTATTGTTCGGAAACATTTAGCGGCCGGCTAGTCTCAGCTGTCACAACAAATTTAGGTGCAGTGCACCTCCGTTAATCAATCACGAAGCGTCTTCGCCATTTTTTATGCGTTGTTGTTTTGTGCCCTTTCACAACGCAGTAAACGTAACTTTTTAAACTGAAAGCTGAAACTTTGAAAGTCCACCCGGCAGTAGATGAGTTAGTTTCTGGAAATACTGTTGCTACTCTGCTCTCACCTAACGTAACATCTTTGATTCAACCCATGGACTAAGGGGTTATTAAAAATTGTAAATGCTTTTATAGAAGGTCTTTTATTCAAGGCCTGTAAAAGATGCCGTCTATGCTATTGCACTATCTGGGAACCAGGTAAAAAATACAACAATCCAAAAATGCTGGAAACCCTGCATCTGACCTAACTCTACAGATTGATGAGAAATAAAACCATCAAGACGCTCTGACCAATGTTTTGGATGTCGTTAGAAGTGCTGACAATCGCTTGAAAAATCTGCCTAAAGATGAGGTAGAGGAGTGGCTCCTAATCGACGAGAATGAGCCTGTTGAACAAGAACTAACCGATGAGGGCATTATCAACATTGTAGTAAACCCTCAGCCTACTCAAAATCTTGGAGAAAGTGACTAGACCGGAATTTTCGGTAGTCCGGCACCGATCCGGTCCCGAACGTGTCGTATTATCGGACTTCTACTGTACATGTATTTTGTTGTTGCTCTAGCGTGTGAGCTTTTAAAAGCCGTAGAAGCAATAAAAAAATGTATGTAAATGTTGACAACTCTATCGCAGAGGTAAAAGCAAAATACATGGGAGTTTCGTAGTAATGGAAAGCAATATGTGCCAAATGCCCACCGTAGCTTTGTTTTATAAATCAATACCTTTGTTGAAATTACTCTTTCAAACTCCTGAGACTCTATTTTTAATAAAATATAATAGTTCTGATTTTTTCTAACTCTTGAATCATTCCAGGAAACCAGGAAATTCCACGTATATATTTTTTGGAACCCTAAGGCGAGCCGCTCTGCGGTTCATGGTCAGAAAAAATTCACAACGAAAAGTGTGAATAGTTTGGACTAATTATTAAATAGCACGAGTAGGACTATTATAAATAAGAGTCTTCAAAATCCATTTCATTTTTCGAGACCCTAGGCAGGTTACGTGAATTTCATAATTTTTTCCCTTAAAAAAAAAAATCCACGCTCCACAACGTGAGCTTATTATATTATACAGAATCTATGGATGAAATTTCGAAATCTAATGTTGTCACATGGCTCGTTTTTTATAATATTCACAACTTTTTCATTATCAATTCTTTTCATAACCTATTCATGATATCGTTCGCTTTATAACAAAAATCATATAAACCAAAATTGTTAATTTTGTACGACGTTTATAAAAAAATACTTCATTTTCATCAAATTTTCAAACATTTCAATCAGAATTAAAAAGAAAAAATTGTATGTTCAATCTTTAGCTAATTCAATTTTAGCATTTCAAAAGGCTCAAAAATTATGTTAATGTTTTTCTTTTAATTTTTTTAATTTTGAAATTAGTGCCTTGTAAGTAAAAACCACAAGGGAAAAGTACGTTACTGAGATTAAAAAAAATCAACCGGAATTTTCAGCCACTTCAGACTTACACGGTATTAAATATAGTAAAATAAAATAAAGTACAAACTTGCCCACCCAGAACTTTCTAAAAATTCAAATTAAGAAATTTAAAATT
This sequence comes from Anomoia purmunda, assembly GCA_951828415.1. Classification (NCBI taxonomy): domain Eukaryota; kingdom Metazoa; phylum Arthropoda; class Insecta; order Diptera; family Tephritidae; genus Anomoia; species Anomoia purmunda. The sequence goes on along the minus strand of OX639995.1, from coordinate 13,815,710 downwards.
TTGATGATTTTTTTTAATTCTTATAAATTATGTACTAAGTTGGAAATTTTAATTTGTATAAATTTTTGTTTTAAATTACAAACTAAAGATTTATAAAAAATTAACAAAACAGACTTAGCATGAAAAACATTGTAGATATTGTAAAAAAGTCACCACAGAAAGTAATAAAAAATAATCAAAAATAGAGTTTCAATGTTGTAAAAGTTTATTAAAAATTAAAGGTTATTAAAAATTTCAGTAGATAAGCGGCGTAAGTTAAGTAAAATATAGTGATATAAACTTCAAATTATATTTCATAAAAAAAGTACAGCAATATCAAACGAAAGGTTGTTAAAAACAAGTTAGCCACGAAATATTCTTGAACAGTGTTGCCACCTATTGAAAATTCTAAAAGTAAATTAAGTACGTTCTTTTGGAAAAGTTAGCATTATAACATTATATAAATAGTGTACCTCGGTTGTGTAAAATAAAGCAGGATGAATAACAAATTGAAGTTTTGCAATCTGTTTAAAGATTAAATCATAAAAGTCATGGTTCATATTGACGTATTGGACGAGTTAAATATTACTTCACTTTTTGCCGCTCTGTCTTCAAATATGTAAATAAAAATTAGCTGGTACCGGGTCAAATTATTAAATTAGTACTTATATTCTCCCACGGTGCTGACTTAATTTTTTTATTTTATGTCGATCACTCTGTTAATTTAAATACGAAAAGTGCATTTTGAAGTGCAGGAACCAGTTCTCCATTTAATTAGTTAATGGTGGCAATTTGCACGTAGTAATCGACTTTTTTTTACATTTTCCTTTTTTTCTCTTAAAATCAAGCACACACATGCGAAAAAGTGTGAAAAACTAATTTGCTTATCATAAAAATACGACTTGTTGAAAATTATAAAAAACAAAAACCTTTGTTAAGTTATTTTAATATCAGACTTATTTAATTATCTCATTTTATATAACGTTTTGTTAGCCGTATCAGAATGAAAGTATCAGACGACATTGAAAACTTTTAGCCACTCATGCTAAAACTTAAAGTAATTCCGGCTAAACTCACTCTGGAACATATACTTTGAATGTATGTACTTATAGTATAATATACAGAGATTAAATTAGCTAGCATGAGATAGCTCATCTGTTTGATTTGCGTAAGCGAGCGCCGAGTGTTGCCGCACAAAGCAAATCAGTTTACATTAAATTGCTAATGGACTTGTTTTACGTAGCTGTTAACTAATTTATAAACTAATTGCCTTGTAATTAAAATTAAAAATATACAAACAAATGGAGGAGAGGGAAGAATTTTATCATTCGACAAAACTGCTACAACATAAATTATTATAAACTTTGATTTTTAATTTGATAATCTCTTTTCAAAGTGAATTTAAAAATACCATTAGTTAAATGATAAATATTTTGAAATTGTGCAAACTTTTTTAATGAGCACATATAGCCGATTTAGTCCAATGAATCAGAAGCTAAAAAACACAGTGACAGCTCACAGAGCCACCAAAAATTTAATTCAATTGCATAGTAAATTTTACATACATGACATATAAAAATTGCTATTTGTTATGGCCTCGCAAAACCGGAAAAAATTGTTTGCCGATAAACCACAGAACATCTACCGCTATGGAATTATGAAACTATGTAACTAAAATTTATGAAAGGTTACAAAAACTAATGACACATAAGGCATGATCGAAAAGTGCACTAAAAGTGGGCAGTGGGGCAACGCAGGGCAGAGCAACATCTGACATAACTCAAATAGGTTTAGTTCAAAAATCTCAAGACGAACGGAAACGCTGCAATTTCATCGATATCACTCAAAAATTAATAGAATCTTCTATTCGGTGAAGATAAATCCATATTTTTTTTTTAATTTTCCTTCCTTTGTTTAGTTGTTACTTCGTATTTGCTTTAGTCCAACTGAAACAACAATTAGAGTGGTTTAGTGCAAAAATGCAGCTCAGAACAGTTTAGTTAAAAACAACTTCATCGAAACCTTTTTTCTGCCCTAGCGTACTCGAGTGCATTCATCGAACAGACCTAAATTGGGCTTATCCGAACTTGGCGAGAGGGGCTTATTGACTACTTTCGACATTTAATTTATTTCTAATATATTCTTAGAAAATTGTGAATAAAGACTCAGTCATTCTACAATAAAAACGGTATATATAAATTTGTGATGGCGGTGTTCCCCAGTTTCTTCTTACCAACACTGTCAAAAAAAAAAATTTTAAAAATCATACTAAAATGTGTTAAAAATTGTATACTTAAAAAATTCCTAAAAATTCTGATTAAAAGTTTGAAATTTTGATGACATTTTTTAGAGCTTTATTTAAAATTCGATAAATTGTGATGATTATATTTATACGATATTTGTTGTGTTATAAACTATAGTTGTAACAAAAGGTAGTAAGTAACAAATAAAGCACCGAAACTTTTTAAATAGTTGTTGTTGTATAGTTATGATAAGCACTATATGTAACTCATTACAAGTGCGTATGAATTAATAAAAAAGTTATTCAAACAAACGAAAATATGTAGTAAATATATTACCCTATTTACTGTAATGCGTAAAATTCAACAAAATTTAATTAATTCTCAACAATAATTTGTTAGCTTGAGCCGCAATTTTTATTTGAAAATGATTAGAAATTATTTGCAAAATATGTTTTAAATTAACCTTTTGTAGCCCCTTATTGTAATATTTCATTTATCTTACAAGTTTATTTGAAATAAAAATGTTAAAACATGCGGCACCACTCTGCAAAAAAATTTTCGTAAAAACTTCTTTTTCTTCACATTAATATGAGTATTTGTAAGTATTTTCGAACTGGAGATTTCTTATTCAGCCGGCAGAAGAATTACAATATTTTATCACATTTTTACCATTTCGCCAGTTTAAAAGTGGCTGTTCGCTTTAAGTGAAGAATCCCTCCATATTCAAGTCTCTCTTGTTATTTTGTTGTTATAAGATTTATTAAAGTATATTCAAAGAAAACAAATTACTGGTAGGTGATATAAAACTGGATGTGTACAAGAAAACAAAAGATTTCCTAAATTTCAGCAGTGAGCTATGCAACAGTATTTTTCTTTCCCACTAAATATCAAAATAATATTTAGATAGCTACAAAACCTGAATATTTTCTTTCGTTTTTAAATAGAAATGGCGCTCAAAACAACTATGTAAAAACTGAAGAATGAGAAGAGAGAAAAGGTAGAGAGCGAGAAGCGAACATATCCATATGAAAAAAACTATGTAAACTATTTGCCATTTGGACGCCGAGGACCAGTAGGACATAGTGGACGAAGCTTCAGACCTATCAAAATGCCGCACGCCGGGCTGTAACGGAATGTCGCCTAATGTCGCCTGTGGCACAGCTCCACCCGGGGACGTGTAGGCTTTCAGTTAAGAAGCATAACAGCTTGATCAGCAAGCAACTTCTAAACCAAGCCGCCTCCTAGGTACGTTAGGGGACATCTCCGTGAAGTCAAGGATGATATCCAGTCGTTCACCGGTCAACGAGGGGATCCAATGGCGTATACAGAATTCACCAAGAGTCAATCACCACCTTCATAAACTCTCGCATTTTGAATGCTTTCCTTAGCAGACAAAGAGCTTCAGCTGCCCCGAGAATCCTGCATCACTCTGGCTAAATTATGGTCTGGAATTTGTAGTCGACTCAATTCCTACTTATCCAGATTCGACCCCGATATGGCAAATGAATATCCTGCATGTGGATAATCCCGCACGATATCAACCATCTATTCGCAAGACCCAACAAACCCATCCATCTAACACCCTCCTCACTATAGTCCAACTCTGTCGAAACAGCACGTTTCCTGGGCCTCCCCTTAAATAAGTTTGAAGATAACGATCATGGTTAAACTGATCTAGTAGTGTGTAGCTAGCTCTACAACAACAAGAAAAATCTCTTATAGTTCCTATGGAAAAACAATCTCAAACGCAGACCAGACTTAAAATTTTCTATTATATTTTTATTTCACAATGTAATTTAAATAGCACATATTGTTTAATTAATAAATTATTTAACTCAAGTTTACGAGGGAAACTTGGGTTGTTTACACTTTTTAATTTTTATTCAAAAAAAAAATAAAACATATTTTTTGATTTTTATTTCCGATATTCGATAAAAAATAATCGATATTCTTGGATCTTTATTCTTCCGATAAAAAATAATCGATATTCTAGGGCCTTTAAATTAATCGCTATTTTACGGTTTTTTCTCGATCAAGTTTGGTCGTTATTTTGAGACTTTCTTTCTTCGATCAAAAATAATCGCTATTCTTCGATTTTTATTTTTTCGGTAAAAACATAATCGTGATATAGTTTTTCAAATATAAAAGATGATCGGAAAATTGTAAATAAAAGAATAACGACTATTTTTTTATCGAAAAAATATAAGTTACAAAACAGCGATCAAGCTTGTTTGAAAAAATAGAAATCAAGGAACAACGATTATTTTTTATCGAAAAAAATAAAACTTAAAAAATAACGATGAAAGTTGACCGAAAAAATACAAATCCAGAAATAACGATTATTTTTTATCAAAAAAAATAAAAATCACGTAATGGTTGGAAACAAAAACTCTTAAATAAAAGATCAGCTCTTTATAGCTTATGGCATAAGGATTCGATCTTTGTATTTGAGTATTGTTTCGAACGAATTCGTGTGAAACATTTTGTGATCCTAAAAAAATTTAAATAACGGGTTTTTTCGATTCCTGCTAATTAACGGGAATTACGACCATCACAATTGATTTCTAGAAACAACTGAGATCTTTACTGTGGGTTTAGCGAACATTTCAATCGCAATGAAATCTGCACTACGCGTTATCGAAAATTTCCGTAGCACCGAAAGTTTCACTCTTTGTCCATTAAATTTTTCAGGTATTGATTGCTACTCTGAGTTTCATGACATTTTTCGTATTGAACATTCGACTGAATTTGTCCATTACCTCTCAAATACCGTTGGGTATCTTTTCGTTTGCAAACGAATACAATTAATTTTTTTTTTTTGAAATTTGAACCCATGTTGTTGCCAAACAATGACAACGCAATTTTCTGATTGAGCAAAAACGTCATTGAAATTTGACCTCGCAAACAATATAAAGGATAAATTGATAGAATTATTTGCATATACTATTTCTTTTATATCAAATTTTCTAGAGTGAAGCATAACAAGTAAAACATGACAACAGGGAAAAATTTCACTTTAATATACATACATACATACATACATAAATATTTACTCGGAAGTGGAGTCTCTACTATTGACATGATGACGCCTTCAATGTGGCAGATGGCTTTTATCACGAACTTTGGCATAGTATGCAAAAATGTAGCAGGAGGAGTCATATGGTTGTACACAAATGATGTGGCACACGGAAATAGCAGTCGCATGTTTTAAATTTGTATGCTTACATTTTAAATTTAAATTAATGTGAAATCAAACATTTCATATATATACTATATACTATATATATATTGGTGTCTATGTACATATATGTCTGTGGTTGGGGTTGTAACTGTGTACGTAATTGTTTTTGTATTTTGTGGTGCTTAATTCTATTTGAGAGTTCTAGCGAAAATCATGCGAGTTAACTGCCTACAAAAGCTATCGTATTATTTGTGAAAGTTAAAATAACTTCCTCCACGCTCTTTCGTTTTGCATTGCTTTTCACAAAACTCCACACATTATTTCAACATTAACTTTGCACTTCGTTTTTTTTTTTTTTGCATTTTAAATATTTAATGCATATTTTATGAAACTAAAATGCGAAATATGCAGATTGATGTTGGATTTCATTTTAAATTTAACATTTTGGGCGGGTAGTTTTAAATTGAAATGCAAATGCAGATTTCAGTACTTCACATACAATAACAACAGTTTATTTTGCCTTTAACTTTATATCTGCAATTGTTTGCTAAATAACTTTGATATAAAACTATTGAGTATGAGCCACATACGTATTACTTTACTGAGGCTTAATACGTCACTCGATGATCCATAGAAATAATCGAAAGCACGTAAAAATCCCATTTACCTCAAAATAGCTTTGCAAAATTGCTCCAGTTGAACATTTACATTTTTGTAAAATTCCAAAAAGTATTTTTTTTAATTAAAAACTCACCCACATCAATATGACAAAGCATACATATTTAACCAAGTGTGCTAAAAACTGACAGCTCCAAAATTCTTTACTCATATTGTGCTAAAAAGTTATCAAATTCATTAGCCCACAGTGAATCCATAAAAATAAAATGTAGGTTGCGTAGAAAATATAGCCCTTGTTTAAAATCGACTATCCCGCAATTCGACTAGTCGATTAGCAACTTATTTTATGGTTGGAAATCGAATAGAAAGCATTCGACTAACCGTTCACTTTCGACTAATCGCTCACCAGTCGAGCAGACTGGAAATCGACTAACCGAAATTGTTCGAATAGTGACAGTGAATTCATTAAAACTTCATTACAGTACAAAATGATTTTTGTTAAAGCCCGAACACGCTATTGTAATGGCTCAATTCTTAATTTATAAACAAATTACGATGAAACTAAGTAATTTCGCCTTATGAAATCTGTCTATAAATTCAAATGAAGTTTCGGTTATAAATTTTACCGACAATAATCGAAAAACGTGTTCTCCCATAACTAAACTGGAAGATATATTTTTTTGAAATATTATCATTTCACTTAACCGTTACTTATTGGCGCTAGAAGGTATGTATATTTCATGATCGTAAATTTAAAAAGAGATCTTATTACAATAAAATAAATAAATATATTAAAACACGTGCACAATTTTCTCGGTTGATCAAAGAACTAAGCAACCCTGAGGCAATAGTGCTGTCAAGATAAATTAGGAATAAAAAATGTGGACGCACTTAGTTTACGGGAAATAATTTGGATGAAAATAAGTAATTTACGTTGTAGTGTATCCGGGCTTTTAATATGCACAAACATTCAAACACATATAAAAAACAAAAATTTATTGAAAAAAAAAACCAAACAACTAGACAAAAAATCGGAGATGAGCGGTTAGTCGACTGGTTCTTTGTGGTCGGTTAATCGAAAAAGTCGATAGAAAAGGGTTAGTCGATTATGAGAAGTCGACAGTTTGTGCTAGTCGATTAGTCGATTAACAAGAGCTCTAGTAGAAAAGATAAATTACTTAAAAATTAAAATTTCAGCAGTAAAATCAAATAAAAAGGAAAACTTTAAAAACCGTTTTGCAAGCAATACAGCGATTATTGATAGTAGATTAATAATTGCTTAGAAGTACGACAACAGCTGAGAATTTAGTGGAGTTGGCAAGGTCAAAAAATAATAATTCCTTTTAAATTTCCAAGGAAGAAAATCAAAGCTTCGAAACATCGGTTAACCGTTATGACAATAGACATATTTATATTATGTCATACCCTGGCGTAGTTTTTTACGGTCAAAAAAAGTTTAAGCGAGTCTAATTATTTCGTTAAAAAAAATTATCTTGTGTAGAGTGACATTTTTTTGTGATTAAAACTAAAACCCGTCTTTCGAGTGTTATGTTTTCGCTAAAAAAAAACCGAGTTCACAGTATTTACTTAAACTTTAATATTTGGAAAACATTTTTATATCAGTGAGTAGAAATGATTTGAATACAAACCAAAATTTGAATGAATATCATCAGGTCACAAGCAAATATCCACCAAGTGATCGAACAAATTAATATGGGCAAGTTTTTTTTATTATAAAAGTTTAGCTTATTACTTAAAAAACATTTTGTAGAAAAAATAGGAAAATTCATCAAAATTTCGTCAAATTGCCATTGGGGTTTGGTAATTCTGTTTTAATTTATCGAAGTTACTTTGTATGGAAGAAAACGTGCTACACCCTCAGTAATAAAAATTTATCAAAAATCAAAAATTGCTTGGCATTAGAACTTTGGTATACTAACTAACACTATTTATAATAATTGCTGCCACTAGTTTTACTAATTCTACTACTAAATACTACCACTATTTATTTATTTCTACTACTATTTTTACAAATGGCACTATTTATTACTTGTACTATTAGTAAAAAATTTGATTATTTTCTTCACTAATTCTACTACTATTTTTAATAATACTACTACTAATTTATACTATTATTGATGCAATACTACTACTATTTTTACTAATGGTATTACTAATTACTACTATTAGTACTACCATTTTTTTTATAACGATTACTACCACTACTAGTCCCATATTTATCTATGTATTTCACTGTAGAATCGGCACAGGAGTTATACTTTTGGCTCGCGTACTTAGGCGGATAACTGTGTATATCATTTTAAAAAAGTGAAGGTAATTTCAATGTAAAAACTTTGATGGATAACAAAATTTTTTGAAGTTTCATAAATTATGTGATATTTTGGTAATATTAGAAGAACAATTGCTCTTATTTTCGTTCTCGTATTTACATACATAGATTTATTTATTAAAATGTATGTTTAAGTAAAAGATTATAGTTTATTATTATTAAAATTACAAATTGCATTGTTTGATTAGTTACAATTTGCTTTAAATTTAAATATCAACTGTTCAACTGTGTGGAGTTTCGCGCACGTCCGATCGTATCTATTCTTTTCAACTGTCCTCTTTAATTTATTTGCTATTATCTTGTCATCGCGTCGTCTTTGTCCGTCAGAGTTGCTTTTTTCCGCATCTTAAGCCACTACCTTCCCATTTCCATTCCTCTGTTCATACCATTTCTATAATATTGAAAATCAAAAATCATTGCACTCTATTTTATACAAAAAATTTGTTTGTGCTATAATAAAAATAATAAGCGACTATATTGCTACTTTTTTATATTTTTTTCGTATACAATTTTGGTTTCTTGCTATTTTAAAATCTGGTTCTAAAAATCCAAATATTTTTTATAAAAATTTGTTCAAATTTAATTTTAAATTTCTCACCTGATTTTGCGCATCACAATTAACTTCTCTAAATTTTAAGTACTAGATTTCCAATTTATGCAAAAAAATTTAATTCGGCCTTAAAATCCGCCCTCCGATAAGCAATTAAATTGGGTTTAATACTATTCACTTGCCTCGTACGTTCCTAAATTTAATTTAGTTAACCGCATTTTTAAAATTTTGTATCCGGAAAAATTTCAATTTCAGGTTTGTTCCACATCTTTGAGTGAGCTTATTAAATCTTTAGAATAATGATTTTCTGCAAGCCATTTAATAAAAAAATAAGGACCAATTATTGCACTGACGAAAACTTTGCTTCAGAGAATTTTCTCAGTTTGGTAAGCCAGGGTTCATTTCTCTTTTTATTTCTGCAAACGTAGAACATATGCAATATAATTCAAGCAATTTTTTGCTTTTATCCATTCGGGTTTAATAATTTTGCTACACTCTACTAATCCTCATAGAAGTTTCGTTTACTTTCACAGGAATATTTGTTTACTTAATTCTAGTGAATCAGGTAACATGAATTTGATGAAATGTCACAATTTAATTAAAAGTCAAATGGCTAGCGACAACAACGAATGTAATTAAATGGAACTACTTTATTTTTTGTATCATGATATATACCACAAGTATCGGATACCCTGTGGTGAAACTCAATAGCTCTAAACCAGCTTCCGATCAGCTTGCTAAGGCAATTCAACTGGTTCGTCTTCTATATTATTTGGATGTTAGTAACTGGTTTGTGTAATATGGCGATGTCCTTGGCGGAACTTAGTTTCCAATTGATTCTGATTTTCTAAGGTCTTAGAAAACACATACAATAAAAATATTTAAAGTTTTCTTTTATACAAGAGAACTATAGCATTTATAAAAAGGTCCATATTATTATTTTTTATATTTGGTAAAAAAGAAGTAAAATAAAATGTTAACTTTAATACTTTGCATTATTAATTTTTTAATTTAAAATATTGGAGTTATGATTATAGGCATCTTCCTTGTTGAATTCCGAACATTTTGAGACAAATTAGACCATCCTAACTGAAGAATTGAGGGAAATATAGAACTTTGAAGGTGAATATCCGAAAAATTACTAATTGAGAAAAATCAATTTGAAGTTGAAAGTTATTCCTTATTTTTTTTTTAATTAAATTAATTACTTCTATTATACCTAGGAAGCTAATTGTGTGGCATTCGACGCGTAAACATATATAGTTTCATAATAAACCATAATAAAAAATTACGAGATTCGATCCATGTATCGAAAAATCTATATACATATCTCGGAAATTAGATGCGACAAAGTGGACCCTTTTCACGTGGACGCAATCAAATGTGAAATTATTTTTCCTGTGCGATAAACGATTTTGAAATCTATCAAGGATAATGCACAATATTAACTGACTTAAAGTAAATGTTTTGCTCTGATATTGTCATTCACTTTTCAAAAACTGTCATACAATTTTTTTCTACAATAATTTCACGACCATAAATTTAATATCGTATTTACGCCAAAAAAAATGTATTTCAAAACTGAAAAGCAGTTCCAAAAAGAAGGTAGTAAAAGTTTTTAATACCCTGTAGAGGTAGCAGTAAATATTTTTCTTCTCAGATGTCTTGACGAAAGAATTGCGTAACTTGTGTCATCAATCCATCCTTAAGTGTAGTATTCCGATTTTCTGCTGGAGAAAAGGAAAACAAATTGAAATAGCATGTGTTGCCATGTTCTTTGGACTTCAATTTTGTTTACTCTGACTTGTTTAAAAAGTCAAATCTGAAATTCTTGTAGGCCAGGGAATATCACCAAAATGCGATAACAAACGCTTTCCATGGTTACTTCAAATCAATTCCTTTTATTTTTGCCTTAAACATTTCATAAATGTACTGACATTTGCCACCACTAGCACGACGACATTTGCGCCACCCTGTATAAGTAGATGCTAATTGACTAGTCGACTAGTCGGATAGTCGATTTTTAGCAATGCGTGTATTGTTTTGTCAGCTTTTATTTAGGTGATTAAAGCGTCTAAGTTCTCCTACAGCTGTATACTCGTACTGTTTATGTGCAATAAAACGATGCGTTCGATTTTACCCGAACTGAAGACTCTGTTTCATTTCTTTTTATTAATTTGGCGCATACATTTGATAGCTCAATATTTGTTGTAGGCCAAATTAAAGTACTGTTATAGGAAAACAGTCTTAGATTTTTTTTTTTTAATTTAATGTATTCCAACTAAGATCTGCTGCCGGGCGCGCGTGAACTCCACACACTCGTCTACAGCAGTTGCCCAACTACGCCTATCATATAGCGAATGCGAACCAGTAACGGTAGCGACGCCTGAATCATAAACTTCTCCGAACTGTTGGTGTTCTTTGCAGGGTAATAAAATTGTAGGAATGTTTGCAATGCATGTTCATATCTACATATTTGCATATTCTATTAACATATGGAATCTTTTACAACTTGTTGCTGGATGTGATTTTCCACTCGATTGAATTTCAATTTGCATGTTCAATGATTGATGAAAACCTCAAAAATGAGGGTAGGTATGGATGTTCGTTAGTTGTAAATAAAAAAAGTCAACACATACATATGTATGTACATACATACAAAATCATAAAATTTGTTCCAAGAATTACTATATATTATGCAAAATAGAAATTCCTGCTTCGAATTGCGAATGTGTTGTAATTTACGAAAATTATGCTAGATAGAATAGAATAATTTTACTTATGCGATATAGCTTTTTTATCGTATTAACCCATTAACGACTGACCCTAGATTGGCTTGTACGATTTTTTTTAAATTTGAGTATGTTTGCCAGGGGGATCGTAGTAGTTGAAAGAAAAAAGAATTTTGTTGATATCTCCCCTAGCACCCGAGATATAGCATGGGTATTTAAATACCCGACAGGCTTTAGTGTAAACTAATTTCATTAGAACTTATTTGTTTGAAACTACCGCGCGCTATTTCTTTTTCATTCTGTGTGTGTGGTGAATAAGCACGTGTGTGGTGAATAAGCACGCTATTTCGTTCGAATCATGTGTGTGCCGCTTTATTCGCAAAACAAGGAAAAGTGTTCTTCCCCGAAATAAGCGAGAAAATGTGTACGTACAGAAATTAGAGAAAAATGTTCATATAAGTGGTGGTCATCGCGTAGTGCACACGTAAAATAAGAGCGTTGCATGAACCAAAAAGTGAAATAAACCAAAAAAATTGAATAAACAGAAACCTGAGCAATTTATAACAATTCGTAAATTGGTAAGATTTTGTTTGTAAAATTTTGTATGCAAAATGATTCGTCGACAAAAAGTTCTGACTGCTAACGAGCTGGCAGCTATTCTCGAAAATTGGTCTGATGGAGAAGATGACTTTGGACAAAATGCAGACTCCGTTGATATTATTATAACGCCACCCGATGTTGTCGATTCTGTAAGCGATACTGAGGAACTGGACGACAACGTCCAGTTGTTAGACGATGAACCGGGACTACCTCGTGAGATTGTCGGGCAGTTCGAATTACAATGTACTTACAATGATGGAAACGAAAATATGCCATCAGACGGTAATGAAACCGAGATCGACGAAGAAGAGGGAGATGATGTAGTAATGGCCGCAATTTCTGATGGCTGCCGTCGTAAATCACAGCCGAAAACGAAGAAGACCCAGAAGCGACTTCGAACTGATGAAGAAATAAAATCGAAATGGACTAAAAAACAAAATTATGAATTTGATAAAGCTCCATTCGACGATACAGCTAATTCATACAAAGCCTTGTATGATAAGATTGGTGACATGAATCCTATGCAACTTTGGGAAATGTTCATTGAGGACGAAGTGTTGGAACTGTTGGTCACATCCACCAATGAATACGCTATGATCAATAATTGTCCGTCGTTTTCTACATCAAAGAGCGAAATGAAAATCTTTTTGGGGGTGCTGTACATAACTGGTTACCAGAATTTGCCGCAAACAAATTCGTATTGGTCGAATAAAGAATCGCTAGGATGTGCGCTAATAAAAGACTGTATTTCTCGAGACAGATTCAAAAAAATCAAACAATTTTTCCACGTGTGTGACAACACTGCATTGGACACACAAAATAAATTTGCAAAGGTTGCACCATTGAATGATCTATTGAATAAAAAATTCCTTCAATTCGGCATATTTGCGCACAACCTTTCAATTGACGAACAAATGATTGCCTACTACGGCCGGCATTCCTGCAAGATGTTCATCAAGGGAAAACCGATTCGCTTTGGCTACAAGTATTGGTGTTTGTCATCATCAGAAGGTTACTTGTATCAATTTATTCCCTACGCTGGTGCATCGGTACATGAAAGCCCAGGTTTCGGACTTGGAGAAAGAGTTGTTCTTTCGCTTATGTCGCATTTGGAGGACCGCGCCAAGCACACTGTCACTTTTGACAACTTTTTTACGAGTCATAAACTAATGGCTCGTTTATCAAACGAAGGAATCTTCGCTCTGGGAACTGTTCGAGATAATCGGACCAATCATGCCCCACTGATAGACATCAAAGAGATGAAAAAGAAACCTCGCGGGTCATCGGACTTTTGCTTCGACAAAAACAATTCTGTAATAGCAGTGCGTTGGAATGATAATGCAGTAAGTTACACTAAGAATTTGTAATTTCATTCGTTTGTTTCTCATTTATTCCCTCGTTTTCAGGTCGTAACTTTACTTTCAAATTTTATGAGCCACTTACCAATGTCCAACGCAAAGCGCTATGACCGCAAGCAACGAAAAATGGTCACAATTGAATATCCCAATTTGGTAAACCAATACAATCAACGCATGGGAGGTGTGGACCTTTTTGATAACGCGATGAATAATTATCGTATCCGAATTCGAGGAAAGAAGTGGTATTGGCCGTTAATAACAAACGCGTTGGATGCAGCTATGGTAAATGCGTGGAAATTACACTGCTTTTGCTGCAAGTATGAAAAGAAACGAATGATGTCTCAATTCGAATTCCGCGTTGAGGTTTGCGAAACTCTAATGGTCAAGTCAAGTAACTATTATCATCCGGGTAGACTATCGGCATCCGGAGGACAACTGGCTATGCGCTCAGATCGTATTGACCATTTTATTGGCAAACTAGACAATCGTCATCGTTGTCGGCAATGTGGGGGGAAAACTGAATATGGTTGCTTGAAGTGCCAAGCGAACTTGCATCCGGCTCCTTGTTTTCTCGACTACCACAACAATGTCGAACCAGACAAACAAAAGATTGCTAAGGCTCAATGATCTCATTTTTTTATAAGCATTGTCAAATTTCAATAAAACAATAAAACTACGGTATAGATGTGTAATTTTTTCTTTTCAAACAAATAGTTTTATACATCAGGAAATTGTATATTTAGTATACACCATGGACTGTTGGGTATTTAAATACCCATTTTCAAAAAATCAGGTGCGACGGGACCGTGTTTCGACATATCACTATAGGATTTTTTTATTGCACAAAGGAAACCTTAAACCATCTGAAAAGGTTCAACACTTTCTTTTTTTTCGATTGCTCAATAATTTACAGCACTCTTTTAGAAAATTTTCAGACAAAAAAAAAACCCGATATTAACCGGTATGTAACTTGAGTTATACCAGGCAATAATTTTCTGTAGTATTTTTTTTTCGTAGGCCCATCTTTCCTCTTTCCTACAAAAAAAAAAATTTCTGATATCTTTCATGTGGTTAACGCTAGAATTTTTTAAGTGTCAACGTTTTCATGGGTATTTAAATACCCAGTAGGCTAAAATGGGTTAAGAAATTTAATATTGAAATTTCAGGAAAGAAGTGTCGGCTTGTTCTGCAAGATTTCATCTTATTATAAAATTTCTATGCATTTTTTCTTGGTAAAAACTAAAAACTAAACTAAAAAAAAAAATAACAATTTTCATAGTTTTTTTAACAAATCCTGTATGCTATGAAAAAAGCTGACTTCCATTACTGTATTTAGCAATGAATGAAACGATTTGAGCCTTTAAATGTAATTAAAGAAAAAAACACAAATATAATTAACTTCATAAAAATCAAAAGAAATTGAAAAAAAAACTTGGAAAAAAACAGTAAATAAATATAGGAAACAAAAATTATGTATAAAATTGCAGTTAAAGCCCAGATATTATTTTTAACTGCAAAAATAAGTAATAATAGGACTAAGTAGTTAGAGCAGATACGCCGGTAATGTTTCTGGCAGCACTTCAGCAACAGTGTAGAAGTAATTGTGAAATTTTGATGGCACAGCGCAAAATAAAAAAAAAAAAACTATTTCCAGCCGGCAGTTTTAATTTCTCTACTCGACAGTGAGGAGAAATTAGTTCATTTATGAAATCTGTAAGGAAAAAATAACTCGAATTCGTTTGAAGCAACTGCGGAACACTGTAGCCTTTCAAACGTTTCATAACGTGTTTGGAAGACATTCTCGGACCGGAAAATTATGGAAAAATAACAACAGTCTGGAAGCTCGAATGGAAGCGGAATATCAAAGGCTGCACCAGAAAGGCCATCACCACCTTGAAATAAAACCACACATAGTACTTTGGAGGCGCACGGCAGTGATAAGACCTATTCTCTTCTACATAGTTAGCGTGTGAGGCCTCTACACCTACTAAATCTCTGGAAGTAATTTTAAATCTTCCACCGATGGATCTTTGCGGTAAATTTCTGGTCTGCTGTATTGCTGCGAGGCTTAACACGATTCAATTGTGGAAAGAGCTAAAGTCCGGGCAGACAAAGGTCCTGGAAGCTCTTCCGAATCCACTAAGGAAAATAGATTACACTACGTGGAAAATAAATTCTCCATAAGAATCCCAGAGAGGAATGAACGGGATGATTCAATAGACATAGAGTCGGCAGATGATTCCAAACTCAACGAAAGAGTGGGCAGCGGGATTCACTCCAACGAATTAGCGCTGGAGCTCTGCGTTCGCTAACCGGACCACGCGCCTATTGAATCCCTTAATTCTCACGAAACAACGCCCTTGGTTTTCATACAATCTAGAAGTTCTTTCAATCTGCGCACGTCTAAGCGTTTCGTGACTGTTGCATGAGTCCATGGGAACAGTAGCATTCCCAGCAACTGCGCGGCAGACGAGTTGGCAAGGAAAGGGATGGAATTACCTATAATAAATGCTGCTCTAGAAGCGGGCATGCCTCTAGCCTCCTGCAAATACAGTTTAAAGACCAAACTCATCGAGGAGGTTAGTATCAGCAGGGCAATCGAACCCACCAGTCGGATTACCAGACAAGTTTGGCCAAAGGTTGACGTAAAGCGATCCAAAGCGCTGATTCGCGTTGACCGACATTCTCTCAGATTAATGGTTGGGGTAATAACTGGACAGTGCCTTATGAACACACACGGAGGAAGCGGAGAGAATCGAACACTGTCTCTACCACAGTCCCGGCCATGTCAATACTCGAAACCAATTCTTAAATGGGTATTTTCTAAACTGTTTGGCCGACCTGAGCTCGGCAAGCATTCCCGATATTTCGTGCTGCGTAAGGCGCACTCGGTGGTTCACCTTCTTACGGAAGGAAGATGATGGTATCACAGCGGGCTTTGCCAACCTACGTGTGCATCCGTGGACTTATACGGTTGCAGCCGTTCTAAAAAAAAACCTAAACTAACAACAGTCAAAGCGGTAGAAGTTATAGCTCTTATTTCGAAAATCACCTCATGTCCTACTAAGGCTTCTTTCTAGACTTGACCGGGTACCGATTCTCGGTGCTTCGCATCGCAAAGCCGCTTCCCTTTTAGAAACAAAATCTAATAATCTTTGACCATTGAGTGATTCTTTCATTATTAAATCATTTAAATTTAAATTTCTTTAACATCTTAGTCTCGCTCTTCTATTGCATATCAAATATATACTATGATTGTTCCTGATAATAAGACCGATTACTTCATATGGAAACCAAAAAATCACTACCTTTTTTAAAATCAAATTTTCCTTTATTTTACTTAGTAAATTAGTAAATTTTCAAACGCATTATTAACACTTTTAAACACTGTTAAAAAGACAGCCTGAATTTTTGCCGTCAAATTTTCAAAAAAAAAAAAGCCAGCTGCTGCAATCAGCTCATCAATGTTAAATTGTTCTCTGTTATCTGTTCTCTGTTCGCGAGTTCAATTCCAATTAGAATAAAAAATCACAGTCGCTTGAAGGATGGCCGAGCCCTTAACTGTTGTTTTCACCTTTGCTTTGTTTTGGTCGCGCGAAGCTTATAGAAGACCCACTCCATTGATTTGCTTTCAGATAAATAACCATAGCTATAATATTATCAGATACGGTTAAATCGAAAACTTCATTCTGTCGACCTATAAAACGAAGTGGAAGTGATGAACGTGCTCGTTTTTATTTTGGAACAGCTGTAATGAGTTTTAAGACCTTATCCGTAGTATCTTGTCCGCCAATTTTTTTCTTTCTTTCTCTTCTTTTGTGAAAACTTTAAACAAAACTCGATATACCATTTAATGCATTTCAAATTTTTAATTAACAATCTAAATTTATTACACTACAGATTTTTGTAACACAATGAAATAACTCAAGATTTTTTTCTCTGGACAGGTTTTGAAATATTAAAGTTTTGGTAAACCAACTAAACTTTGACACGCCGACCCCGAGACCGAATACTATATTTAAAGCGTAGCTATATGGAACTTTTCGATGAGTACTCTGGGCATGCGTTGAATAGGAATCAAGAACAGGTCGGTTTCATTTTAATTATTTTCTCTGAGCTCATCTTAGTATTTTTTTTAAATAAAAATTTTCTAATACCTGATCAAACTAATTGAATGCAGATTGAAGCAATAAAGGCTTATAAATTTTCCCAATATTATGAGCTTTAAAATATAAAATGTTTAGCTAGCAAGCAAATATATATTAGGTTTTAATATGCTTATTACTTTTCTGTCCGACTAAGCCAAAACTTTTCAAACAGCAAAAATTTTGCCGCAATCAAATTGGATTGGCGCTCTTGGAAAATTTGATCAGAATATTTTACACGAAAAAATACTACTTTAAAAAAAATGTTTTTTTTAGACTAATTATGGGTCACTGAACACGAAAAATTAGTTTCATTTATTTTTCCGCATTTTTGAGATATAGGCGAAATTCCTTTATAGCTAGAAATAACTAAAAAAAAGTATGAAATAATATCGATTTTTTAAACTTGTTTTGGCACAAAAATTACTCTATACGAATGTCAAAGTTATGGATATCAAGGAGTTGCGTAACATTAAGCATAATGTAGAATAATTTGATAATTTCGATTTAGAAAATAGTGGAGGAGAAAATTTAGAACAAATCAATGGTACAAACTCATGACAACAATTCGGCATTCTGTATATCAAAATCAAAATGTGAACAAAAAATTTTGATGCCAGATTCAGAATGAGTAGACCGAAATCCATGTAATATATGTTATAACATTAAATGCAGATTCTGTCTGCTGCACCGTGAAGTGCAGCTGAAATTTAAATTAACCGATTTTTTTTATTTTGTAATAAATTTTGTTGTCTTTTCAATTTAAGCACCCTTACCATCCACTCTTTTGTAATGAAATTTTCTTTCAATAAAACATATTTAATTTTTTCTCACCGATTTACACAGAGAATAAATTAGCGTAAAAAGCGGAATGTAAGTTTACAACAGTTGCCACAGTAGGTTAGTTTTACTTGCTATTCAGGAATTTTTTGGCAACAACTGCAAAAGGATCCCGAGACCAGGGTTTCGCCTACATATTCGAACACGTTTCCTTAACCAAAAAAAAAATAATAGAGACTCATTTGCATGTTCAGGGGCCTAAGATTTATCTAAAAAGCACTTTTTAAACTCAATCATCAAATATTTGTAGACTAGTGTTATCAATTCTACACAAACATTTAAACCATAAACGCTTTTTTGACAATAAATAAAGCTTATATTTATTATCCACTTCATTTAGAATAAAAATCCCATAACAGCCACTAAAAAGGCAAAATACTGTTAGCACTAGCATAGCAAATATATGTAGTGTATTTATTTGTAGAGCAACTGCTATGAACATTGAAAGCCACAAACCGTGGCTAATGACCCATGACCAGGGTCATATTTGCGTTTTATAAAGTTTCATTGGTTTAAAATGAATACATATATACATACACAGTGTAGTCTGGCTGGAGTGAACCCGTGAGCAACAAAACTTTTTTCTGACTACTCTCTAGAGTGAACAATTCTGAGTTTGTACACAGAGCGAAAATATCACCTGAAGTGCTCTATAAATCGGACCAAAATTTAGCGGATTTCTCTATGATTTTTTTTTAAATAATAAGCCCTTCTTATTACGACTTCAATTAAATCATGAAGACAATCTGTAAAACTAAGATGAACACATTTTCAATAAAATTAAGTATTGAACCTTAGTTTTCATTGTAATCTCCTATTTATTTTAATAAGCCGAAAATCTTATTAATTTAAAATTATTGACACCCAAATTTTTTTACGTAATTATTTTCTGTAAATAAATATCACACTATTTTTTATAAACTAATTTTATAAACTGTTTATTATTTAATTATACAAGCTTAACTTTTAGTTTAAGTATATACATAAATTATATTATTATTATGCACAAGAAAGACAATGACACAAAAAGAGTGCGTCACTATCGAGTATTTTAATTTTTAAAACATTATTCCAAGGCGAATTCACATAAGCTGGTGTTATAAGTACAACTACAAAATTACTATGTATGTATTTTGTTTTTGCTTTAGCGTAAGGGTTGTCAAAATATACATACATACATTTCAAGGCACATTAACCAGAGGTAACAGCAAAAGGGTTGATTTTTTGATTCTTTTCATTCGAAGTGGTTCATCAGCTGTCAAAGTTTGTTTACGTTTTATCATAATAAACTATTATTTGTTTGGATTATAGATGAAAATAAATTGTTTACATATTACATATCCAAATTACATTTACATATTCAGAAATGGGAAAATGTTTTCTTTGCAATAAGAGGAGGGGGAAAGGCTGCAACTTTTTTAAGGTTCCGCAAGATCAGTGGAGAAGTTCCAATTGGAACAGAGTATGTGGCGTGGAACTTCCGCTAAGTAATGGCTGCTAAAAGAAACACGAGCTCAGTATGAGCGTTACTGTAATAAGTTGTTGATACACAAGCTGCAAATTTATTCTTTTTATATTTATTTTTCACTTTTTTCGAACAATAGAATTGCTTACTTATCTTCAATGGGCTGGTGAGCGTTTTGTTTACTTATTGAATTGTCAAACACGCCAAATTTGGCATTTCTGTGTTGACGTTTGATGGGCCACTTGCAACAACAAAATACATGGCAGGGTTGTATTATTTCTAATGCTGTTACCTGGTTAATGTGCCATGCATACATTTTGCTTTTGCTTTTACGGTTTTTAAATGCTCCAATGCAAAAGCAAAAACAAAATAGATGTATGTACACGGTGCAGAGAAAAGGTGGCGACAAAAGCTGTTCCGTTACTTGCCTCGTTTGAAGGATTGACGTCACAAATGGGTCTTAAAAAGTTAATTTTTCAGAGTTTTGAGTGATTTTTGCAAAACGCTAAACACACAATAATAAATGTGAAGTGCCAAGCCTTGTATTGCAGCATTTTCAGCGAAATAAAAGCCCAAGTGCAGTTATCACCTTCCTTTTTTTTGTGCTATTCCTGTGGTGTGAACATCTGTGACCCGTACGCTGCCGGCGTTTGTAATCTGGTTGTCGTAATCTGGTTTTCTATCAATCTTGATGTATGCATGTATGTATGTGTGTAGGTGAATAAAAAAAATCAAATCGTCTGCTATAGTAACTACACCTTATATGAATTATCCTTGCATTATTCATTGAAAAATTCTGGAACAATAAATTGTACGTATTTCAAAAATTTTTATTTTGCTAATTCAAAAATCCAAAGAAAAACATTCATAATAGTAAACTATAAGCAATACAAAGTAGATTGTTCATAAAGTACATACGTATGTATGTATAAGAGGTTAAAAGCGAAATTTGAATTGTAAAGGGATCTGTTAAAAATAAAAAGTTCAATAAAATACAAGTTTTTTAAGTTTTTTTATATAAAAACGAGCAGATTTCTTATTACTATTACATATTTTTGAACACAGCTCCATAAAAAAGGAATAAACAAGAAGTTATCTTCTTATATTCAACTAATATTTCCTTTTCAAGAAATTTTAGAAGAAATTCAATTTTGTCTTCTCTCGCACTCCGAATTTATCCTACGAACATTGGAGAACGATGACGCCGCATTAGACTTCAATTTTCTGTTTGCCATTAGTCTAATTTTTTAGGGTGGAGCTAGATGTGCGCGGATGCTGAATTTTTGAGTGAATATTTTTTAAGCGAAAGTGGACTCCAAAAGGCGTAAGTACTCATCTTTGGAAGAGCAGTTGCTACAATAAAAAAAGAAAGAGGTTTTAATATTACCACTTCAGCGCTGCAAAGTCGGCAATATCCGGCATAAGAATAAAACTGAAAGCAATTTCAAGAGTCGCTGTCAACAAAAATTCGTCCCTTTGAAAAGAATATATCTTAAATAAACCAAATATCCTTGTATGAAAAACTTTGTTAATTGGTTTGTCCGTCAGCGCCAAAAAAAAGTATACGACTTATTTCGAAAAAATATTAGTTGCTACTTAAAAAGTATTTGTAGAAGAAAAGCAAGCCAATAACAACTATTTGCAAAATAAAATTGTACTACAGGAAACATCTATTGGCACTAGCAGTTTGAAAATAAGATATTCCAGAGTTTGTTAAAGGAGGGAGTACATTTAAAGGTAAAAAAAAACAACTCGTAGTTTGTGGGTTCAAATGCCGTTGGACTCATAAAAGAAATCTGATGAGGAGATGTGGTGATCTCCGAAATAGCTATCATTTCTACCATTCGTGCCTGTTGTTGTCTTTCTTCAAAATACTTTTCCTTATACTGGAATTGAGCTCAAAAATTAATATTATCGTTTAATAAAATCAGGCCAAAAAATAATATATGAATGTTTTTTTGCAGTTGATTTGTAGGGGAATGAAGGCAGTGATTTTTAAATAAGTATCATATTTATTTAGAGTTCTGTCTGAGGTTGAAAGAAACCATTTTTTAAAAAAGTGAAAATTCTCTTCAGTAAGGTTTGCCATTTAATCATGGAAAGATATACGACCCAACAACGAGTCGAAATTATTAAAATTTACTATCGAAATTCGGAGTCAATGGCCTCAACTTTAAGAGCGCTACGCCCAATTTATGGTCGTCGTCATTTCTGGCTGAATGGCTTCGTCAATAAGCAAAATATGCGTTATTGAACAGGCAGCAATCCACACGTACTCCATGAGCCAACATTGCATCCCGAAAAAATTACGGTTTGGTGCGGTTTATGGGGCGGCGGCGTCATTGGGCCGTACTTCTTCTGTGATGATCAAGACCGGCACGTTACTGTGAATGGGAATCGCTACCGCTCAATGATAACCGAATATTTTTGGCTCGAATTGGATGATATGGACTTGGACAATATGTGGTTCCAACAGGACGGCGCCACATGCCACACATCGAATGTCACAATTGATTTATTGAAAACCTAGTTTTGCGAACGTGTTACGAGTATCTCACGAAATGGCCCAGTCAATTGGCCGCCTCGGCCGTGCGATTTGACGCCGTTAGACTATTTTCTGTTTGGCTACGTCAAGTCAATGGTCTATGCCAACAAGCCAGCGACGTTTGATGAACTTCGTACGAATATCGAACGTGAAATTGCAGCAGTATCGGCCGATTTATGCTTGAAAACCGTCGGAAATTGGGTTCAGCGTCTGGACTTCTGTAAGCGTACCCGTGGTGCCCATGCAAAAGAAATCGAATGTTCTTTCACAGGAATAAAGAATTTAATTCATATCCCAAACCGTTTTTGTTTTATTTAAAAAATCTTTTGTAGCGTTCCTATTGCTAGACCCGATATCTTGTAAGGCATGTCGCCGCTGACGTTGTTAATCGCGGAAGCGATGCTGGCCGTAGTTTTCATCTGAAATCCACAAACCAAATATTTTCTTACCCAAGAGGGGTTTTTATCGTAGATAGCCTAAAATATTTGCGATATTCAAAACTTAACACTTTAAAACAGGATTCCAATAAAAAATATGATGTTGAAAAGAAAAAAATTCGTTGTTTTTGAATTATTAGTCTATATGGAGCAGTATTTTATGATCTTTAAAATTTGCTTCAAGAGCTCGTTGGGCTCAGCGTCAGCTCCTTTCGAGAAGCATCTCTTCCACAATTTCGAGAATAAGCTGATGAAACTTTGACACGGTATACTAAGGAAATATACCTATCGATTGAAACAATAACAAAATCGATTTTATTTAAATGTCTAAAGGTACTTCCCCCTACTTCTACTTTAAACTATGATGTGTGTCTTTTGAAGCTTGTTTGAGATAAACTTAACTCAAGCGTTACAGGAATATGTATGTTGGAAACTGGCTTTGGAAAATACTACTTCCACAGAATCCAATAGCAACGGTGCCGATGAAAATATTCCATAACCCTACTCTGAGAAAAATTGCGTTAAGAGAGATAAGAAACTGTACATGAGATACAAACCCTGTTTCAAGTTCTGACCGCTACTGACGTAAACAATCAGACAATCGAGAATCCAATGTACAACTTCTGAGGCGATTCAAGTTTTTGACAAATGCATCCAATGGGCTGAGCAGAGCTTTCCAGACAAATCAGTAGAAAAATCTCTTACAAAACGCGGACAACGCACCGTTTTAACAATTTTTTTTCACTCCTAATGCCTTATATTATAATAAGAAAATAAATTGACGTGAATTTAACGAACACAAACTCAATCTGGATAAAATGAATAATCTGAGTTTTAAAAAACTAGGCTTGCATTGGTTAGTTCACTCCATCCAGATTTGACTGTATATGGATGTACATTGGCTTACTGTGTGTCGACAATATATAAATGTATATATACTTTAATGCTTTATAATATATTCTCAAAGGTCAAAATGCCAGCGAAACACTCAGCCAAATTCAATTTAAATAAACTTAGAAAACTGGCGGCATAAAAGTGATATGTTAAAATCATTCTTTGTTTTAATATTTAAATATCTGTAGTGTAGGTTTCGCTCGCTTCAAAAAGCAAATTACTTGTTTGTATCTTTGTATAATACGGAGTTAACAATGTTGTAAAAATATGAATTTTATTTTGACCGTTTTTTTTTTTATACGACTTCTCTCTCTCTCGCTTCCTCGGTCAGTGTGCGGACTAGCTGGCTGGATGGCGGTAGAGGTTGCATTGCCTAATGCGTACCGTACAGGAAAAAATGCAAACTTTGTAAATCATTTTAACTAGGTTTATTTTTTATATTGACGTCTAGAAAAATAAGTTTATTATTAGCTGACATTTTTGCTATTTAAAATTTTTTTTTTTACTTAAAGGAAAAACAGAGGGCTGTTGTATGGATCAGAGCTTGGTTAGTGAGGGTTGGGGATGGAGTACACTGACAAGAGCTCTGGGCATCCATCAAGGAGACGACCGTTTGGCTGCTTACCAGCGCGAGTAAATTAAATATCTACTCTGATAGTAAAGCAGTAATTAGAGCACTTGATTCAATAATGCCGAGTTATAAAATTATTATAGATTTGCTCACTTCTCTTTCAATAGGCTCGGAGAATTTCTACGCAAAAAAAAATCTGGATATTTGGACACAGCGATATCCCTGGAAATTATGAAGCATATGAGTTAACCAGACAAGGTACACTTGAAATGGATTCCTAAAGCAAGGAAGTTTGCGGCATTACTTTGCTCACCTGTCGGTTGCTCCAGAACGCGTGGCCTTGCTAACAGTTTAGTCAACTTTGGGTAGCTACTAGAACGTGTCTCGAAGTGTCTCGTGATCGTCTACGGTTCTGCAAACCTCAGGTCTCATTTATTGTAGGGATGCTGTCAGAGCGGGCATTGTCTAATGACAATCCATGCGGTGTGCTCCAATATCAGCACTCACCCTTACCTTGGGAACCGCTTAGAAAATGAGGAGGTGGATACTTCTCAGCATTTATTGCTGCAATCTCCAGCGGTCATATTGGGAGTGGAGATTAGCCAGCGCCAGCTTCACCACACGACGCATTACGTATTGTGGTAACACAATTACCCCGTGAAGACCTCTGGGTGCTTCTAGGGGCAGCTATCTTAAACCTAACCTAGCCAACGTTTTTTTTTTTTCAAAATATTTCCGTATAGTTCAAAATTGAATATTATGTTATCTATTGTAAGCAACAATGAATATAAAATTAACTTGCCAGACAATAACTCGATTTATGTATATTGGAACAATTTGCCGTCATCCCTTGTCAAGTTCGATTTGGATGGAAACCGTTTCCGGCCGTTTCAGTGTCTTTTTTCGTTCTCAAAAAGGTCAGAATGTCAAAAAGAAATAACTCGATTGTTAAATCACGAACTAGTCTAATTTAAAGTTAAAAAGGGATTAGATATATTGTAATACTTTTGAAGAGGATATATTCATGGGCATTTGTCGCGAAAGAAATGGGTAGTCGCAATCACCATGAAGTTAGTATTGGGGGCGACGGGTTTAATTCACATTACTTATACACAAACTGGAAATTTTCCCGCATGCTGTTCCAAGGTGTGGGAGGGAGTCATATTAAAAAACTACCCTACCTAAACTTATCCGTCAAAAACGTTGCTGGCTCTTAGACTATGTAATATGTCATTGGATGATTAAATTCTTTAGAAATTTTGAAAATATGATTCTCGATACTGCTATAATCTAAAAATTATAAATTATGGGCTTTTACGAAAATGTGTTTGTTTAAGATAGTATTCATGGTGTGATTATTACTCTTAAGCTAAATTGGTTTGCACTTGGAATTGCGATATTTTGATACATATATAGCCCATTTCATAATTATAGCAGCAACTTATATTGACACGTTTTGACATTTTTTTTTTCTTAAAGTTTGTAATTTTAATTACAGTTTTTATAAAAAGCCAAGTTGTAAAACACTTTGGCTATGAGTTGTGAGAAGCAAAAAATGTGCTACACTATGCATAGAAATTATTAACACACAATTTTTCATCATATTAAACTTGTACTTCATTATACAACAAAACTACCTAAAAAGGTACACAATTCTAATGTAAATTGGTTGAGTTTTTTTTTTACATGTGCACAAAGTTTGATATTTGGATTCTGTGAAAACTATTATATTCAAAATATTGAAAATTGCACTGCTCACATTGTTTCATTTTTGCGAACTCTTATAATTCACAGAGTTTAAATCATGCTTTTTAATTATCTAAATTTTACTAGAGAAAAGGCGTACGTACTCTATACAATTTCATAGAAATAATTTTTATTTTGCTAGCTTTTCAGTGGAAAACGTTGGTTTTCCACACGGGGCTTATTTTCAGAAATATTTTCGTACATATTGTAGCTATGTCTTTAATGGGCAACGAGTGGTAAATAAAAAGCGAACAGACACATCTTTAATTAGATATTTTTTATATGGAATTCTAGTCAAAAATGTTCGAAATTATGTGCCTCAGTGCGAAATGCACCTCTTGTTCGTGCCTTAATTGAATTGAATGTAATCTCGAATTCTAACCAACTTGAATTCTCATCTTCGAAAAGTGTATTTTCAAGTATTCTTAATTCATTATTCTAGGTCTTAAGGTTATAGTTATTAACTAAATCACACTGTAAATAGTCTGTAAGAATATTCTGTTCATAGACTTATAACAAATAAATAAATAAATAAATAAATAAATAAATATTTGAAGATTTTAAAATTGGAGCCAAAAACAAATAATTAATTGATAAAAAATCTGTTCAGAGCTTTTAAACTGGACGCTTCTAGCTTCTAATACTGTGCAGTTTGTGCTATGATATTTGATGTCCAGATTTAAATAAAAAAAACTCCCTGTGGATTCTACAAAAAGATAGTTAGTTAAATATGGGAGTATTAGGATATTATTAAATAGTAGTAAGCAGTTATGGTAATAGCACAACTATTAGCAGTAGTAGTAATAGTAATAGTGGTAGTAGTACATAGTAGTTGCATTAGATCAAATAATAGTAGAAATTACTAACAATTGGAATGGTAATTAGCATTAGATAGATAGTAGTAGAAATTAGAAAAAAAAAAATAATAGTAACTAGTAGTAATTAGTAAAAATAGTGGGAGCGATTATAAAATCAGTAGAATTAGTATGGCATTAGTTGAAACAGTAGTAGAAATTAGTAAAAATAGTAGTAGTAATTAAAAAACAGTAGTGGAAATGAGCCAAAATAGTGGTAGTAATTAGTAGCAGCATTAGTAAAATTTATATTGGAAATTATTAAAAATAGTAGTAGTAATTAATAGTAGCATTAGTAAAAATAGGAGTTGAAATAAGTAAAACTAGAAGCAGTAATTAAAAGTAGCATAAGTAAAAATAGTAATAGTAATTATTAAAAATATTAGTAGAAATTAGTGAAAATTGGAGTGGAATTTATAGTAGCATTAGTTGAAGTAGTAGTAGAAATTAGTAAAAATAGTAGTATTAATTAAAAAAATAGTAGTTAAAATGAGTTATTATTATTTATTATTCGTTATTCATTTACAATAAGACTTAAAATACTAAATGCAACCCGCGAAGCAACAATGCTTATCTGCAGGTTTATAATTATTTGACATTAACATTTATTCTTATATATCTATATGTGAAGATTAGTACAATTTTTTCGATTTAATTTCAATTTAAATTAATTTTGAATTCTAAATAATTTTAAATAGTAGTAATAGTAGTAGTAATTAATAGCAGTATTAGTAAAATTAATATTAGGAAGTATATTAGTAAAAATAGTAGTAGAAATTATTAAAGCTGTAGTTGAAAACAGTAAAGTATAGTAGTAGCATTAGTAAAAAATAGTAGTAGTAATTAGTAAAAAAATAGTAGTAGCGATTATAATATCAGGAGCAGAATTAGTAGTAGCATTAGTTGAAGCAGTAGTAGAAATTATTAAAAATAGTAGTTGAAAGAAGTCGAAATAGTAGTGGTAATTAGTAGTTGCATTGGTAAAATTAATATTAGAAATTATTAAAAATAGTAGTAGTTTTTGGTACTAGTATTAGTAAAAATAAGAGTTGAAATAAGTAAAACTAGAAGCAGTAATTGAAAATAGCATAAGTAAAAATAGTAATAGTAATTATTAAAAATATTGGTAGAAATTAGTGAAAATAGGAGTGGAATTTATAGTAGCATTAGTTGAAGTAGTAGTAGAAATTAGTAAAAAAATGTTGTATTAATTAAAAAATAGTAATGTAAATGAGTCAAAATAGTAGTAGTAATTAGTAGCAGCATTAATAAAATTAGTATTAGAAAGTATATAAGTAAAAATAGTAGTAAAAATAGTAGTTAAAATAGTTGTAAAAATACTAGTAGAAATTAGTAAAGCTGTAGTTGAAAATAGTAAAATATAGTAGTAGCATTAGTAAAAATGGTATATCTCCTTTTGTACATTTTGTTTTTCCTCTCAAATATGTAATGACATTAGCTTTTAAAATTTTACGCTCCATTTGCAATTCGTCGTATTAGGAGTTTCAGTTCATTTTGAAATTAGCATGGCGTTAAAAATTCTTTCCACCTCAGCACTACATAAAAAAATTAATACCAAACAAAAAAATCGTTTAATGATTTTTTTTTTCTTTTTAATTTCGAATTTCCACCAAAAGCTCTACGAGAGAGTCACATTTGTAACTATATTGTTATAAATTTTCCTTACAGTAATTTGATTTATTTTTTTTAATCTAAAAAAAAATATCTGTCTGTGTACCTTTCCATGAAGTATCAGCGAAAAAAATTTGGTTGTCAACAGGGTAACTTTTCCGAGTTACTTCTTCTGATTTGTTATTAAATTATAAGAAAAAAAAATTCGATGAGGGGCGACCAAGCTTTGTGAAAACTCTCAAGGCAGATTGTTTTTTTAGTTTCGTAATTTCAATAAAATAAGTGTTTTTTGGTGATGGGAAATAGTTGGACTCTATCATTTCCACAAACGAACCTCAGCGAACGAAGCGGAATTATTTATATAAACCATACGTAGGTATTTGGAATAGCGTCACTTAGAAATTGAGGCATACAAAAAGCAACTAACATTTTTAAAATTAGCTATATATGCTTGCTGTTTAAAGAACTATTACATATTTATTTTTAATTATCATGTTTTACCCCTTCTTTACTTTATCACTTTTTCTCCTCAGCGCTATGTCATAACTAAGTTTTGATATTCTACATTGCGTAAAATAAAAACGAATGCGAATTAGATATGCAAATCTAAATATGTAGATTTAAGTTTTTAGTTTAAAGCTGTATGGTATCGCTGAAATAAAGGAAGCAGTTTTTGCGCAGGAGACTCAAAATAAATACAATAAACTAAAAACGCTACCAATGCAAAAAGTTGTACAATATACTGAAAATGTTGGCTTCAAATTTTAAATAGGTCACTACTCACTCGCAGGCGCTTTGCCGTCACTTTCCCTCAGCGCTACCCGCCATGAAGCACATAGAGCCTCCAGCGATAATACAATTAAAATTTCGTTTTTGTGGCTTACACTTTTTTGGCAGGTGCTGTGTCGGTCACTTAGATATGGTCCGACAAATTGATGTCAAATAAACCACAGATGATAGTTTTGCCATAGAAGTTTCGGTACAAAGCAATATTTGAATATGCAAAATGCTTTATATCTTTTTACGTATTTGACAAATTTATACAAAATTAGTGTAATTTAGCAGCATTTTATTCAAAAAAAAATTATTGAGATTTTTGATCAAATGTGCGTTCGATAAGCGTCACGAAGTCACCACATGACGCTTACAAGAAAAAAAACAGAGATACATTTTGAGGTAGCGACATGTTTGAGAACAAGGTCTGAACCGTTGCGGTACTATTTTCGGACTAGATATTTCAGGACTGGTTCACCACTATAACTACAACTGCAAATCACTAGTACTATAACTACTCTTCATCATCTTCTAATGCTAATACTAACTACCACTACTACTAACTACTACTACTACTATTTACTACAACTAATACTACCAATTATTAAAACTACTACTACTACTACAAGTACAACTTCTACTACTAATTACTGCTACTAACAACTACTACTACACCAACTCCTAATTACTATTACTATCGCTACGACTACCAATTACTACTACTACTATTCCTAATTACTCCTACTATTTTCACTAATGCTACTACAAACTACAACAACTAGTTTTACTAATTTCTACTACTATTTTTGCGAAGACTACTATTAATAACTACCAATATTTTTACTAAAGTCTACTCCTATTTCTTCTTATAGTTCTAGTAATTACAAATCCTATTTTTACTAATTTCTACTAGTATTTTAACTAATGCTACTACTAAATACTACTCCTATTTTTCTAGTGCTGCTAATTATTACTACTACTAATTAGTAGTAGGATTAATAACTATTGGTAAAAATAGTAGTAGTAGTTAGTTCTTGGTATAAGTAGTAAAAGTAGCCTTCTATTGCTAGTAGCCTCTATTGTTACTTTTACTACTAATACTAACTACTAACTACTACTACTATTTTTACCAATAGTTATTATTCCTACTACTAATTACCACTCATATTTTCACTAATTTCTTTACTATTTTTACTGCTTTTTTCAAATTCTACTACTATTTTACTAATTTTTTTTGCTATTTTTACAACAATTTTTCCAATTCTACTACTATTTTACTAATTTCTTCTACTATTTTTACTAAATCTACTATTAATTACTACTACTATTTTTGCTCATTTCTACCACTACTTTTTCTAAGTTCTACTACCATTTTTTACCAATGCTACTACTTATTACTACTACTCATTCTACTTATTTCTACTTCTATTTTTACTAGTGCTAGCAATAATTACTGCTATTTTTTTTACTATCTTCTAATGCTATTTCTACTAATGCTACTATTAAATACTACTAACCACTGTTACTTATACTACTTACAACTAACTACTACTCCCATATTTTACTCGCTAATCCTTTATGGAATTGACTCAGAAGTTTTACTTCTAGCTCGCACACTTAGGTGCAGGCGTATTTTTTTCGAATAAATTTTGTGTTGATGGTTTTTGTTGTTATTTGTAAAAATATAAATCAGTCCAATCGACCATATATTTTGGTAATTATAAGCGAAACAAAAATGATATTTCATAAATACCAACATTGTCAATTTTTGACAACAAAAATTGTTGCTTCAATTCTCCTCAAGATTGCTCGAAAAGCGTTTCTCTCGAACTTCTCGTTGATCGAGAATCTCGGAAGCCTCGCGAGCTTCCCGGTACTCAATTTAATTGTACGCATTTTATTACTTTGCACTTGTGCATGCTCTCTTATTTTTAATTTAAACAATGAAGCAATAAAATAAACTCGTCTCGATAAATACTCTGAGATTTCAGGCGAGAACGGCGATACCTGAGGCTGAGATTGCATCGCAAACTCCTAAAGCCCTAATTTTTTCATTAAATGCCAATAAGTTACTCATACGCCCCGATAAACATTTGTCTTCTAATTCAGTACTCTCGCATGTTAACTACTTAAGCAAAGTGATCTACATACATCTCCAAAAGGTTGCACAAAACTGAGTTAACATGCCAAATTCGGTATGATAAGATCATTGAAAATTTATTTTGCGGGTGCACTCACCGCACATCTTTTATTTGTATTGCAATATACTTTATTTATTTTCAATTACATTTAGCTTGGGTGTCAATATGAATCACGCCAACACCTTTACAAAGGTAATCCATGTAAACTGTTGTTATTTCTTCCATCTTCTAATTTCCAAACACAATTCAAATACGAATGCCGCCGTTATTGAATGATTGTTGTTGGTTATAGCAAATCTGTTTTTTAAAAAGCCGCCATAAAGGTTTTTACATATGAATTTACATAGCTATGTGCCCGTACACCGTAGAAGGCTTAGTAAGATAAAACATTGTTTGTTTATCGCAAAGTGAAATGGAAAATTCATCAACTAAGTGAGGTGTGAAAGGTTGATAATAAAACCAATTGTGTTTTGTATACTTTTTTGACACGTGTACAATGCAATAATGGTAATAGTAAATATGTATGAGCATAATATTCATGTCTACAGCACGTTTTTGTAATTCTCTAGTGAAACCAAAATAGCTATAAATAGAACATCAGAATCAGAGGAGCTTGTGTACAAAATTTATTTAAGTTACATATGTATAGGAGCAAAATGGACTCCTAGCTAATAAATGATGTTATTTTATGGCATATGTCTTGCACCTATTTGTACTTCCTTCTCCGACCCAACCAAGCTTCATTGATAAATCTCAACATTTACTTGAGTTATTCGTTGTATGGTCGGCGGACAATCGATTTTTCTCTGGATATTTTGGTATATCTACGTATGTCTATAACATTTGAAATAGTTACCCTATGAAGGAAAGCATTTTTAATTTCACTAGATACACACAGTCACTGACCCACCTAAATAATTCACTAAAAACCCGGCAGACTTTGCCCTGCATATATTTATTTGTTAAATGCCCTTTGTGCATGCCACAAAATTCCAAATAATAAATACGTTTTGACACTTATATTAATTAATTCATTTACAATAATTTTTTATTAAAGTATTGCTGATTCCATAACTTAAAATATACAAATAAAGGTTTCACACTTTTTATAAAATGTATGAAATTCGACAAATCAAAAAAAAAAAACTGCGTGCTCAAAATTTTTTTCTTATCTTTGAGCTTTGATGAATTTTTGTGAATTTCGTAAAAAAAATGAATTTGATTTTTAAAAAGGTGGGAACCCTATTCAATTTATGCCAATATGCCAATAAACTTTCTAATAGCGAAACGAATAAGTTGAAGCACATATTTTGCTATTTCAAATAATTACTGCACAATTTTATTAAATTCAACTTTCAATCAGGTGGCAACACTCATAATGTTAGATATGAATCTTCTTCCCGAATCGAAACACTTGACCCCATATTTAAATATGTTACACAACGTGTTTAACTAAAATCGACTTTTCAAACAGGTGGCAACCCTCATAAAGTTAGCTATGACCCTTTTCGACGAGACGAGCCATTTGACCCCCGCCCGAAAAGGGCGAACATTTACACTACCAGTAGTGCGATTCACTAACTTATTTTAAAGATATTCGATTGGTTAACTCAACTTAACCAAAATTTTAACGACCCTGCTATTCAGTAGCCATTTTTTAACGATTTTCGCATTCGCCGAATCAGCTGTTGATGTTAGCTAGTCGATGACCGAAAACTAAACGACAACAAATTTGATGTTGTTAACTCAATCGAGGAAAGAGAAATTAGTGATTTCAACTTAAATAAAAGATAAATTTGAAATTCAGTGATTTGTTTTCTTGTAATTAAAAATGGAACATTAAATAATGTCGTTCGAATATTCGGCATATGATTTATCACGAGGTGACGAAGGATCGACGTTTACTCCGGGGTGTGGATAATCCCTTTCAACAGAATTTCAGAAGTTGTGTCGGTTAACTCCAAACTTGGCTGGATACCCAATTTCTCAGCTTAACAACCAAACAAGAGGCTCCAGAATAACAGAAAAATCGACTGAGAAACAGGTAGCTCGTGTAATCTTTAGCCCTGTAGGCAATTTTAAAGTTTACTTTTATATTGGTAGGTTCTAGCGGCTTTGAGATTCTTCGCAACTGGTATCAATGCTATCAATGACCCGCAGGCGAGCAAAGCGGAATATCCATGAACCAGTTATCCGTAAGCCGGCATTCATCGGGTAACGGATGCAATCTATGATTCGTTGTTTCACCAGAAGTGAGGTTTGCTTCGGCGTCGTCTCCCTTTGTGGCAGGCTCTATTGGGGCCGTCGATTCCACGCAAGTATCAATTTTGCCACCAAGGAATCATGAGGAGGCTTATGCCAACCACCACATCTACCATTCAATTAAAAAACTTTTACAAGGATCCATGTATAAAAACAGAAATATAGTTTAGTTTTAATATATAGATAAATGACTATAATTAAAACAAATTAAATATATGTATATAAATCCTAAATATGCTGGAGCACAATGCGAAGTTTGAAAACGATAACCATGGCATATTTGCAGGTTATTCCGCGTATTCCTTGGAGTCGAGTTGATGACTATTCTAACAAAACACTCATAGAAGAGTCCGGAATTCTGCCACAATGGATCATTGCAATATATAAAAAGAATGTTAAATGTTTGTAGTTTGAAACAAACTAATATCTATTTCACTTTAATGAAATATAATAAAAACGCTCAAATTTATATTTGGCAGCAGGCATTCGTTTGTTTTTTTTCTATTCCTCTTTGTGCTTTTCGCTTATTTTGACATTTAGTTTGACAGAGATGCCACTTTTTATCGCTTTAAATAAATACAACGAAACAGCTGCTAAGTGCCGTTAAGAAAAACTTAGTGAATCGCACAATCGTTAGTGCAAACGGCAAATATTGCCGCTAAAAATAACAATTGTCGTACCGTTTAAAGTTAGTGAATCGCACTACAGGTCACTCTGAAGATTCTAGCAGTTTTTGTAATGCTGTCTCGATACGCCAATCATAAAATTAACTTTATTATAAGTTTATAAGAATGCAGTAAGTAAGTTTATATGCTTGACAATGGGCCCGTTTCTTTGTAACCTAGTTGCAAAAGAACACTAGGTAGGATAACAAAATGCATCTAAAGCAACAACACTAACAGCCACAAGTCAACTCGTTAAAATGATATCCGACTTGAGATGTAGTGTTGGGAAGTGAA
This sequence comes from Anomoia purmunda, assembly GCA_951828415.1. NCBI lineage: Eukaryota > Metazoa > Arthropoda > Insecta > Diptera > Tephritidae > Anomoia > Anomoia purmunda. The sequence continues at coordinate 13,780,834 of OX639995.1, read as the reverse complement.
AAAGCTGCGCTATTGTGAAATAGCCCTCAGAAAATACATGGAAAATTTCAGTTTAAGACCTAATTCGTTTTTATTTGCATAGTATTTTTTAATATATAACTAAATCAACAAAAAATTTGGCATCAGCCACTTTCTGTTCTTAAATAGCACTAAATAAATCGCATGCTTCATGAAAGATGCTAACAGGGTTGCTTTTCCAACTAAAAGAAATTTTATCCGAGCTGAAGCGTTACGAGGGTTGCCTTTTATATTTTGCGCCTAATAATAAAAACACAGTCAAATATTAAGGAAAATGGTTTTATTGTTTTTCAAAATATTCTCCATCCAAGTCAATACACTTCTGCATTCGCTTGAACCAATTTTCAAAGCACTTTGGCCACTCAGAAGAGGATACCTCTAAAACGAGCTGTTTGAATGCTTCTACAGCTCCTTCAGGCGTTGAAAAACGTTGACCTCGCTTCTTTTTTTTTTGATGTTCGGGAATAAAAAGAAATCAGTAGGTGCCAAATCAGAGCTGTGAGGCTGATGACCCATCAATTTGACCTTTGAGTCCTCAAAAACTCTCTTGTGTGAATCGATACGAGAGAGCTCGCATTGTCTTGAAGAATAGTGATTTGTCTTCGGCGGTTTTCCTTAATGCTACAAAAACTTTTGGCAAGCAAATGGTTGTACATATACCACTCAGAATTGACCGTTTTAAGTTTACCTAGTGGAACAGTTGCGACATGACCAGATTTTCCGAAAAAACAAGCCACCATTTGCTTTGAGGTGCTTCTTGCGCGAACAACTTTTGTTGGATTTGGCTCGTCTTGGAACGCCCATACAGTTGATTGCTGCTTTGTTTCCGGCTCATATGCATAGATCCAAGATTCGTCACCTGTTACGATGTCATAGACGTGCTTTGATCCACCGCGGCTAAATTTCTTCAACATTTCTCTACACCAATCGACACGAGTCCTTTTTTGGGCAATTGTCAAATTATGCGGTATCCAACGAGAACAAATCTTCTTTACAACCAAATGTTCATGCAATATTGAATGTATGCTGGTCCCACTAATGGCCAAGGATGCCTTTATCTCGCGATATGTCACATGACGATCTTGTATTATCAATTGACGCACAGCATCGACGGTTTCTGGCACAACCACCGGTTTTGGACGACCTTCACGAAATTCGTCCTGCAAAGATTGGCGGCCACGTAGGAACTCGTTGTACCATCGTTTCACAGTGGCTAAGTGTGGTGATTCAACACCAAAAGCAGAAGTAAGTTGATTGATGCACTCCTGTCTCGATAATCCACGTCGAAAATCGTAGTAAATCATCGCACGAAAATGTTCACGGGTTAATTCCATTTTTAGTCAATATGAATTTTTAAACTCACTATAAATAAATACAAATAAAACTCGTAAATGAAAACGTTATATGCAAGTTTATGCCAAAAAGTACCAAACTTTACGATAAAGATATCTAATTACAGCTAATCACATGTAGTGTTGCTAAGGCGCAAAATATAAAAGGCAACCCTCGTAGTTTGCAAGTCGGTTACATTAAAGCGGGCCTAATATAGTTAATTTTATCCTCATGTATAAGCGTCGACTTAAATGAAGAGATATATAACCATTTCATTCTTATGACTACATCACATGTAAATTACATCCAACAATAACCTCTTCGAGTCTTTACTTACATTTAACTCTTTTTGGCAGAGGGAAGAGCGCGATTAGTGCGAACATTATCTTTAGCATTCCGTCAGTAGCAGAAGTATTAATTAAGTAGTATCGTAGGCGAGAGGCGTAGGAGTAGGCGTCATGCTGTCGTCAATAAATAAAACGTCGACATCAGCATTTAAAGAGGCATTGCTCGAAGTGTGAACATTCCCAATAGCAAGAGACGAAGAAGCTGGAGACTTCTAGCATATTTATTGTCAGATTGCGCATTTTCCTTCACCGAACAGTTTGCGTTTGAAGCAGTTGAAAGCGACACTGAGCGAGCATTATATAAGATATTACTTTCCTTTTTACCATAATTCATAGCCATTGGCGAGTAAAGAGTTAAATAACTCAGCAAGAGCATTTAAGTTAGCGTTTACATCGTTGAACTTAATGTTGCACTGGTCGCACTAACACAAAATTTTGCTATTGCTTTTTTAAGAACAGAACAGAAAGGTCAGTGGCGGGTTTAACGGTCAGCAGAAGAAACATCGCTGACTGGGCCCCTACAGAAGAAGACCACCAGAGCCCTTGGGTGCCCTTCAGCAGAGTGTTTAATTGATCAGTTAATTTGTAATCTCAATTGTCGCTTGCTGCTAAGTCCCACACTCACTTTACAGGCAATTTTTCTTCGATATTAAAGATAGCTCTTGTCAAAAACGTTATGCATTACACGGGATCAAATCGAGGAACACAACTCGGTGACTTACAGCTTTCGTTACGCTCGGGCAGCGAAACTTACAATTGTTGCAAATACTTAGTTGCAACTTCCATAATGTCACATAATGATGAATAAAACTATTGAACACGATCAGTATCGTTTTCTTGTTAGAAATATAGAATATATTTAATAATGATTTTCGAATACCACGCAATGTTGTTCCCAAACTTAACAAGTAATCACAAATTAATAGTTTTCGGAAGTGAGATTGATTTTGAGACTATGTGGTATTCACTATGCCGTCTCAAGTCTCTTCTCTCAAAATAAAGCCACTAATTCGTCAGATGGTGCTGAGTAGGTCAGAAAACAAAGAAATTGAGTAAAGTATTGAACAAACGCGAAAATGAAGTAACACTCGATCTGCCCCTTTTTTTGTACACTATGATTTGCTTTAATCTTAAACACTTATTTTCCATAACTCATAATACAAAAAAAATATTTGTTTACATTTAGTTATGTACATATCTTGTTCTGCCATTTTGATTGAATATCCAGATGGATGAGTATTTGCATTTATCGATTGTTCATATTTATAATTTTTTTAAATATTTTAAATAATCGGTTCACATGAAATGGATAATATGTGCTATGTATATGTGACCACATTTTCATTGAGGTTAATCGTCTCTAGTCACAAAACATTTATCAAATTGAAAGTTTCAAATTAAGTTATATGAAATGAGAGTGAATTACAGAATACCGGCATAAGTATCATTTTATCTTGATAAACAGATTTTTTCTTCATTGCACTTCAGCTATTCTAATAGTAAGAGTGAGACAGTAAATGAAATACACAGATATCCAAGGCGAATTTATAGAAGGTGATGGCATAAGAGCAGCTGATTTGATTTTTTTATTCACCTACATGTATTTTGTTTTTGCTTTTGCGTATGAGCTTTCAAAAGCCGTAAAAGCAAAAACAAAATGTATTTAAATTTTGACAACTCTTACGCAGAAACAAAACCAAAATACATAGGAATTTTGTAGTTGTATTTATAACACCACCTTGTATGGATTCGCCTTGACGATATCGAAGAATTAATATTCATTTGTCATTTGAAAATAAAAAAAAAACTCTTCGACAATTTGTGGGTGATATTATTGTTTTATTAATTGTCTTTGCAATGTTTAATTTGCACCGTACATTCGCTGCCTGGGTAATAAGATTAACTTTGTTTACTCCATTCAGCAGAGAATAATGCGAGTTCATTCATCAAGGTATTTTATGTAACCATTGAGAGCATAAGTATACAAATATTTCTCGAATCTCTCACATCGACGGTGGGACGCAATTTTAGAAAAAAGTCAAAGGGCATCACGGAGTTCGTGCGATTTTAGCATCCAGCTTCTTCACGAATTAAGACAAGAAATATTTACATATGTACATACATATGTATGTAGTTCAAGCGTTCAAATTGAGAGCGATTAACTTCATGAACAGGATTGTAGAGGAGGTAAATTAAGAGAACGAATACTGTACATTAAAGGTATCAGTACAACGCGATGGGCTTCAGGACTATAAGTTGTGGAATCGATAATCCAAAATGTTCAATATGTCATCATAGAGGATGAAATCTCCAGAAAAGCAGCATCTGGAGAAGATCTCGTGATCAGAACAGTAAGATTCCGGACTAAGAGATCAAGATGGTTCTTCAGAATATATGAAGGGTTTGTCAACAAAACTAAAAGCCAGATATCGTACGGTATTGTGTCGCATCCATTTATGCTCGATGACCCCAACAAAATTGTACAACCACTTCTGCAGTTTTATAGTGGGGTTGCTCGAAAACTTTGTAAAAGCTTTGGCTGATTGTTCATCTGGTTGTATTTGCCTAAAAATAAGGTAATGAATGTGCATACGTTTTCTGAGTGAAGCGAAAAAAGGAAAGAATTTTTATTTTTATTTTTGGCCTTATTTTGTATGCAGCATCTGTCATCATCATCGCCTAGCAACTCCGTGTACCATGGTTCAAAGCCAGGTAAAGTCTGGAAAGAAAAGAAGTCTGATGAGGAGATGTGGTGATCTCCGAAATAGCAGCTATCACTTCTACCACATTGAAAAATTGTTGTTTTCTCATATTATTCCTAATACAAACCTGGCCACAAGCTCTATAAATTATACGGAAGGCATTTTTGTAGGCACAGATCCGCAAGTTTTAGTGAAAAAGAGGTCTGGCTCTCATTCATAGGGGTCATCAAAAAATTTTCTCTTTGGAATAACAAGCCTCCTAATTATGCTGAAATTGTTTATAGATTATCACGGAAATGGGAGTCTTCAATGATTGCTGACTACTGCTAGAATGTCGCCAGGGAAGTGCTGGAATCCTTTTAAAACAGAATACATAAAAAATAAACAAAAATAAACCATACCCTTCAGAATGGCGTAAGAGTGAAATACTGAGAGATTGAATGTATTTTTAAAACGATATCAATAAAAAGTTATTCTGGAGCTTTTTTAACAATAACTGAAAAAGGAACATCAGAGCATAGGGTTTGCCTATATCTCGAAAATGATGCTTTGGAAAAATAAATGAAATTCATTTTCGTATTCAGCGACAGATAATTAACCTAAAAAATGACTTTTTATGAAGTAAATTAGTGTAATAATAAAACAAAAGTTTTAACTAGTGCGGTATTTGTTTTTTCAACATTATTCAGTAGGTATATGGATATCTTATTCTGCTGGGAGACCGCAAAATTATTTTTGGCGGCTAGTTTGATTTCTGGGTCAAGTTCTTTTCCTTTTAGTAGAAAATAAAGTGATGAGCCAATTCGAAGCTCGCCGCTTTATTCCATTTCATTTGCAAAGACCTCATCAGCATAGAATAGTTTTTGTCTGTGTTATTTTATGCATTCAACTTTTATAAACATATGTATATACATACATACGTATATATTTATCTGAGTTTATAATCTATTCAATTTAATTTCCATATTTCTAATCGTCATTACCGGATTCCTGACTAGAACTAACATCTCTCACATCCGATTACAAGTTTTAGCTTTATAATCTCACATACTTGCTACGAGCTCATTACATTTATCTAAAAGCAAACTATTAGGCATTGTTTGTTCATTTGAGACCATTGGAATGTTTAGACATCATTAATTAGAGCACTGATTGATGTTGATGAGTTCCGCAACCACGAAGTCATAAAGTCAAACGTACAGTATATGGAAAATAATGCTAAAATAAAAAAAATAAAACGCTCCCCTCGATCATAAATTTATTGGGGCCTGATTTTATTTCATAACTAACTCAGGAAGCAATATAATGAACGTTCGTTTGTTCGCATACAATTTGCTTACCCGATTGGATAATGAGCATCACCACCAACACTAAATGGGCGCGCACCTGAATTGGGATGCAATATTCGATGTTCTAAAATCGACAATGAAGTTTTTGAGCTGGATATAATAAAAGAAAATAATAGTATAATTAAAAGGCAATAGGAATTTTAAATAGTGTATCTTTTGGCAGATATGCGAGACATACACTGGAAATGGGTGTGATCTGGTTAAGTAAAGGAATAATTTCCGAATGAGCGTACGGTTTCACTTTTATAAGTGAGAAGTCTGGCCACTTTACTTTTGAAGTAAAACTTCTTTAGCGGCAGTGATTTTTTACCACTATTTTGACTAATGCTACAACTAATTTTTACCATTATTTTTAATACTTTCTACAACTATCTCTACTCATTTTTACCACTATTTGTAGCAATGTTACTACTAATCATTACCACTATTCCTAGTAATTTCCACCACAATTTTTTAATACTACTACTAATTTCTCCCAATCTTTTTAATAATATCTAGCACTATTTTTACTAATGGAACTACTAATTTTTACCACTATTTTTACTCATTTCTACCACTATTTTTGCTATTGCTACTACTAATTACAACCGCTGTTCCTATAAATTTCTACCATTATTTTTTTTATGCTACTACTATTTTCTCCCACTATTTTTAATAACCTCTACTGATATTTTTAAAGATTCTACCACTATTTTTACTAATGACACTACTACTTTTTACCACTATTTTTACTCATTTCTACAACTATTTTTACACCGATCACATCGATTTAAAGGGGACGTAAAGATATCAACAATGTAAACCAATAAGTTTTCAAGAATATGGATTCGATTTAGGCAAAGTTTAGTCAACTAGTCCAAAAAGTGACTGTTGCCCATTCGTACTGAAACTGACCCAATATTATTGTCAGCACTGTTCCAGGAAATGTGCGATAGGTTAAAATCACCCAAGACAATCAATGAGTTAGAAAACTTACAATCTTAAGTAAAGAAGTAAGTTTAGTGTTTACATAAAAAACAGACAGCCGAGGTATTTAGCAGAAAGCTAAATAGAGTTAGCCTTTGCCTAGCTCTACACGGATGCACTGAAATCCAATGGATTCACTAGTGGGGCGCACTAATTTATTCAGAAGGAATTGTAGAACTCACAGCGAAGAAAACTCCACGCCGACTCTGCCCAATCGATCATTTCTATAAATTTGAAATATTCACTACAAAAAATTTCAGGGTAACATTTTGATTGTATATTTTTAAAGCAGATTTAACATTCAGTTTTTTTTTGGACTCAGTGTTTTGGCGAGGAATCATTGCAACATTCTAATCTCACGTATTGGGTTTCACAAATAAAAGTTCCGTTTGGCCAGAAGGAATTGCTTAGAAGAGCATCAAAATTTTGTAAAGCAACATCCATTTTCAAATGATGAAATATTCCTGCCATATCCGAAGTGAAATTTTCTGATTCTTAAGTTGTTAGTTTTCATTTTTGATGAAGTATAAAACTCAATGTCTTCAACAGTGGTATATTTGGCGAATCTCGAGACGAAACTCAATTTTCTCTAAGGTACCACAACCAGCTTCGTGATAGTAGTTTTAGTAACTCTTGGGGGTTTTGAAAGTATATGATTTTTACGAGGAATTCACATTGCTGACGAGGCTTTGGATGTAGAAGGCTCAACCATCTGTGGACTAAGCGAAGCTAAATTAATTAACTCCAATGTGAAAGTTGGAAGTACTATCGGAGTAGGATTTAATATCACTGAATTAGAGCGACATTCAACTCGTTTGCCTTTATTGTTACGATTGCAATTATTGTCAGGTGGTGAATCATTTAAAGATTTAATTGAGCTGAATAAATTCTCGTAATAATTAAATTTTTCTCTAAGTGCAGAAAGCTTCTTGCCAATTTAAGAGAAACCATTCCTCGTATACTTAAAAAGTTTAAACAGATCATCCTCAGTTGATCTACACTTTAAGCACGACTAGCGTAAGCCTTTGCCATCACTAATTGAGCCTAAAACTATACCTCTCAGCCTAGCCCATTTCATAAGGAGAAACCCATCACATAGTCAACACGACACATAGCGTTCCGACTCAGCTTTTTTTTGGCCCAATGGAAATCTGCTATACATATTAAAGTAATTTATTATTCAAGCGAGATATAAAACAAATACTGATCAAATTTTTTAAGCTATAAAACGAATACTTTGAGATACATTGTATGTTGGCACTAAATAACCAAGGAAATCAGCTGTTATAGCAAATAGAAAGCAAAAGAAAGATAACACTATATAGCCAAAAACAAACATAACTATAATGAAACTAAAGCGAATCAACAACAATCAGTAAATATAATAAGTATTACACAAAAAGCTTTGTGACTTATTTGGAAATGAATTAAATGAAATTAATCGAACACAATGTTAAAATGCAAATTAATATATTTAAACTTGTCTTAAATAGCTTACGAAGTATCCACACTAATTATTTGCAATTAAATATATGTAAGTAGTAGAATTAAACGGATTTTTGTTTTAAAAATAGCACAGAGCAAAAAAGGCACAACTTCACAGCTTGACGTTTGCATCTATATGATAGTATAAGTATATCACATTGTTGTATCATTTGTGAAAAGGAAGTTCGGTGCTTTCAGTTTTATTTTTTTAATAAAGCCATCTGACTTGGCGCGCTCTACTACATCCTACAAATTGCCAAATTTCGAAAATGATTCGATACCCTCCTCCTCAAATTTTAAAACTTAATTGTAATCAATGCTGTTAATGTAGATACACCGGGTTTTAGCAAAAGTTAGTATTGGATTGCAAAGCTAAAATTAGCATCGGTGATGGCATTTAAGTCACAGATGGGGTTCTGTCAGCATGTATTCAAATTTTGTGATAATTTGATGATAGAAGGTGTTGAATTATATGTAAGTACTCGATATGTTATATCCCATTTTCGTCCCTTTGCATATGACCTGACAAAATTCATCAATCTGACAGTTGTCAGGTTAACTGCGCCTAAAACTATGCGATGAAAACTGCTTTAAGCCCTCTAATGATTACAAGACTCGTTGTAGTTGTTATGTTATACTGAATACGTAGAAACGACGTTATATTCTGTGACATATTTTTAGGCGCAGTAATCCTGTTAACAGTCATGTTGGTAAATATTGTTTGATCATCAGTATAGGGCGGCTAACTGAGAATGCGGCCTTTAAAAATATTTCGACTCTAACGCCACCTATCGGAATTTGATTGCCCTGTGCGCAATAGACACTATTGGTTCAGTAGTTTTCGAATCTATAATCTACACACCAACAAACATAGGCGGCCTTTTTATTTCAAATAAACAGTACCTGCTAAATAGTACTACTTAATTTTTTTTTTTTTATGTATATGACCTTCATATCAGGTGTGGGCGAAGTTTTGGCTGATTTCTATAATTTTTGAATTTTTATGATTACACAGTTTGAGTGCACAGCGTGCATCGAATTTTGCAGAGTTGGATAAAGTAGTTTCGGAGATAGGTCCAACTTATTGCTTTAAAGTAGACAGCGCCACGTCCATTATTCAAAAACTTGATTTGAAATTTTTAATATCGAATTTCATGATATTCCGAACGCCCTCTTTCTAAAAAAAAGTTGTAGGCCAGCATTCCGTTCTCTGACTAGTACTCACCGGCACCAATCCAACGTATTCCACTAAGCCCGAGTATCTTGATTCTAGAGCGAAGTATTTCGCGGACCACCTGTAGGAATCTGGAGTTCATAGCAAGGTTGATTTTATCGCTGTCACGAAGTGTTTTAATATTCCAAAACCCAATCTAAGTCATTATACCATAGCCAAAGTCATCATCGTTTGTAGTTGTTGTGGTATCCGAGGCATTGTTGACGATTTGTTAGCAAAAAGATTTCGAGATGGTAGGGCGCTAGCTCTCATTGTGTAGTTTGGTGGTGATAGGGCTGCTATCTTCGCATGCAAACCTACGAAGGGTGAGCAGGCCATCTCTAACCTGTGATCAGACGTCTCCCGGGGTCTAACTGGCTTCCAGAAAGTCTCTAGGACTTGGGTGTTTTGCCATAAAATATGTAAGTCCTCCTCCGCCGAATTGAAGAGATATCTCTATATTTACTTCAGAACATTTTGGTTATGTGAACAAAGTTACCACTACTTACTTGTAGTATTTAGTTACCAAAGTATTAAGGCCCCTAATGCGCTCGGGTAGAAAAAGTGTACGCAGTGGTCGTGCTGTATTTTGAGGATATTTATAATTTTATTGTTAATTTTTGACTTATATTGATTATTTGTTGAATAAAGTAATAACTTAAAAAACAAGAAAGCGATATCTATAGAAAAATTTTTGGGCGTGCAATTTTTTTAGGTTCCATCTAAATTGGGGTTTTTGCTATAATTTTCATATTTGATATCCGATTTTTAAAATCGTTAGTGTTAGACTTTATTCACAAGCAAAAGAGTTGTAATATTTTTAATATTTGTGTGGGGGACTGTCGTTTTAGTTTTCCTTTTTATAGATTTTCATGATCTACGTTAACGTATTTTGTATAGATACCTCGGCCATCGAACACTTTTGGTGCACTCGGCTGACTGTACTTCAGTTTCGAAAAAATTTCGAAAAACCATTGGAGTCTATTTAGCAACCAGCTAGCAACAAATTGTTACGTAATACAATACTTAATTTATTTAAAATATTTATGTATAATATCATTTCATATGTGACTAAAAATCACAATCAGAGTTACATAACTAAAAAGCTTATCAACATTTTGGAACCCACGAAGATTCCAGTATATATAGATTTCTGTAAATGCGGGATAGATTTTGAGGAAAATATACAATTGCAGCGGCACATTGACAATATCATCACGTTCTATAAAACTTTTTTTAGACCAATGCGGTTCGGATCCTTTAGATATTTTTCCAAGGAAATATCGACTTTAATAGCAATTCATACGTGGAAATGACAGACTGGAATAGATTTCAAAATATTGAGTTTCCATGCTTGTAAAAGGAACTGCAGGAATATCATTATACAAAAAAATTATTCGAATTCTAGGTAAGCATTTCGTTAAATAAAATCATTAAATGAGTGCTTTATTATTTACTATTGAGAAATTTCATAAACTTAACAGATATTTTATACCACACTCAAAACTTTTAAAGTTTTGTCCATGTGGTTAATGAATCTTCACTTGAAATTTCAGACACAGAACTTCTTGGACATATTTTCACTAAACTTGACAGTCAGACAAATATTTGAAACAATTTTCCATCAAAGCGCAAAAGCTAAATGATGGGGTTTGCTGGGTTTTAAAAAACATTATAACTTTTTTGCTTGTGAATAAAGTCTAACGCTTGTTTAGCACAGTAATCATTATTTTCCAAAAGATTTAGATTTATAGTGTACAACTAAAAGACCTGAGGGATAATAATTCAAAAAAAAAGTGAAGGTTCAGTTCAAAACGAGTCTTAAGTCCAAAACCTTTTAAGGCTGAAAAATAGTCCTAAACGGACATAAAGGGTTAAAAAATCGGGAATCAAATAGGAAAGTTATAGCAAAAAAACGCGATTTCGCTATTTTTAGTGGGTGCCGAACTTTTTTTGTGATACTCCTTAATATACTTTATAATATTTAAACACTTCTCGAATAAATTGTTAGCGCCTGTATACGCAACTATAAATCATTTACGTCAGTGCATTTATATGAAATAATTTCCGCACGAAAATGCATTAACTACTCTTTTACATAAATAGCACTCATTTTGTTTTATGATGATGCTAATTTGATTTGTTAATTTTCGTTTCATAAAATTTTGGTTTCAAAACCCAATTACCATTTAGTAAAGGTAATTTTATCTGTTAAGCAGATATCATATTTCCATGCATATTTTAAATAGCATACGACTTAAGTGAAAAATGTTAACATTTTAATAGCAGCGAGCCGGCGTTAGAAGTGTAATTCATATGGGCAAAGAGGTTAGGAGAGGTAGGAGGAGATAATAAATCGTAACACAACTGTTATGACAAAGCATGTCTCGCCTCTAATGCAGACAAATCCCACCCAGCTTCTAAACATAACGCAAGCAATAGTTGAGCGGTACCGAGAGAATGAAAATATAATAGTATAAAGATAGGACGTCCAGCGGAGATGGTCGTGTACGGCGCGTGAGATGCTTGCAGCTCCTAGCCCTGCATTTTTGGTATTTATTTATTGTATTTTAAGAATGTACGATAAAGTTAAAATTCATGATGTGTGGTCGCATTGTTTGAAAAATGCACAATTTGCATCCCTGCTGGCTACACTTCGTGTGAATAATTTCAAACTTGGAAATTGTTGTATGTACAAATTTAATTCGCACGTATCAGCTAACTGTCCTAATGCTAGATAGTGCAATATTTTTGAAGCCTGTATAGTAAGTATTCTTTAAAAAAAAATATGTAAAGTTTTAATCAAAAATGGTTTTACAAGACCCATTTTTAAATATAATGTATATTTATATTTATATAGAGATATTTTTTTTAAATTGTGGAAACCACCGAAAACAGCTGACTTTTATATGGAAAGCGTGGAAAAGACAAAAATTATTTTCTCTTTTTCGCTTTCTGGATTTTTGACAGCGATACGAGGCGGGCGTAAATTATGTAACTTAGCAACTACATTTAAACTAACTAAACATTTTTGGTAATATTTAAAAGATAATAAAATAAGCGCTTCGTAAATTGCATGTTAAAAAAATATTAAAAAACAAAAACCAAAGCATTATAAGCTACCGTACAAAAAACCTTTATGTAATTTTTTTTTTAAGATTATTTATTTAAAGTTTTGACCATAACTGAGTACAATTCTGAGCTATAAATTTTCGATAAGTTTATGTTTCAATTCATCAATAGTTCACGAACTTTACTCCACCCCAAAGGACCAAGTCCAGAAGTACGATATCTTAAATTTCACGGATTCTACGGCAAGTAACGCTGTTTTGTTGAAAGCAAATGTGGTCGAGATTGCGGACTTAAGCAAATAGTCCATTATCTAAACAAGGAGGTTCCAAATATTTTGTTGTTTTTGAACTGATTTGTATGAAACCTTTTGCGTTGTGTTGAGAGCAGCTTCCCAGTAGCATATTAATGTTTCATCGATCTTTAAATACCTGGCGAAAGCTGTTATTGAAGTAAAACTTTTTAATACTACTATTTTTACTCAACCTACTACTAATAACTACTACTGTTTTTACTACTTTCTACTACTAATTACTACTACTATTTTTACCAGCTTCTACTATTATTTTTACTCATTCTACTACGAATTACTACTACTCTTTTTACTAATGCTGCTACTAATTACTACAAACTTACTACTGCTATTTCAACTTATTCCAATACTAGTACTATTTTTACCACTTTCTACTACTAATTACTGTTATTATTTTTGTCAAATTTTACTACTACTTTTACTACTGCTACTACTAGCTATTTCTAACTTACTACTGATATTTTTACTTATTCCAATACTAGTACCATTTTTACCACTTTCTACTACTAATTACTATTACTATTTTTACCAATTTCTACTATTATTTTTGCTCATTCTACTACTATTATTTTTATTAATGCTGCTGCTTATTACTACAAACTTACTTCTGCTATTTTAACTTATTCCAATACTAGTACTATTTTTACCACTTCCTACTACTAATCACTTTTACTATTTCCACCAATTTATACTACTACTTTTACTAATGCTACTACTTATTACAACTACTATTTGCACACATTTTTACTACTATTTTTTACACACTCTGCTACTACTACTATTTTTAAAAATTTATACTACTATTTTTACCAAGTTCTGCTACTATTTTTACTGATGCTGCTACTATTTTTACAAATTTCTACTACTATTTTTGCTAACGGTTTTACATATAAAGAAAACAAATTATTGTAATTTTGCCGCACACCGTCCATTTTCCAAAATTTGAGATTTTTCAGGTTTTCTTCTCCAATTAAATTTTTCTTTGTAAACTCGAGGGAATTTGCTACTTGATTAAGTAAAATATCAAGTATTTTGAGTTGATGTGAATTCCCATTATAATAGATATGCGTGAGTTTTTTTTACAGAGAGTTCTACAATTTTTGAAATTGTGCTTGCCAAGTCTAAATGGTGTACCAAATTAGGTAAAGTATCATAAAAGAGTCTCGAAGATAAACTTATTTTTCAGCACATGCCTTTGCAAAAAATTCGAGCAATATACCTTCCGCATAATAAAAACATTTATAAAATATCGTGCTTTTTTATTTTTGCAAAAATACAGTTATATGAGGGATCTAGGTGTTGTTTTGTCTGGTCTCTATAATTTTGGTGCTTACTGGTTAATGTCTATAATTTGCACCAAATTTGGTAGCGTTTGATAAAGTAGTATCGGAGATATACCTATTTATTCTAAAGTGGGCCGCATCATGCCCATTTTTTACTACCCATGTCTAGATATTATATCTACTAATTGCATAGACAATTAAAACTAATTATAATAAATAATTGCTGTTTGGCATTTAACATTTTCTAGTGGTGATAGTGAGCCTCACCTAATTTTCTATTTAAGTCAGTAGGTGTTGTGAAAACCACTTAGTATGTGGAAAAAGACTAACAATAGCCACTTTAAGGATTACTTTCTGAATTCACAACTGCACATACAAACATCTGTCGTGTGCTTTCATAAATTGCCCATGGATGTTTAACAAAGTTTAATATTTACAAAGCAAATTTCGACAAAAATTTCGGGCATCGTTAGTGACCCTTAGTAATGGTGACTCCTTGCTAGATCAAGTGTGCGTTTGCATTAAAGGAATGAAATCTCATGGCTTTTTATTCGTAATGGCATCATATATTCCGCCCAACAGCAATTTTGAGCTATATAAAGCTCACGTGGACAACATTATTGCGCTACCTCTGGACTTAAGTGATAACCATCTTTGTGTTCTGGGTGATTTTAACCTGTGTCACATTAAATGGTGCTGTGATTCTACTAGCTCTCATCTTATTCCTAATAACATTACTTCAAATCATGAATCTTACTTCGTAGATAGTTGCCTTAGTCTAAACCTAAAACAAATTAACCCTATTTTAAATGACCTAAATAGATTATTAGACCTTATATATGTAAGTGATAATATAGATTCTTGCGCATCTAAATGCATTTCGCCGATCTCTGATGCTAGTATTCACCACATGCCCTTAGATGTTGAGATCAAATTTTATGTGTTTTCAACCATTTTGTCTAATGATAGAAATTCTTACAATTATGCATCCTGTGATTTTCCAAGTTTAAACAAATCCCTCTCAGAAATTAAATGGGATGAGCTACTCATGGACTTGGATACTCACACTTGCTATACAACATTTACATCGTTACTCAATGAATTCTGTTTTAATAATATACCTGTGAAAAGGAAGAGACCTTATAAGTCGCCGTGGTATAATAGAGATTTAATGAAGTTAAAAAATCTTAAAAACAAATATCTGAAAAAATTTAAGTCAAATAACATCCATTCATTTTTTTTAAAATACCAGCACTACCATAAGGAATTTAAGTCATTAAATAACACGCTTTACAAAAAATATGTTCGAAGTGCAGAGCAGAATATTAAAGCTAACCCGAAATCATTTTGGAACTTTGTAAAATCAAAGAAACGTTGTTCTAGTATACCCAGCTCAGTATTTCTGGAAAGCAAATTTGCTAATACACCTGTAGAGGCAGTTAATTTATTCGCGGAGTTTTTTATGTCAAATTATGTAATTGACGATCAGAGTTCACAGGATTTTTCATCTGAAATATCATCGTTAGTTAATCTTGGTACCATGCATATCTCTCCGGAAGAAGTGATGGACGCGATTCTTTCCCTCAAGCCCTCGTCGCATTCAGATGCTGACGGATTGTCTGTTATTCTACTTAAGGGGTGTCCAGCGTTGTCATACCCGTTACAAGTTATTTTTAATAAATCTCTCGCCTCTGGTACCTTTATTAATGATTGGAAGCTAACAACAATTACCCCTCTTTTCAAAAATGGTAGTAAAAACAATGTTAAGAATTACAGACCAATTTCGAAACTATCAACCTTTTCTAAACTGTTTGAAAGTGTGGTCAAAGACAAAATTTATTTCGCGATAAAGTCATTAATCAACCCAAACCAGCATGGATTTGTATCTGGGCGATCGACAGTCTCAAACTTAATGGTATTCAGTGATTTTTGCATTTCATCGTTTTCGGCTGGTTCGCAAGTTGACTGCATTTATACGGACTTCTCTAAGGCGTTCGATAGAGTATCCCACAGGATTCTGATAAATAAGTTAGCTTGCCTGGGCTTCCATTCATCCCTTCTAAAATGGATTACTTCATACTTGGCTAATCGGCGCTGTGTTGTTACAATTGATGGCATAGCTTCGGACTTTTTCGTGGCCTCTTCAGGTGTACCTCAGGGGAGCATTTTAGGCCCTCTTTTGTTCATTATTTTTATAAATGACATAGGCAGTTGTTTTTCGTTTTCGAATTATTTGCTCTATGCTGATGATTTGAAGGTCTTTGCAATTGTTAATGATGATGACGATGCAATAAAACTTCAATGTGATTTAAATAATCTTAATACATGGTGTCTAAAGTCACGGCTATCTATAAATTTTAATAAATGTTTTCACATAACCTTCACTAGGCGGCAGAACGCCACACCTACTATTTTTCATATTGCTAATATTGTCCTAAACAAGGTTACAGAGGCCAAGGATCTGGGAGTGATTTTCGAGGCAAAGTTTTCATTTAATAATCACCTTAATTTTATTCTCTCGAAAGCATATTCGGTTCTGGGTTTTATACGACGAAATAGTTCAGAGTTTTCCGATCCATACACCTTTAAGCTTCTTTTTTCGTCTCTTGTTCGCTCTCATTTGGAATATGCGGTAATAATATGGAGGCCATACGACCAACATTCCGTAAATAGGATTGAAAGGGTTCAAAAAATTTTTCTGAAGCAGGCACTGCGTTCATTGCGGTTCGAGGAACCCGTTCCTTCGTACCACTCACGCCTGTTGCTAATTAGTCTTAGTTCTCTTGAAAAAAGAAGGTCTGTCCTCTCTCTTTCATATATATTCAATATAATTAATGGCACAATCGATTGCCCAATTCTACTGGAGCGGATTAGCTTTAATGTTCCGCAAAGAAATCTGCGTAATTTCTATCCTTTTTATGTTGATAGTTGTAGAACAAAATTTGCAAGTAATGCGCCTATTTCGCGTGCCCTAACGGAATTTAATGATTTATTTTCCTCTAAGGTAATTGACTTTTCGTTTTCTAAGTCTGCTATTGTGAGAATTTTAAATTTGATTATCCAATAAACATTTATTATTAATTCGTTTGTTAGTCTGTAAGGTACTATGTACTGTAGATTTAAATTTGAAAATAAAATAAAAATAAAATTTGGAATCATAATCGATTAAATTAAAGCCTACGAAATTTCCATTATGGTGTTTATTGGCCTACTTCTACAAACACTATTAAGAGAACATACAAATGTTTGCTCCCTCAAATTTGCAGATGTTACAAATAAGCTAACATTTAATTTTTTTATAACGAGGCTGAAATCTTGTACATTGTTTTTCGATTTTGGTCAGAAAAAGTTTGCCATTCACTTTACAACTCCACCATCAAATTTGTAACTTATTGACACAAGTCTGCAAAACTCCAAAAAAAAAATTGCAGATTTTTAATGACAATATGTAAGATTTTAAATCCTCATGCTACACGGCTGCACAACTTTCTTATATGTAAAACAGTAGGTCCAAGTTGTAAGTACATTTCTATTTATTAAAAAAAAAACAGTATTTAAAACCACTGCTTTAAAAATATAACCAATTTCGTTTTTATCCTTTGCTGGTGATTTTAGTTTATGTAACAAGAATGTGCGATATTCGAAGTCAGGGCCAATATCCATGCTGACCGGTGCAATCGGAAACGCAATTAACAGAATTCAACATGTCTGTGGCAACAGCTTGCTTTCAGTTTATCCAATACTCACTCTTTTGATGTTGAGTTAAATTTAAATAGTAGCGCAAATAGTGTAGTAAGTTAAGTTGAGATTGTAATGAAGAAAGTTTCATTCAAACGAAAAAGAAAGTTGGCCATAATGAGTTTGGCGCTTGGCCAATTTTGGTTTTAAATGATTTGCAAATTGGATTTTATAACTATACGCATGCAGGCAAATATTGGGCATACAAATTTTATTTGATGTCGACCAATTGGTTGGCTGGAAAATCACAACTATTTACAGTAATTATGTATGGAGATTTTTGATTTCGCAGCATTGCAGAAGTCTAACAGACTAATTCAGGATTGGACATTTCATTGGCACAAGTGCCAAATTTTTCTCCTATTGACTTCATAAAATATAATGTAATTTAACTATTTTATAATAATAATAATAATAATAATAACTAGCCGCTTACATCATAGTTTGACGTTTAGCCGAACTTCTTCTACAATTTGTAGTGTGGGTCTTGATGTTGTAACACAAATTGAGGGACCTACAGTTTTATGCCGACTCCGAACGGCGAATGTTTTTTGTGATTAAAAAAACGTTTCCATAATTTTTGATGTTACGTGCCCCGGCCAGGATTTGAACCAGGGACCCACCGAATGAAGCGCGTAAAGGCTACGCACGCGGCTACGGCGGCCGCCAACACTAACTCGGAAAAATATGCGACTTGAACCAATTCGCTACAATGATATCCGACCTGAATTGTAGTGTTGGAAAATGAAAAATCTGCGCTATTGTGAATGAGCCGGAAGAAAAGATATGGGAAATTTCAGTTTAAGACCTAATCCGTTTTTATTTGGATAGTATTTTTAAATATATAACTTCGTCCTAACCTAAAATTTGTTTGCACAGTTATTTTCTATTCTTAGATAGCACTAAACAAATCGCATCTTTCATGAAAGATGCGAACAGGGTTGCTTTTGCAACTAAAGGAAAGCGTTGGAGCGTTCTTTTGCACTCGGGTACGAAGAAACAGGTATAATGTAAATAAAAATTCTCACTAGTTACATAATAGACAAAAACGCCCATTTTCTGAGCGACTAATACTCTTCATTCTCTCATCGTTTAGCTAAATTAAAATATGTGACCAAATCTTAAGTAAGGAATTTTAAATAAAAGTTATATTGCATTTTAGTAAGCGCATTGCGGTGTTTTATTTTATTTTTTGTATACCTATGGCTAATTATTCAAAAGTTATAGTATTCAAATATAGCTAGTATTCAATTTTCTCAAGTTAAAGTCGGCTCTTTTAATTTTATTTTAACAAATTGCAAATTTCAATACTTTTAACTTAAGATGTTTTACATAAATTAAAGTTAATTTTTTCTAAAAACCATATGCATGTAGTTTTTTAGACTTCGCAAAAAATTTGAAAATATCCGCAAATTTAAAAAAAAAAATTTCAAACTTTTTAATCAAAATTCCGAGAAATTTTTTGAGTAAGCAATTTTCTAGCATACTTAATTTTATTACAATATAATGAAATGCAAATTTTAAGTGACTCAAAACTATTTTCGATTTCAATTTTTTTATAAAACTGTAGTTCATTCTATAACAAAAGCCATACAAACTCATATTTTTAAGATTCGCGAAAAATGTGAAAAACTTTGTAAAATTTCATATACATTTCAAACTTCTTATAGCCTAAAAAAATTTTATTATAAAAAATAATTGCTATTTGTGATAGAAAAAAATTTGCAGTTCGTTTGGCAGGGATATTATTTTTTCTCGGACTTAAGTCTTCAAAAATTTTCTAAATTTTCTAAATAAGGTGATTTGTGCAAAAACCGAAACCATCCCGGACTTAGTTAATATTTTCTGAAAATGTAGCTATCCGGTAATAAAATACTCGATGGGTTTGCAATGACAAAGCTCACTTTGTTGTATGGTTTTAACACGCATCTCTTGTTTGTGTCAATTTGACACTATTTTCGAATTTAAAATATTACTGCGCCTTTGTTTTTCAAAGAATTTTAATGGTATTTTGGCACACTGATTAATTTTCGATAACGTTTTCAAAAAAGGCGGCAAAAGTGTCAATTTCACAATTATGTTTAAGCACCGGTTTTTTCTCGTTTGCTGAGGTAAAAGGCTAATTTTGCAGTTCACTGTCATTTACATAAGAAAGCTTTTATTTTTTAAGTGGTTTTACTAAAAACATTAAAAGTTACACAAAAAAAAACGGCAAAAAATCCAAAAATTTAATGTTTTTTTCGAAGTTATTAAAGAACTAGACGTGATGGCATCACACTGACACCAGATGTGTTTTCAGCAACCCCAAAAACAAGTGATAAGCATGGTCTTATCAAAATAAGCAGTTTTTTTGCGGAGTTGTATTATGGATTCCACTTGGATCAATGCATTGCTGGATAGTGGTGAAGATTTTTATGGAGCTGATGTAGATCATATCTCTGGTGTATACAGGACACATGGTGAATGTGTTACCGAGTTGTGCAAAGCAAAACATTGTACCGATCGTCAAGGATGAAATTCGGCTGCCCGCAATAAACAAGTTCCGATTCGTCGGTTATTGGAAAAATGGTAATTCGGAGTTCGCATGTCTGTGCCATGCCAAAATAAATGACTGAGAACTACGTTCAAAAGAAATCACAGATAATCAACTTCCATAATTCAACGATATGTAGCGCGGGCGAAATGGTGGAGACCTATCGGCATTTCGGCGTTGAATGCGTTTGTGATATCCACCGATCTGAATCTACTTTAGAACTACATCAAAAAGAACTTTCGCAGACGAATATTTCAGATCGAACCTAGCCATTCATTTGAGCCAACGCAGGTGGGTGAGCGAGAACACACGCAGGGAAGAGAATCTCATTGACGGTAGTAAATAAAATTCGAGAAATTCTAATCCCACCACAACAGCTGTCGAAAAAACCTGCGTCATTGCAACGTAGCTTGGGGCATCAGATTCCCTCGGCGGAATGCCAATATAAAAATATTCTGTCGAATGTGAAAAATTAGATTGTCCCGAGCACCGTTTCGTTATATTTGAAAAATGAGAGGCGCAATGATTTCTTTATTTTATCAGTTTTCCTTTTGTTATTCAACACTGCATCAATAAAAGTGAAAGTAAATACTAAAAAAAAGATTTCATCTAATTATTTTACATCGTGTCAGAAAATCACAAAAGAATGTAAAAATCCTTTTTTCTATTTGATATTGAAATTTTTGGTTTTGTGTCACATTGATACATAAACGGCTCTTTCGTAACTAACATTTCATCTACCGATAGTGTGAACGCACTCAATTTTTCAATTTGCATCAAAATTTTGCTAACTATGACCGATCAAAATCAACTATATTGCGCCGATAATCGAAAAAGGTGCTGTGAAAAATCCACCGAACGAAGTATCGATGTTTCCGAAAATCGCTATTGACGTTTAAGACTTTAGTAATTAGTTAGTAAAATTATAAGTTTTGTTTGCTATCGGAAAGTAGAAATGCACACAAAACCAAGTAAGAAATAGCGTATGTTCGGGTACAAACGTAGGTGCGTGGGTTTGGGGCCATTACCAACATACATCTATGTTTAAATCTATAATTTTTGTATTGTACCGTTATATAAGAGGCTGGCATTGTTTTTGTACGATTTTACTATTTTCGACTTGAAATGCAAAGTGTACAAAAAATTTGGTGGAGGTTGATTGCATCGTTTTAAGATAAGAGTAACGATTATACCTATTTGCGTGAAAGTGGGCGGTGGCACGCCTATTAGCAAATTTTTTTTTATTCCGCAATCTTTAATTCTATTTTTCTACACATTAAATTTCAGCAAATTTTCTCTAGTATTTACGTAAATATCGCGTTTTTTTGATTTTTGAAAATTACAATTATATGAGAGGTGGGCGTAATTTTGGTCCATCTTTAAATGTTTGAAATTTTGTTTACTGACTCCAAATGTGATGTGTACGAGTATATCAAATTTAGTGGACTTTGGTAGCATGATTTCGGTTTCATTGGTGGGGCCACGCCCGTTTCCAAATTTTTTTCATTCAGTTTTTTTTTTGAGTACAGCCACATCCTTCATATTAAATTTGAGCGCATTGTCTTCAATGCTGACTTAAGCATCGCTTTTTTTTTGTTTTTGTAAATTACCGTTATATGAGAGATGGGCGGGATTTTGGTTCGATTTTAAATTATTCAAAATTTTGCTTTCTGACTTGAAATGGAATTTGTGTAATAAAGTTGGTAGATTATCGGAGATATAGGTTTTTCTTATATACTGGGCGGGGCCACGCCCATTTTCCGAAACGCACAAAAATTTACACGCGTATTATTTTTATCCGAGATATCGCTATATTTTTATCTGATTTCGCACATCTGCAATACCAAAGCTCAATATTAACTCGAGTTATCCGACCCATGGAAGGACGAACGCGCGGATAGACATGGCTTCATTAATTTCGCTGCTATTTCTAAAAATTATGTTATATAAATGTTTATATATATATATATATATATATATATATATCGGTTGCTTTATGCTCTTCAAACGACCGTCAGGTAAACAAAGTTGTAATACCTTTTGCACGAAATATTTTTGTAGAACATTTAAACCCATTGTTGAAAAATATATCTATCTATTTCAATGTGATACTGTAGCAAATAACAACTTGCTATACATTTACTTATGTTTTTAGAATCAACTAGTTTTAGGATTGATGTCATTTTGTTTTATGAAAATTTTTTCAGATTAAAACATATTCTCAATAAAGCGTTTTGTTCAATAGGTTATGGGCCCAGACACGACGGTCCTGTGGCTTTAAGATTTGTTTTTTGTCGGTAACTTGAGAGTAAGGCAGCTTAGTGTGCGATCACCATGAGTTCCATGTACCAGATTGAGAAATTGGATGAAGGAAATTATGATTCCTGGAGCATTCAAATGCGCAGCGTGTTGGTGCATGCAGAGGCGTGGAAGGTGATGGACGGACAGCGGACAGCAGCTGAAGGTGCTAGATGGGATGCTCTCGATGAAAAAGCATTGGCAATGATTACGTTAAGCGTAAAATCGTCGCAGTTGTGCTACCTGAAGAACTGCACGTCTGCATCAAATGCCTGGAAAAAGCTCAAAGATGTGCATCAACCCAGTGGACCGGTAAGAAAGGTCTCACTTTATAAGCAATTGCTTGGTTTGCGGATGATAGAAGGTGACGCTATGTGTAGCTATATAAATAAATTTTGTTCAACGATAGACAAGCTATCAGAGGTAGAGATTAAGCTAAGCGAGGAGCTAGCAGTTATAATATTGTTGTCAAGCTTGCCTAAGCAGTACGAGAACTTTGTAATAGCTATGGAAACACGAGACAGTTTACCTACTTTAGATGTGTTAAAAATTAAGCTACTGGAAGAAGGAGAGCGCAGAGGCGCAGAATCCAAAGGTGCACATTGTAACGAACAACAGGCGTTTCATGCAAATACAAAGTCGGTACGGAAAAAGAATGTAGATAAGAAAGATATTGAATGTTATAGATGCGGGCAGCATGGTCACTATAGAAATCAATGCAAAAATAAAGTAAAAGAAACATCGAACAAGACGCAGCAACCGCAACGATCTTTTACAGTCCTAGCAGCAGCAGATGTGGGGGATCTAGAAGTTTCAAGCTGGTGTCTGGATAGCGGCGCAACAGCACATATGAGCTGCGTGCGTAATATTTTCACGAATTATGTTTCCCAGGAAGAGGATGTTGTATTAGCTGACAATAACGTTATACGTGCGGAAGGCAGAGGTGACGTCATACTTCAAACCGATTTGTGTGAACTGAAATTGGAGAATGTTTTGCATGTCCCAGGAATGAAGGGGAACTTTGTTTCAGTTAGTCGAGCTGTAGAACGCGGTTGTACAGTAAGTTTCAACAATAAATATGCCATTGTGAGCCAGAAAGGCAAGCAGATTTTGAAAGCAGAGAAGCAAAACAAGCTATTTGTGTTTGAGAGCAGAAGCAACAAATGTTTTGGTGCAACTCAATGCAGTGCAGCATTGTGGCATAACAGATATGGTCATTTAAATTATGGCAGTCTTATGAATCTCGCGAAAAGTATTATGGTGCGGGGTATAGAAAATGTGGATTTTTCAGACAAGGTGCCATGTCGGACGTGTATGAAGAGCAAGATACATACTCAGCCGTTCCCATCAGCATCGGAAAATCGGGCAAAGCAGTTGTTGGAGTTGATACATACTGACGTATGTGGCCCGTTTGAGAAGCGTTCTCTTGGTGGTTCGGCTTATTTCTTAACTTTCATAGATGATATGTCTCGACGCATTTTCACATTTTTTCTTAAGTCAAAAGACGAAGTCTTTGAAAAATTTGTGGCGTTCAAAACTATAGTAGAGCGTCAGACTGGACACAAAATTAAAGCATTACGTAGTGACAATGGTTGGGAGTACATCAATAAGCAGTTTGACAATTTTTTGAAGAAAAATGGTATAGTTCGTCAACTTACGGTGCCGTACAGTCCTCAACAGAACGGGGTCGCAGAACGAGCAAATCGCACTCTTGTTGAGATGGCAAGAAGTATGCTTGTGCATTCTAATATGCCTGAGTTTCTTTGGGCAGAGGCATTGCAGACAGCGTGTTATATTCGCAACAGATCACCAACAGCAGCCTTGGTTGGTATGACACCGTTTGAAGCGTGGACTGGCAGAAAACCCAATGTGCAGAATATGCGTACATTCGGGTCAGTGGCAATTGGTTTGGACAAGACACGTCACAGTAAATTTCAGGCGAGAGGAAAAGAGTATCGCCTGGTAGGGTACTCATTGGTATCAAAAGCGTACAGGCTCTATGACAAGGAAAAACATCAGATTGTCGAAAAACGTGATGTTTTATTTGATGAACGTTTCGACGAAGCTCATCTTGATGACCAGATCGTGTTTGATTTATTACCAGAAAACTCACCAGCTGATGCATCGGTGCGTGATACAGTGAAGCTTATTTCAAGTATTGATAATGATAAGCAGCAAAAAGATACGTTCAGCGACAACGATATGGGGAGCGATGAATATGCTAGTGCAGAAGAATCAGACCTGGAGCAGAAACAGGTTTTGAAGATCGGACCCGGTAGGCCAAAACTGATTCGAACCGGAATGCCAGGGCGTCCGAAGAAGAGCTACAATGTAATACACGCAGTACAAGCGGAAGAGATACCGTTGCCGCAAACGTTTAAGGAAGCAAGGAGCAGTAAGCATGCTTCGTATTGGCAGACAGCCATGGACGCAGAATATAAGGCACTGGTGGCAAATGGTACGTGGACGCAGACAGACTTACCTAAGGGCCAGCAGGTAATTGGTTGCAAATGGGTTTATACAGTCAAGAGGAACAAAGCTGGCGCTGTTGAACGCTATAAAGCTCGTTTGGTAGCCAAGGGATGTGCGCAGAAGTTTGGCGTAAATTATAAAGAAACGTTTTCACCGGTGTGTCGGTATGAAACGATACGTCTGGTTCTTGCCCTGTCTGTTGAGCTGAAGCTATACTTACATCAAATGGACGTGTGCACGGCTTATCTAAACAGCGAGTTAAAAGATGTAGTGTATATGAAGCAGCCAGAGGGATATGTAGAAAAGACCAATGGCGAAAAAGTATTGAGGCTCAACAAAGCAATATATGGCTTGAAACAAGCTGGAAGGGAGTGGAACTTCAAACTGAATGCAGCACTAAGTGAAATTGGTTTCATTCAGTGTCAGAATGAGCCATGCTTGTATAAGCAGGATATAAAAGGTAACCTTTGTTTGGTACTAATTTATGTAGATGACATACTTATAGCGTGCCAAAAGGAGACAGATTTGATACGAATCAAATCACTGATTTCGACAAAATTTGAATGCGTTGATAAGGGCCCGTTGCAGATGTTTTTGGGTATGCATATTCAGCGCGATGGCGATATAGGCAACATATCGATGAACCAGTCCCTTTATATCAAAGATATGTTACAACGCCACAGCATGGAGCAGTGTAGAGTTTCCACAACTCCATTAGACAAAGGATTTCAAGTAGCTTGCGAAAGTGAAAAATGTGTGATTGAAGATCCCATGACATATCAGTCAGCAATCGGAGAGTTAATGTGGCTAGCTTTAATTTCAAGACCTGATATCTACCACTCGGTTGTGAAGTTGGCACAAAGAAATAACAATCCACATAGTGAACATGTCACAGGTGTGAAGCATATAATGCGGTATCTAGCAGCTACAAAAGATTTAAAGTTGAACTACCGTGCATGTGGACAGGTGCTTGAAGGTTTCGTAGACGCAGATTGGGGTAGCGATATAAGCAATCGCAGATCTTATACTGGATATGTGTTTTTCCTGGCTGGTGGACCCATTTCGTGGAAGTCGGAGAAGCAAGGATGCGTGGCATTAAGCAGCACGGAGGCCGAATACATGGCATTATCATCAGCAGCGAAGGAAGCATTGCATTTGAGACGTCTAATGATTGAAATTGGCTGTGGTAAAGCTGATACACCCATTGTCCTGTATGACGACAATCTTAGCGCCCAAAATCTGGCAAAGAATCCAGTTTATCATGCAAGATCAAAGCACATTGATATCAGGCATCACTTCGTCCGAGAGGTTGTTCAGAATGGCGATGTGGAAATAAAATATCTTCCAACTGAAAATATGATAGCGGATGTTCTAACAAAAAATCTGTCGAAAACAAAGCACTGTCATTTTGTGAAATTAATGAGTTTAAATTAAATAATAGAAAAAGTTTAATGTAAACAGTCTCACATTGAGGAAGGGTGTTGAAAAATATATCTATCTATTTCAATGTGATACTGTAGCAAATAACAACTTGCTATACATTTACTTATGTTTTTAGAATCAACTAGTTTTAGGATTGATGTCATTTTGTTTTATGAAAATTTTTTCAGATTAAAACATATTCTCAATAAAGCGTTTTGTTCAATACCCATTAATTCCCACTTTTCATTTTGGTTTACCCTTTTTTTCTGCGATCTCCACAAAAAACAAATTCAGGTACTTTATATTCCATTTTCATTGCAATATATGCAGTTTTATTTATTTTTCTTTGTATAAAGATTTTGTTTGAGAAGTTTCTTAGTGAAATTTACGGAAGAATAATTTCCTAGAACACCTTAATACTCCAAAGACTTTGTCCATTTGTTATTACGTAAATATTTTATGAAATTGATATAAGGCATAAATGTAAACAAATAAATATTGAATATACGTTTATATTTATCAGAATTTAATAATAGAGAACAACAAAATTTATACGACCTTCAGTTCGAGTTGGTTTTGAACTAGAATTCGTATTAAACCAAAGTTGAGAAGATGCACTACACACATACTTTTATCTAATAGTTTCTAATGCCAAAAAGTTGTTTAGCTTTTTTTTTTTGTTTTGTTCAAATATAAACTGTAGTAACTTGATAGACACTCTGACAATCGTCAACTAGCCACAGAAGAAATTTCTTTACTTGCTGGGAACTTTTTAATTTAAGTGTCACACAACTGCAGACAGATGTTGCCAACTTCCACTGGAGGAAGAGTTGCAAAGATAAAATTATTCTTGGTTTCCTTTTAGATTAAAATTTGTCACGAATACCACAAATAATTTCCCAATGTTGTACATTTTTACAACTCTAAATATGTACATAGCCCCAACAGTTTTACTCTTTTTATCGTTATCGGAAAGCAACTTTATTTTCTTCTTTTTTCGTTTTTATATTTGCTTGCAACAAGGCCAAAAATGCTGAATAGTTAGTATTGAATTTAACTGACTTGTATTACTTTTCGGAAATATTAAAACTAAACTTTGGTACCACAATTGAAAATTCATGGGAATTTTGCAACACTGTTTTAAATTAGAAAAATTCTTCTACAAGTTTATGCCTAACATTTAAAAAAATTAGCTATTGAATTATTTCACCTGCCATGCCAAATAAAATTATTTTTAATTTATGTATATAGTTAATTTGTCACAGAGTAGGCGGTCTCTTGTGAAGACTGTGAAATTCATAACAGTTCGATTTCGCCGATTTTAATTTAGCGATTACCGACATTTTCTGTGTAGTTATCTGTTATTATCTACATATATCTGAATATAAAAATGTTGCCGTTTTCTTTGTAATAATTTGGCTCAAAAACCGATGGGCCGCTTTCAATTAAACTTGGGCAGTGTATTCCTTAGACCTAGGCTTATTTTAATTCATTAGGTGGCGCATGAGTCGAGATTTTAAGAAAATGCGTATTTATGATCTGCTGTGATGACATTATAAAGGTATGGTACAATATGAAATCGTTTGATGAAAAATAAATAAATGCGCTAGGTGGTGTTAGAGGCGAGTTATTCAGAAATTTTTTGTTTGTCATCCGATTTTAAAAAAATTAGAAAAGTATAATGGGGTGCGACGTAATATATTATTTATTAAAATTGGATCCCCTAGGTGTCGCAAGAATCAAGTTATCTAGAAAATATATTATATAATCTTATGCAGATCATATTTGCAAGGCATGGCGCTACTGCATCAAAAAATACTTAAAAAAATGAATATGCTAGGTGGCGCCAGAGGCGAGTTAATTACAAAATCGCTATTTATGAATAAAGGCGTTTAATGGAGGTGGGAAGAGAAATATTTTTATGTAGAATGGACGCGCTAGATGGCGCTCGAGGCCAATCTCTTTTGATCCGATTTTGATGAAATTATAAATGGATGATGGGTGTGCGACGAGAAGTACTTCTACTTCTAAACGAATCCGCTAGATGGCACTGGAGTAGAAAAGCCGTATCTTTGGTCCAATACTGCTGATGCTGGAAAAGTATGCTGCAAATGCGATTATAAGTCATATGACATTTAAATCTACATAAGAATGAACACTGTATGATTATCTTATAACGGGTCTTGCAATAGGGACGCTACAAAAGTAGACCGATAGTGACAGCAAACGACGCCATATTTTTCGAGCTCTTTTGACATTTCTCTCCAGTAAGGTTTGCCATTTCATCATGGAAAGATATATGATCCAACAACGAGTCGAAATTATTAAAATCTACTACCGAAATTCGGAGTCATATTGGAGTCGGCCTCAACTTTAAGAGCGCTACGTCCAATTTATGGTCGTTGTCATTTCTGGCTGAATGGCTTCGTCAATAAGCAAAATATGCGTTATTGGACAGGCAGCAATCCACACGTACTCCATGAGTCAACATTAGATGGCTCTGTAGTTGAAATTTCCGGAGAATCCTTGTTTATGATTCGGCTAAGTTCAAATCTAACAAGCTTTGTGCAGTTGAAAGCAGTGCCTCTTAGTCATGGTCGAGATAAAATTTACCCGTTTTTTGCTCAACACTGAATAAATTGTATAACATTTTTTGAAGTTGTAATATTTAAGTTAACTTAATAATTAAAATAAATTTAAGCAAATGGCAACCCATTCGTTGTACAGGAAGTTTTCCATCGTGATTTTGTATTATTCCCCATTGAAATGACAATAAAAAGACGAATTGATTATGATTTAAAAAAAATTTATTTTGAAAGTTGGATTTTGGAGCCGTCCTATATATAGGACATTGGGCACATGGTATGCTATGACATCATGGAAATTATTTCCTGTGATATGTAACAAAACATTTTACATGTAATCCTATATTACATTTTTCGCACCTTGTTGTTGCCTTTTGATGGCAAGCGCCACACCTGGTTTGTTTATCTTGTGGAATTACCAAATGATCCATTCGATCATACCGCAAATCTTCGATGGAACTTTGTGAAGGGCGTCCTTTTTGATAGACATTACCTCTTTTATTTTGGGTGAGCAAAGTTGTCGCAATACTTCTTCTGAAAGATAATTGATCCATTGTTCCACCATTATGTTTATGTATCTGCCAGGCATTTTGAACAGCCATATCCACACAATGAGTTATGAGGGGAAAATACCATTTCTTACTTCTTATGGCAGTGCGGTAAAGACTAATATTTTGGTCTGAACGGTCAACCCCTCCCATGCTCTTATTGTAATATTTTACGACACATGGTTGTTCAACTTGTATGTACTTCTTTTCCTTTTGGGAGTAACGCCTGACCAAATTTGTGGGATTCACTCCGATTGCATTGGAACAAAAGGTCACGATATTATTGTCGTTCCACTTTATGAATATTATGTTGCTATCAGCAATTTTGATGTAATCGTAACTACCACGAGCACTTTTCTTCATATTCTTAGAATCAGTTAAAGTGCTTCCAGGAATACGATTCTCCCTCATTGTGCCCGTGCCGAAAATCTGTTTATTGGTAAGTTGTTCAAGTAGAGGGATTGAAGAAAAAAAATTATCAAAATACAAATGAAAATGTTGGTCGTTCCATTTTGACCTCAAAACGTCAGCATATTCTAGCACTACAGACGTTCCAACACCAAGGTCCTTATAAATTTCACTGATATTTGTGGAAGCACCTTGATAAGGTTCGAACCAGTTTATATAGCCTTGCCGAGTCGTACCAACCCACAGCTTGTAACCGTAGCGTATTGGTTTGCCATGGATATACTGCTTACAGCCGTGCCTTCCTGTATAAGGAACCATGGCTTCATCTACGCTATGATTTTCTTCAGTATATGCAGCTTCCATAAATTTTTTATTCAAGTGTGCAAACAATGGTCTTACTTTGGAAAATTTGTCAGACTGGTCTAAAGAATTGTTATCATTACAATGTATGTTGGAGATTATAAACTCGAATTTGTTTCTTGATATAGCTTCACAAACCAATTCGTTGCTGCAATCTTTCGAGCGTTCCCAGAACATTCTTCTTCTGGGGATTGGAATGTATCCACTAATAAGCAGTACTCCAATGAAACATTTCATTTCAAATATATCCACCTGCTGTGCTCTATTTCTTTGAGCTGCATACCTATTTGTCTCTCTTGTCAATATTTCAAATACCTCATCGTCAAATATTGAGTAAAAAAGAGCAGTAGGTGAATGAGGAGTAGGTGAATGAGTAGGTGAATGAGGAGCTTCATCAGTGTTTATAAACTCAGCATCTGCGCTAAAAACGTCTTCCTTCACGTAGTGATATTGTTTTCTTTTTTTACGATTCTTTTTCTTCTTTTGAGACTTTTTTACTTCAGACAATGGTATGTCATCATCAGAATCCCATTGATCATGCACATTGTATTTCGAAAATACTTCAACGCCGCTGTTAATTTGTGAAGCTGGTAAATTATTTATATCAACATTATCTTCCTCGCCGGAATCCTCGTCGGTAACGTCTGCATTTGCATTTGTTGGTGGGAATAGTGCTATGGTATCAAAATCTGTACTATCATCCTCCAAAAGGGCCAAAGCTTCATGTAGAGAAAATCCCCTGAAAATATATATGTAGTATATTATGTGCCCAATGTCCTACATGTAGGACACCACATTTTACGCTAATACAACAACTTCACTATAACACCAACAAACTTTTTCTATGTTTATAACAGTGGACGAATATTTCAAATATGCGAACTAAGACAAAAAACATTGATTTTTTATATTTGAATTAGCTAATTTTTACTTACCGTGCAAGGGTACCATAAAATTCCGACATTTTGAAAAAAGCACAAATTTGTAAATTAATTTCGCAGAAATGGTAGAGAAAACTAACCAAAACGAACTGTCGCCAGCAAGGTAGAGACAAAAACTAAGCAAATAAGTAAAATTAGCGGTTCTCGACAGTCCGTTACTCTTTATGTAAACAACTGAGTAGGTGGACTATATATAGGACATTGGGCATATCTGGGCTAAAAGTATTTTGCAAACTAAGCTTTCCCTAAATTTTTTTTCAGGAATCCTAAATTGTAATATTTCGCTAATTGTGTAAATTTAATTCAAATATTTAAACACGTGGCAACGCTGTTCAGTAAAGTTTTAGATATATGTATGTTTTAAACTCTTTTCTTTCCATACTAATATGCGTAAATCTCAGCATTGCTTAGATCTAAGAAACCAACTAGCTGCCAGACTAAATATTATCAAATTCTTAACATCAAAAAAACCCCAAATTCAAACTATGGTCTGCCAATCTACGGGTGGTGTGCCAAAAGCAACATCCAAAAGCTAAATTCACCATACCACACGGCAGTGCGTCGCAGTCTTAACGCGTTCCCAACTTCGCCAACAAGAACCATACTATTCGAAGCCGGATTTACCTCCTTGGAAGAAAGGAGTTGCCCCGCTTAATAAACACAACAAATTCTGTTCTATTTAATTGTTTTAAAAAAGTTTTTAGCCACAAGCGGCGGTCCAAACAATTTGCCACCGTACGACGCTGTGTAACATTCTGCAAAAAATTGGGTATTGAGCCGCAAAAAACTTGTAACAAGACACCACGTTATCCCTGGTGGACCTTTGATAAATCAACTATTAACATGTGCCTCCACCAGCATAAAAAGTCCACAACTAGTCCTGAAGTATACAGATGTCTATTTCGCGAACAGTTTTCAAAGTATACTCAAGAAAACTGGAAATTTATTTACACAGATGATTCTCAAACTAACAATACTACCACGATCATGCGATTAAAAACAAAGGGAAATTCGTTATATGCACAGACAGTTTATCGTGTTTGCAAGGAATCCTAAGCGTAAACAATCCCAGCAGTATAATCCAAAGCATTAAAGCAGTACTTCATACTCATAACAAAAATATCAACCTGTTGTGGGTTCCGGGACATACTGGGATTGAAGGCAATGAGGCAGCAGATGAAGCAGCAAAACAAATGTACGAACTACCATGTCTTACTTTTGCCACATCCGAAAATCACGACCTAAATTCTCATCCAGATACATCAAACTTAAACCAACAGTACAAAAACCTCGTTTTCCAAGCGACAACACTCGAAGCCAAACTTCTACTTTTATACGGTTACGCATTGGGCACACTCTATTGACACACCAACACCTCCTGACAGGGAAACCCAAAAACACATGTCCATAGTGCGGATCAGATTCCACAATAGACCACCTCCTAGACGAATGCCGAAGTCTCCAAGACCACAGGATCGAAACCTTCAAGGACTCTAAACCGACTGTACTTCTTGGCAAACCCTCGACAGAAAATATTAACAAAAGATATAACTTTTTGAAACTATGCAGTTCATTAAACCACATTTGATTTCAAAACCAGATTTACACAAAACAGAAATAATGTAATACACACCTAATGATAGAGTCGTAAGCCCTGGCAGCTAGTACTCATTTTGATATTTAGATATAAGCTTTTTGATATATCTAATAAATAATAATAATAATAATTAATTGTAGAACTAGGTGGTAACCCTCTTCAACAATGTTTTCATATAAACTTTCATTTATTTTATTAATTTATTTATATCAGACCTGTTAAATTTCAAGTACAATTAGTACTCAATACAAATACTTTTTAAAGCACTTATAATGAATACGTAATTTTTTTCTAGCTGAATTGAAATTAGGACTCGAGTACAAGTATTTTTAATTGGAAAATATTTGGAAATACCATCAAGTACTGAAAGTAATCGAAAGTACTCGAAAATACTCGCTAAAAGAATTGCAATCCATTTCCAAGTACTTCAAAGTAATTGAAAGTAATTGAAAGTACTTGGAAAAGGATTGCAATTATTTAAGCGAGTATTTTCGAGTACTTTCAGTATTTGATGGTATTTCCAAATATTTTCCAATTACAAGTACTTGTACTCGAGTAGTAATTGATACAAATGTAATGTACTTGAAAAGTATTGAGTACTTCTCTGGAAAGCCAAAGTCCTTAAATTGCTACTTAGTACGAGTAGTACTCATGACTTAACAGGTATGATTTATATCTAGTTTTAAAACAGGTTACCGCTAATGGAATATTTTTTTAAGTGTGCTTATTTTTTGAAACAGGTGGCAACTTAAAAAAAAAATATCTTATCTAAATGACAATCCACTTTATAAGTTATTTATACGTCGTATTCAAAGCGTGAAGATCTAATAAAAGTTGGCATTAAACTTATTTTTTTACGTGACGGTTCTCAAGCCCAGCGTTCAACCAAATCCTGGGGTGTTTTTTTGTAAGGACACATTTGTATTATCTGCCTGTTAATCACAGCCTTTCCCCACTTCCGTGGACTTCTATACACGGAATCACCCTACATATATATTAATTGCTAAAATTTAGCACGGACATGAAAATCGTTTATTAGTTAGAGACATTCGGGCACGCTTCAGTTACTTCCATTATCAAAAAGGCTTTATCCTCTTATCTCTTCTCCTACCCTTTCTTCTGCTGCAACGTCCTTCAAGTGATATAACGTCTACAAGTTAACTAATAACGAGCAAAAAAAAAGCTTTCCAAACTTTTAAGTTGCCCACATTTTTGTTTTTTAGTTACGACTTTAAGGCCACGCATAGGGCCAAAAACTTGCAATTCAACAAATTTGTCACTTCAAATAGATAGAACGATTTTCATTTGACCAAAAACATGCTAACCTTTGTAATGATCTTTGTGTGCGTTTACTTAGGCAAATAAAATTGCTTGTACTAGCAATTATAAAACATTTTTAATTACGCGTGGATTTCATTTTCAGCCTTTCATTCGTATAGTTGCCGCTATTGGATGATTTTTCTTATATTCGTTTTACTTCATTGCACATTTTATTAAACTTTTACTTTTCTAGTTAAGTGGGAGACTCAATCTCGAAAGTTTATGAACTTTTTCTCATCCCTTTGGTAATCTTGCATTCAAGCATGATTTTTGTTAAGTGCATAAAGTGTGCATATCTAGATATGTGTTGCAACTCAATTAGCTCAGTAAATTGCACGCCGCAACGTGAACGGAGTGGGGTATTCAGAAATAGCAGTTTAAAACGATACCTTAAAATTTGCACCATTTCTTCTATCCTTTGAAATGCGCACACTTTATGTGCATGAAAAATGGTTTCCTTTCAATTTAAAGTAAAAGTAAATTAGCCATAAGACCTTTAAACGTTATATTTATTGTACACATACTGAAATTAAATAAAATTTTCCGAATGAAGAAGAAACGGGTGGCGGAAGGTTAAACCTCAATGAGATACCTCAGCGTTTGCGATTGACACTTATTTCTAAAGGATAACAGCAGACTTTTGAATTAAAATTATAGGTTGTTGGAAATAATTCGAACTTGTGAAAGCAACACGGACTCCTTTTTGGTCATTCCAGCGAAGCTGGTGATTTAATTTCTCAAACAACTGGTCACCCTTTTCGAAACCAAACTTTCTGTTTTAACTAACTTTAACCGATTTAAACCCGACAATGTTTGGAGCCTCCACAGAAAAAAATAGTGTAATATCTGAAGACTCCGTGGTAAAATTTAGAGATTGTTCGCCGAAATTTCCAGAGGAACTGGCGTGCTAGGTTATGTGCTAACGCATCACTGGAAGTTGGAGGTATACAAAAAAAAACAGTAATTGCAAGAAAAACTCCAATAGAATCGTATAAACTTACTTTATTATTCAAAAAACATTGAAATTCATGTGGGAATATAAAAAAGTAAGCAGAACAGAAATAACATGGCCTCATCCTAGAGAGCTGGGCACTCACACTATAGGTGTCCGACTGTGTCTCTGGAGCCCGGGGTCCTCACTGCTGCTATAGAACCTGTTTTAGCCCGCAGCCAGTTCTTTCGTCATGCACTCCCTGTGCTGACTGCTGTGAGTTTGTAGGTATTTTCTCATTCCCGGTTTTAGGCGAATCATAGGACACCAAAAATTGCATGGTAATCCTATACGATCCTGTACGGTTGCAACTATATTTAGCTTTTGAATAGTAAAATTCGGCAATTCTGCTTTCGAACTCTCTAAGCGAGCCACCCGTGTCCACCGCGTGGACCCCGCTCAATGCAGCGAAACACCTTACCAGTTCATCCGCTGATCCCCTATATGTCCCTATGACTTAATATCTAATACTACCCAAATCTTTTCGATCTTGTTGTTTTAGAAGCTTTTAATGGAATGCTTTTAATCACCGTGTATGTAGCGTCTTAACGAAAGGAGCAACAAGCTTTTCGTTATGGTGTGGTCCAAAGAGTCGTAGTTGTTTATCAATTTGGTTTCTTTTGCCAATGGGAATGTGAGGCAAATAATTCGATAGCATCGAAGCGACTGAAATATCATTCCGTCGTAGCACGCATCGACCACCCCTTTGGTTTTTGGCTCATCTTGATTCATTCAAATGCCATACGGTTGTGGCGAATAGTGTCAGTCACAAAAAAGCCCAAATTATCGAGACGAGCAATCAGTAATTGTAAACTCAAGAATACAACTGCTGCGCATTGAAACCTTAGGGGACTTTAGGGGAACAAAATCACTACGAAAAGTTAGATTTTTAAAGTTGACACGCCTTCATTAAAAATTCAGTAACTTCTTCATCAATAAAAAATTTTAAAAGTTGACATGGATTGCATGCGCCTAAACATTCGAATAATTTCCATTGTTTTGCAGCAGTTACATCAACAGAACTTTTAACGAATATTTTATTACACTTCGGCTTTTGTGTGACAAATATTGGTGTGCCCGGTAGTTAATATTTGAAATTAATTAATCAATATCTGTTAGTAGAGAGATGTCATTCTAGTGCCGTGCATCTTGAATCTCGTCATCCATATCTTCACTATCACTTCTATGGTCTACTATGCATGGTGGGAAAGCAACGGCTTTAATTGCGTCACCATTTCGTATTTATTGTGCTAGTTTGACAACCGAATTTGAATTATTAATATTTCTGCGATTTCTCACTGGATAAAAAACTTTCGACGGGAATCTTTCAATTGACGTAGTCAATGAGTACTTGTTAATCTCAGTAAGCTAAATTTTGTTTTTAAATTCAAGAGCTCCACGCAGCGTTTATGAGAAAGACGTGTTCGAATGCTCTCTAACCAAATCTCTTCCGCTTATCTAGCAAGGCTGGAAATCTATTGAAGAAACACATCCTTGCAGAAAAATCTGCTTCTAAGCTGAGACGATTTATAAAATTTTGCGAAATACGTTGGGTCAAGCATCTGGCGGCACTCAGTTGGTTTCATGATGCACTGGAATTCATTTGTTTGGCGCTATACGAAATGAATGAGTTGAAGTCTGATGAGTCACAACCTAATGCCTTGCTTGCGTCCATTTGAACGCCACAATTTATCATTATAGTGACAACGCTGGAATCTATCTTGCCTTTGACGAAAAATCTGAGCCAAAATCTACAGAAAGAATATTGTGACTTGGGATGTTGCATCGGCTTTTCAAGCCAAGTTATCGAAGCTGACGACAGATTCAATAATTTTTTAATCAACAGCTCCATGTGCAGTTGCTATTGAAACGGAGTCAGTAGTTCCTCGATGAGCAGGCCAATTACACTGGAAATGCTCACGAATATTATCTGCAGGCCATTTTCTTCCTATTTTGGGATCAGTATCTAACAGAGATGGGCACACTGCATTATATATTTACTGTATTGCAAGCAGCAGTGATCTGTAATAAAACGGGCACAAATTACTTCACTTAAACCAAGTGCATCCACACTTGCCATACCTGCTTTGTGTTGACAGCTCTGAGCCACAGGGTTGCTTCGTTCTTTGATCAAAACAATAAATTTGAGAGATTGTGTACATTTTTAATATACATATATCGATTTTATTCTGATAATATATTTTTGTTTAATTTACGATCATGAAAGGAAGCTTCTAGAGGCAGTGATCATCAGAAAACAGTTGACTGAAAAGTTAATAAATCAAAATGCGACGCATTTTGGTTATGGGAGAAAACATTTTTCGATTATTATCGATAAAATTTAGAGACGTGTTCGAATTTTGTTCGTGATTTCGTTTTTGATTTATAATAAACTGCCTCATTTTATGATAAAATGCCTCATTTTATCTAAGTTCATTAACAGTTTTTATAAGGCTAAATTACTAAGTTTCCTTGTAACTTCCTCATAAATTAAGAATGAATCATATATTATGGTAGTGTGCCGGCGCTTTAACATTTTATTGGTAATGAAATAAAAGTTGCAAAACGAGTAAACTTTTAGTGATTACTGAAAGAAAAATCATTAAATATATATTTTTTAAATAAGATTACTGAAAGGAATTTCAGAAAAAAAACTAAGAATGTTATCTGATTTGCGTTATCAGTGAAATGTTTTGAATGGAATGGTGGTAGGTTGGAAATCCGAAACCAGGTTTCCAAGCTCTCAGGCATCGTTTTACAATTCAATTAAGGTCTGATAAAGATGAAGGGGATGAAGGTTAGGGTAAAAGAAAAGGGAAAACCATGGGAATGGAAAAAGCTTGCACTTATGTGAGTGCCTGGGCACTGCGGTGTTCCAGGTAACAAATCGGCCGACGAATTGGCTAATTGCAGCTCTTTGGCAGACCCCATTGGACTGCAGCCAATTATAAGGCCAAGCGTAACATGGACGTTCAGGTACCTCGCGGATGTCATGAATAAAATGCAAGAGAACCGTTGGTGGCACTACCGACAACCAAGTGGTTCCTGAAAAACCCCGCCGGGTTAGTGGCGAAATGCCTACTTAGACAGAGAAGGATGTAGCAAAATATGAGCAATAGGAAAAAGACATGCACACCATAGGCATCATAGACGGTCCGATGTGCACATTTTGCCTTAGAGATGAGGATAGCATGGATCGTTTCCTCTGTATCCATCCTGCATTTTCTAGGGTGGAATTTTATAAGCACATACATCGATTTCAGTAACAGTTGCAACAAGCGAACGATCATTTTCAAATTATAAGATAATTAATAATCTACATATCTACGCAGCAGGACTGGAGCGATGGAAAGGATTAGCGCTACTCAATAGTGGAAAGGCATTGTATATTCTGGCAATGAGAAAAGGAGAATGGACATGTGTAACTCCATTTTTTTTTCAAATTTTTGTTTTTTTTATATAAATGTATATTAAAATATTTATTAGTTAAAAATAATGCAACTATTCTTAAACATTTCAATTTCTATTAATTCAAATTACATTAGTCGTAATTTTGGTATATTCCAATTTTTCAATTTGAACAGCCAAACCCACCATTCCCTCAACAATATTTTCTGGACCCGTCTCTGTTAGTTCTACATACATTTACACTGCACGAATAATTAGGTAATTTCTTCTCATAGAGAAATAATACAATTCCAGCTTTACAAATTAATTTCAAACAAGCTGGTCATTCACAACATACAATA
Source organism: Anomoia purmunda (assembly GCA_951828415.1). Lineage (NCBI taxonomy): Eukaryota > Metazoa > Arthropoda > Insecta > Diptera > Tephritidae > Anomoia > Anomoia purmunda. The sequence continues at coordinate 13,741,795 of OX639995.1, read as the reverse complement.
TCCTCCGCAACTCTACTTTTGCATTGGCATAAAACTACAAGCAGAGCACTGCTAACCTACTCTACATATCTACATACCTTCCTTCTCTACACCCACTGTTCAACTAATATGGCCCCCGAATACAGCACGACTTTATCAATCGTTTTAGTGCACGAAGTACGAAGACTATTCGGATGCTGCTAACATTTAGCGGCAGTTCATTCATAACTTCTACCAACGTTTCCTGAAAAGTTCCTTTTTAAATAATCAACATAGCAAAAGCAGTGATTCAGTTTAGGTGAGCGCGTTGTGTAGTCTGCACGTCACTTGGAGGACAATCAATGAGATTCGCTTGAGTCGAAAAATGTTTGAAAGCGTTGAGCAGCTCTGAAAACTTACAATAGATGCACGTAAAATAAAATACTATTTGAAGAAGTTTTCAAATGAAAATGTGCTGAATAAATTAAAGTGATTTTATAAGAATTTACTACTAATGCTATGAAAGTGTAAAGTGATGTGAATTAACGTGAATTATATTCGACCAAATACATAGATACAATGCTACAAGTATGGGCAATCAAATGCCAAATACAAGTATTAAAACTGTGTTCTAAATGTAATTCAAAGAAATTACAAATAGTTAAATTTAAGAATTTTGAGAACGTCATATAGAAGTTACGCATCAGCGTGTCTGAATTGCATTAATTGTAGTAATTTTATTACATAACTTTTGTTTATGTTGAATTTAAATTCAATTTGGCGCATCCTGCGAAAAAAAATCGAAACTGCTGAATAGTACGAAAAAAAAATTCACAAACAAAGTGTGAATGCCAACAAATTGAAAAATTGTGCATAAGAAAAAAAACGCAAATATGTTTGACTAAAGTGAATTGCTAAAAAACAAATGAATGCATGAAAAATTCTATAATTATTGAGCAAAAACGATTTCCCATCGCGCTTGTATAATAAAAAAAAATCTATGCTGTCGAGTGTCAACGTTTTTTTTTTTTTATTTTTATTTCATATGTTTCACATGACCGTTAAAATAATTGCAGTGTTTTTACCCAATTGACATTTTGCCACTTGCAAATTCAAATAAATTTGCATTGTAGTGCACACAGAAGTATTGCATTTTATTTGAACACAAAACAATCGTTAATGTGCAATAAATGCTGTGTGAATCGCAAGATTTTTTTTTTTGCACTTAACTGAAAAACTCATAAAATTGATGGTTAGTAATGGGGAGTAGGATGTGTGACCGAGTGGCATAAATGAACATACATATGTGACCATAATTATGAAAATGATATAAGTCAAAACTATGTAAAAAATTTATTAAAACAAATTTATTTAATTTCATTTTTACGATATCGTCACAAGTGAACCCTTAGATTGTGGTTGTAATTTCATCGTTACGCGGCATTCCTTTCTTGTTAAATATAAAAGTGGTATAAGTCAAAATTATGTAAAGAAATAAATTCTTTATCACTTAGTTGACACCGTCTTATTTTAAACTAAATTTGTTCAAAACAATTTTTACGATATCCGCAAAAATTAACCTTTAGCTAGTGGTTGTAAATTCAATGTTTCGTCTAGTGTTAATTATGAAAGTGGTATAAATCATGGGCAATCACAAATTTTTGCTATAGGGTCATTCCTTTCTAACGAATGACAGTGATTTTGGTTTGATAGTAATAAAAATAAAAAATAAATAATAATTTACTTATACAGCGCCAAGTATTATTATAAATTGATAGAAAAGTGTAGAAGAAATGCATACATTAAAATGCGAGGAAAAAAATGTCCAACTCATGTCCGCAATTTTTTGGAAAACGAAAAAATGTCCTTTTTTAAATTTATTTTCTCGAAACGTGTATTGTTTTTAATTTTTTATTTTTCCACATCATTTAACTTGCATTGTAATGTTCAACTAAGTACGAACATTTGGAAATTTAATAATCACAATCGGTCAGTTTTTCGAAAGGTTATGTGTATTTAAAAGAAAAACGAAAAATTTTATAGACTGAAAAATGCAATTTACACAGCGAGTTTAAAATCGCCAAAAAATATCAGAAAACATTATTTGCGGTAAGAAAAAAAAACCTGTCTGTTCATTTTGACCAAGAAACATAACATTCGAGCTTCAAAGACAACGAAAAACATGACTCGAATGGACCGGTTGTCTTGATATGGAAAGGCTCCACTTATAAAATATTATATAAAACTTCTTTAGATGATTCTCAATTCCACGTTTCAGAACTTTCACTCAAAATTGGAAAACCAAAAATATACGAATATATTACAATACTTCAATTTCACACCACCATTAGATCACTAAAGAAGAAAAACGAAACATTTTGAAGTGTCTTAAAACCGCGAAATAACAAATATCGTTTATTTTTTTTTTAAATAATTAATAAATTTTCAAAAATTATTTTTAGTAAAGTTATTTTTTTCAAATAAAACTCATAGTTTTTTATTGCTATAAGTCATTTATAGAACATTCAATTAATATTGAAAATGGTCCAATTCGATTCAAGCATTAAAAACACATTTTCTTATGAAATTCTGACAAAATTCCATATTGAAAATTAAGTTGCATTACCCAAGAAAAAAAAATTATAAATTAAAAGGTCCATAATGTTAAACTATTTTTTCTTTTTATTTTGTTCAAATGCAATTCATTAAATAACGCAACACAAGAAATATATGACTGAGATCACCTACATAATTCAGGGCATATATGCACATATCTTTTCCCTGCTCGCAAATATAATATTTGAAAATGCATTAACTTAAAATATCTCTAAAAATGAATGGCGAATGATATGAACGGAGATATGTAGATGCAGTGGCTTAAATCGAAAGCCGAACAGTGATATACAAATTTAAAGTAACGTTTTACATGAAAATGTTCTTTCCTAATTTTTTTTTTTATAAAATAGTTACTTTTATAACAGAAAGCATTTAAATCAAAGTTTCACACTTCATAAAAACTTTTCGGGTATAGAGCTTTAAAGTCAATTTAATTTCAATATAAGAAAGTAAAAGCTTTAAGTGAATAAAAACTTTTGTTGATTTTTGATCATTTTATTTGCTCAAGATGCTGGTAATTTTTTTCCATATAAACAAATTTGTGCACTCCATTTATATAATGAATCGACGCAATACCGTGAGCAAAAAAATTATCAATCATTAATGGGTATTGAATGGTCTTAAAAACTGCTTTTTCAAATAAATTAATTTAAATTCCGATTAAAATATTTAAAACTTTCTTGTAAATTTGTTGAATTTTATTACAATTTACACACAATTTAAAGCTTGGATTTAAAAAATGTGTATTGTACCACGAAATAAATACAAATTTATAGAAAAAACTAAGGAAAAATTAGTTAGTAACAAATTAAGTGTCGATACTTGGCATAAGGTACTGTCGTATAATTATAATAAGCTCTATGCAATTAAAAAAAAAAAGTTATGAAAAACACATTTCATAAAAAACATTGTGAATATTTTAACAAAATAACTATTCCGCTTTAAGCTACTTTATATGGGAAAACCTTCCGAATCTGACTAATTGTATTTATGAGTATAAAAATCTTTAAATTGGTAGCACAAAAATAATGTATTTAATTTATAATTTGATTAAAATACCTCAAAATGAATTTTTTTTATCTATTTTTCTGCACCAAAAATCATATTTTGAACTTGATGCGTTATTAAAAATATTTCTTTTTGATCTTTTGGTTTCCCGACAGGGTGAAAAGTTGATGTACATATATTAATATTGGAATGATTTTTCGCCTTCCCTTGTCAAATTTGGTTTGGAGACCAACCAGTTTCGGCCTTGTGCGTACCATTCAGTGTCAATTTCGTTCTTTGCAATTAACATCTAGCGTTTTGTATTTATATGACGTTGTAAGGATTTGTATTCGTGTTATACTTAAGAGTTCCACGTGTAGAGACCTAAACTACGGTATGGCGCGTGTGTAATAAAAAAATTTTTGAATTATTTCGCGGTCATGACTGTGGTGTGTTTAGCCAAGTATAAGTCAATAATTTTGCCTTGTGGGATATTTCGTGTTGGTTCCGTATGTTGATATCCATTGATATACCTTGAGTTATTGTTTTGTTTTTTGTAAACAATTTTTAAGGATTCAAATATGACGTCTGATTTTGGGGGTTCATTTATTCATTTATTATTCTTCCGCCTTGCCTGTTTAGTGGATCCATAGGAATTGCCCTAAGTTGTTTATTGTTTTAAATACTCTATGAATGTGGCATTTTTGAAAAAGTTTTCTAGTTCATATGTCGCCTTTCCTGTATATATTATTACTGTTAATGTCTTCCCGCCATTCTTTTCACCGCTTCATATAGGCGCTCCATGATTCCTTCTAATTTTTTCCACCAGATCTTTTTTGTATACATTCTTGTCAACTGTATTATAAATTGTGTACAATGCTTTCTTATATGCTTCCTGTGTTAGAGGTGTTCGTTCAAGTCTATCTAATAGTTGCCTTAATGCTGCTTTTTTGTGTTGCTGTGGATGGGTCGATGTGTTGTGTTTGTGTGTTATCCTGTCTGTGGTCATTGGATTTCTATATTTTACATAAATAACCTTAGATCTTGTATATTGTGATTTTCATATCTAGATACTTTATTCCTCCCTCCATTTCTCAATTCATCGTAAATTTCATGTTCATGTGTTGTTTGTTGAGGCAGCCGAGGGTTTCTGCTTCGTTGTTGTTGGTTACTTCACAGATAATGTCATTGACATATCTCGCGTAGAATGTCATACATACTTTTGTCCTTTTAGTTCCTCAATAGATTACCATTTTAGGATTTGCATGAACACCTCCTCGAGGACGGCCGAAGTTGGGTTTCCCATCACTAGTTCGTTGGCTTGCCTGCTTATTTATTAAACTTAAAGCAGTTTTGGCGTAGCTTCTAGAATATTTTTGGTTTGTAGAGCCTTAACTTTATTCTTTGTGTTTTTCAATAGTGTTTTGTGCCCCATGCCTACTATCTCTAGTAGAGGCATGGACGAGTATACGTCTTTTTGTCAAATGTTACCATTTTGCTGTCTTTCGGAAGTTTCACGAACTTCATTATTAAAAAATCTTCACCAAATTTTACACCTTTTAATTTCAATAAGAATTAAAAACAAAAAAAACAAGTAAGCATTTCTACAGCCTCTCTTATAATAAAGAGCAAGTTTCAAGCAATCAAATTTATTCATCAATTTTTCGAATTTATTTTTTTAAATTTATTTTTAATAAACAGAACAAACAAGTGACAGCAGGAAACAAAAGACTAACAATAAACAGCCAAAAAGGAAACGAACTTTAAAATGTTTCAACTACAATTAAGAGTAATAACTTTAAAATAATTGCAGTTGATTTCCAATAAGAATCAGATATATTTTCCAACGTCTAATATTATTTTTTTTATACTATAACTACGCTCTAACTAATGAAGCAATTTTGGCGGAACTTCTCCTCCAATTTGTAGTGTGCGTCTTGATGTTGTAACACAAATTGAGGAACCTACAGTTTTACGCCGACTTCGAAAAGCGAATGTTTTTGTGAGAAGTTTTTTGCCGTGGCGAAATACACTCGGAGGTTTTGCCATTGCCTGCCGAGGGGCGACCGCTATTAGAAAAAACTTTCTCTATAATTTTTCATGTTACTTGCCCCGGCCAGAATTTTAACCAGGCACCCACCGAATGAAGCGCGCACACGCTACACACTCGGCAGGCGGCCGCCAACGTCTAATGCATTTTGAAATATTTGAACTAGTTTTGTGGTGAATGATTTATAGTGATAACAATTAAATCAAAGTCATACCCAATATGTTATAATAGCAAGTTGCTGCCAATAACAGCCCCACTCTCAATTCACCTGGTTCACGTATAATTTAAACAAAAAAAGTACAAGTGCATATATTTGTTGCTAACCACAAATTCAGAGGAAAATAAATCAGAAGTGCTGTTTTTCATAAAAGTTGATTCAAAAGACACTTTTCAGTTTCGCATTTATCTTTCAAGAATTAGTTTACAACTTTAATCAAACGCTAATCGAAATCTTTATATTTTTTAATGCGTTTTCGATTTGGCTCACGTCCAACTAACAAATAGCTTTAGTTTTGTTTCTATTAGTGTCTTTTGGTTTTTTTTTTTATTTATAAAATTAAATATGCTATGATGTGGCCCAAATGCAGTTCGTGTGGCGTTGTGCCAACTTTCAACCACTTTAACTCCAAATGTGTTTGTGAAAGTAAAAGGAAATAAAACAATATTGAATTTTGCTCGAATTTATTAGCCAAAATTAAGAAAGGAATCAGACGGCAGAAAAAATATTTAATTTTGCGCAAACTGTAATTTTAATTAATTAAAGATTTAATAAAACATTACAGTATTGATATCAAGCAAAGAATATTGAATATAGTATAAATGCAAAGATCAGTTTCTTATAGGTTTTTCAAACCTCAATAACACTCGCTATGGACATTTTGCTCAAGCAGTTTTTTATTCCACCAAATTTGTATGTCCTATGGTGTTTTTGCATTCATTGCGTTGAGTGCCTTCATTAGTAATCGTAGTTGTGGTTTTTACTTTACCGAAAAATTGTTTCGGCCAGTCCACGATCGCAGCTTTAGGCAGGTGGTTATATAAACGCAGTGACCATTTTTTGTTTTAACTTCTTTTTTTTTTTTAAATTGCATTTTAACTCCATGACTGGTTGTTTTTATAACATCTATGCTAGTATTTTCAAATATTCTGGAATTGTAAGGAAAATACCCAGCGTAAAACCTTTCTTAAGTGGATTTCTCTTCTGAGTTAGTAAAGCCAAATATTTTAAAACGGCAGGTAATATAAATTTTACCAAATCATTTAAAAGATACTAAGAAACACTTTGCACTGGCTATCGATCTGAAAGTCGGGCTTTTGTGAGGTAAGACCTTTTGCGCAAAATGAAATGATTCTTCTGCCGTCTGTTTTCTGATGATATTTTCTGAAGAAATATGTGTTTCTAAATTTTTGTTTTTTGAATTCATTGGGGGAACATATGCAATTTTGCATTTGCACTCTCATCAACTCATATCTTAATTTGTTTAATAGCAACGTTTGAATTTGCACAGTTTTAAATATTTTCCAAAAAGTCTAAATGGTTATTTTTTAAGAAATTAAATAAAATATAGAATAAAAGTATTACATTTTGAAATTGTCAAATTTAAAGCTAGGGCCGGAGAGATTATTGTAGTTGTATGAAAACGTTGAAAGAAAAATTAAAGAAGAACTTTTTTCAATTTATATTTATATTTTATCTAGAATCTGGAACTTAAAATGCTGCTTTATTTTATACATTTTGAAGTAACGTTTTCTGAACGCTTAAAGAAAAATGCAATTCACGATTGTCAGCTTGCCGTTGCCCACCTTAGTAGTCAGGGTTTCCTTTGCCGCAAATCGCTTGATTTCCCTCATTAGTTAGACGGCACAAAATTTGGGAAGTAAACACATTTTTTGATGAATATAGAAATTTGTTTGTTCTATAATCAGTACATGCAAAGAGATGGCAGAACACTTTCAAATAGCTTTTCTTTTGTCAGATTACGCGGGTTATTTCAGTTTAGTTTAAAATTAATTCAATTTTTTGTTACACATATTTAGGCATATTTATTGTAATATTTTAGTCGGTTGTAGTTTTTTGTGAAATTAAAATTGATAACCAGACAAAAATCAACAAACTGACAGTTCCCAGGTTTATTGCGCCTAAAACTATGCGGTAAAAAGGGGTTTCATCCCTCTAATGTTATCAACAGTCATTGTAGTTGTATGTTCATCTGAATACGTAACATCCCGTTATATTCTGCTCCATAGTTTTAGGGGCAATAAACTTGACAACTGTCAGGTTGATAAGTTTAGTTAGGTCAACAATATATGGCGGCAAGTTTTTCAGTTTTCACAAATTCTTTGACTCAATAAACGCCTATGTAGTTCAGAATCTATTTTGCTGCTGCAATTTTTGAAGCTCTATAACTCATGAATATTGGAAGCAACGTTGTTGCGCAAATTGCAATTTTTTAAGGGATTTTCAATGAAAAGTTTACTCTTTAAAAAAGAGCTGACTCATCTTACTTCCTAGATATTGAGAAAATGTAAATAGTAACTATGTTTGTTTATCTAAACGCTTTGCAGAGTCGATAGGCGTGACGGGTAATAAAATAATGTTTTTTTTTTTCTTGTCAAACTAAATTCAATCTTTCGGTGCTCAGAGCATTTCACAAGACCCACCATCTTTGCCGGAAGAGAAGGTGGCGGCAAACGAAGAGTCGAATGGAAAGTACATACAGTTAATGAGAAAGTGCTTTCACCCATTTGTGCCCATTTCAAACAAAAGTTGACAGCTGAAAACAAAAACTGTGCAGTAGCTTTGGGCACCGTAAAATGAACATACAATTTAACACAAGTTCACTTCCCTTGGCGAAAACAGCTGGTTGTGATGGGCTTACAAGACAACTCCATTTGCTTAAATGATAACTCCATTTGCCCTTCCTCTAAACGATGAGTTGGCATAACGCTTTTTCTGCATCTGTCCCGCCTTTGCAAGGATTAGGTAGAGTGAGGTCTTTAGCAGCGACACATTGGCGACGAACAGACACCTGAGCTCCTTGACATCCAACAGTGGGCTTAGATTTATACGTAAATCGTGTGTAATTAAAATATATGTATTAAAAGGAGCATGAAAACAATGGCATGGACTTTAAGTAGGCTAAGTGCCTTTTTTGTCAGTGCGCATAGTTTTGTTTGTAGCCTTTAATACAAATGCTATTAGTTAACTTTTTAAAGATTTTTTTTTCAAGTATTGGCAGCAACTGCGAGTAGTATGTCAGTTACAATATCCGATGACTTATTGAAACATTTGGGGTGGTATTTGGCGACTGACATGAGTAAAGTTGCTTTCTAATTTCTAAGTCATTGTCGGCTTATGGATAATAAGTCTAACGTTGAGTGTTGCGACTTAACTTTTTGCGTGAATTATTTCTTCAAGTGTAATACACTTACTGATAATGGGTGTAATTGCTCCATGGCAAGCTTTAATTCTCGATATTACAAAAACATTCAATACATTTCAAAAGGAGGAAATATGTGAGTAGGATTGCACTAAGTATTTAGCTAACTTGAATTGGAAAAAAATATAGATAATTAAACTTTTTTATTTTGCGTTTAATTAAAAGGAAGTAAGCCCTCAGTTACCCACTTCTCATCCAACCATCTAAAGGAGATCGTTGAACCATTTATCATAAAATCTAGAGGCAGATGTCCGGAAACAGCAACAGCTTGGATTGCTCTGCTATAAAATGTGGTTGGGAAAAACCGCGAAAAGTTAGTGTTGCCTCATAAGCTCAACAACCGCATACTTAGCTCAACAGCTGCCGCCAAGCAAACGATGTTTAGATAATAAAAATGAATTTATGCTAAGCCTGAAGTTTGGTCAGAGGTATCGAATTAATTATAATATTTCTTAAAGTTTTTAGGTAACACAGTGGGCTTAATATATGAAGAAATTAATTATTATGACTAACTAAACTAGTAACGGAATTCGCTAGAGGCGACAATCTAAATACAGTTTTACACAGGTGTATCTTCCTATTGTAAAATAGTTCATTTGCTATTTTACCTTGGCTGCGGAGTTTCAACTATCGCAATGATCGAAAAAATTAGAGGCATTAGGAAAGGAAATGTGACACTTGTCATATAAAGGGGAACCGCTTATTTTGAGATATAGCAATTGGATACATTACATTATCAATACCCTACTAATCGCGAAATGTGAAGGGTATTGGATTATGATCCCACACAAACACACAAACCTTTAAATAAATAGGCAAACATATTTTTTCATATCCCCTTATGGCTAAGCTTTACTCGCAAGGTATAAATGGATGCAAATTAATACAATTTAAAATTAGTTTACTAATATAAAGCGTATAAAATCGTTCTAAGTACTAGGACACATATGAGAGACGCCGATTATAAATACTCCACCCTCATTATCCCATTTGCTTCCTTCTGATTTTACTTTATTTGACGTTGAAGGGGAAATATAGCAACTGACTATACAAAGATGACTAGGTTCTTCTGCAGGGGGAATGAGGCAGCGATGGAGAGTCCTTAAATTTATAGAGACGCGTGGTGATTAAGTATAAATAAAACAAAAAAAATATATATATAAAAAAAATCATATACAGAATACAAAATAAAATGAATTCAAATAAAAAATACAAAAAAAAAATATTTAAAAAATAAACTAAAACTTATTTTAATGAAATGGAATGAATGAATTTAAATTTAATGAAATAAATCAAAACAAATAAATATAAAAAAAAAAAAAAAATTTGATAAAATAAAATGAAATAAAACAAAACAAAGTAAGATAAGTTACATTAAAATAAGAAAAAAATACAATATAATAAAATATAATGCAAGAAAATAAAACCAAATACCAAATGATCTTAACGTTTTTAATGGAATATTTTTTTTTTTGTATCGAAATATAAAGCAAAAATTCCACTTACCCATAAAACACACTAAATTATTAATTTTGCTACATTTTTACTGCATTTTCTTTTAAATTACGACAAAAAATTTTTTCCTCAAATAAAATCGCCTTACTTAATTTTTTGCTCCCAATTAAGATATACAGTTTTGAAAAAAATCAGCAAACACATTGACCAAAATCAAATGTAAATAGTCACAAATATGCACCAAATTTTAAATTTAGCTAGTATTTTAAATATAACGGAATTCCAATTATCTGTTTGAAATTATGACTGAGCAATTCATCATGTTGTTTTTCTCAAAAACTTTTTGTATGAATTCAAATTTTTTGTATAGCAACATGTTTCCGCGAACGCCACTACAGTTTTTTTTTTTTGTTTTTTTTTTCACACCAACACTTTTGCTACCATTCAGTCTGGTAGTTTGCTTTTGATGGGCATGTCATAACGCCTGTAGAAATAAAATGGTCAACACGATGAGCAAAACGAACAAATGTGCATGTGGTGTGGCACACTCTGCTATATTTTATATCACGAAACATATGGCTTTGTTAACGGTGAGCATTTTTGGATTTTTGTCATCAAACGACATATGCAGAAGACAACCCCTGGACTAAATATATATGTACATACAAATATGCACAGGCTTATATAAACTACCTACCCTATCTACTGCTAGCGAGTTCCAACACAATTTACATACAAATAAAGTGGATTCCATTTTCGGGGCACCAAAGAACTCATGCTGCGTATACCTCCATTTGAAATACCGATGTATAATACCCCAGAGAAAATTAAACTTTGTGCAGCGTAGCTTGTATTGATCTAGAAACTTGTCCAAAATGTATTTATGAGCATTCCTATTATTATGTGACATTCAACCACCAACACGGTCAGCATCCTCTTATCTGGTAAAATTGTATACCGTTGCCATAGTTGTCCTGTTCTCCTGTTATTTCACTAAGCCAAAACCAAATGCTAAATACCAACAACATCTCGGAAAAAACCAACAACAAACGAAACATTATATTATATAAAAGATAATATTAATTTGTGAGCTCACGGCCAGTGTAAGGAAATGTATTTTGGAAAAAAGACAACAACAGTCAGGAGTGGTAGAAATTATAGCTACTTCGGAGATCACCACACCACATCTCCTCATCAGATTTCTTTCATGACTCCACCGGCACTCGAACCCACAACCTACGAATTGCTATATATCCTACAAACACAAATCAAGTACGACAGTATTAAGTGAATATGTGGTTTTTAATTGTTGTTGGGTAACACAAAATCTATTTAGTTTATTATTGTTAGAATTTTTTACGTTTGCTGTGCTCATAGGTATATATATACATATGAATATTATATTACACTGCGTAAGAAAAATTTAAAAAAACCTGCGGCCATGATTTTGTTAATAGTTTTTATTAGCATTAGTAGCAGGCTTACGAACTGTGTTTTTACTTTTTTTGGATTGGCTCTAGTTCTTGAGATAAACGAAACTTAAGAAATTAATGAAAAAAAATTATATGACCCAGTTCCGTGGACCCCAGAATGCATGGGCTTGAAGATGGTGAATTTTTTATTGGGCAAACAAAGTGGGTATACTAAATACCCCTTTATATTTTATATGTTTATGGGACAGTCGTGCAAGTAATGAACATTGGATTAGAAAGAACTGGCCGGTGAGAGAAAATATGGAGGTAGGAACAGCAAGTGTCGTTCATAACCAACTGATAAGCCGAGAAAAAATCATTCTGCCACCACTTCACATCAAGCTTGGGCTAATGAAATAGTTCATCAAAGCCCTTGATAAGACAGGTGACTGTTCCGAATATGTGTGCAAAAAATTTCCAGTCCTTAGTATGGAAAAATTAAAAGCAGGAGTCTTCGATGGTCCTCAAATTCGTACCCTTCTAAAAGACACTGAATTCTTAAACCATATGTCACAAATTGAATCTGAAGCCAGGCTAAGCTTTGTTAATGTAGCCAAACATTTTTTCGGAAATCAGAAATCACCAGACTATACAAAACTAGTTGCTGATATGCTTCTCAATTTTCGCAAACCAGGAGCTAAAATGAGCATTAAATTACATTATTTACATAGTCCTTTGGACAAATTCGCGGACAACCTAGGCGATTACAGTGGGTGAACGGTTCCAACAGGACATAAAAATAATGGAAGAAAGATACCAAGGTATCATAGGAGGTTCTACAGAAAAAGTTTTTTGTAATTTTTTTTAAATTAAATAAAGAAAAGAATATATTTTTTTTATTTTTGTATTATTTTTATATAGGCGCGTAATAAAAATACAATTTAAATCCATATTGGTATTTCTATTTAGGTTTTTTCGTGAAATATTTAAAAGTCTTTATCTGAAAAACTAGAGCCAATTTGACAAAACTGATATTATTTTCGTAATTAGCGCCCCCAAATTACCCTAAATCGACTTAAAAATCTCGGACCACAAAATTTCGTTCCGCAGTATTATATATTACATCATATTTTTCTTATTATATGTTATTTAATTTGTTTTATTTTACTTTATCTCATTTAATTTTTTATTTAATTTATTCCTATTCATTTCATTTTATGTTACTTAATTGTTTGGTTTTATTTTATATTATTGTGTTTTCTTTCATTTCATTTTATTTTCTTTTGTTTTATTTAGTTTTGTTGCGTTTTAAATTATGTTATTTCGTTTAATTTTTCTTATATTTTATTTTATTTAATTGCATTTCATTGTATTTTATTTAGTTGTTTGGTGTTACTTTATATGATTGTGATTTGTTTTATTTTATCTTGTTCTGTTTCCGTTCATTCCATTTTATTATAGTTTATTGCAATTTAGTTTATTTTATTTCAATTAATTTTAATTGATTTCTTGTTTTATTTGATTTTGTTTTATTTTTGCATTTTAATCTATTTTATTGTATATTTGTTTTTATGTAATTATTTTATTTTGTTTTATATTATTTTTTTTAACTTATTTTATTTCAATTTGATTCATTACAATTTATTAAATCAAATGTTATTTAATTTTTATTTTATAAATTTCTTATTTTAATCAATTTAATTTTGTGCAGTGTTATTATTTTATTTTAACTTATTTAATTAAATTTTCATTTTTTTAATTTAATGTTTTTTGTTTGTTTCTTTATACTTGAATGACTATGCGCTTTGTTTCTATACACGCACGGAATCTCTCTAACTGTATCTTCATGCTATTACATTTTATATTGCTTGGCTTTATGTTATATCTTTTTTTTTGTTTATTTTATTATATTGTAATATATTTTGCTTTGTTTTTTTTTTTATTCATTTTGTTGGGTATTGTTTTATTTTTTTTTTTTTGTTTCATTTAATTTTGTTAAATTGTGCATATATTTTATATATTATTTTGCTTTTTCTTATTTTTTTTATTCAGTTTATTCCACTTTATTAAATCAAATTAATTTTTACTATTTGTTTATATTAGTTAATTTAATTATGTATTATTTTATTATTTTATTTTAATGAGTTTAAATTTACTTAATTTTTTTTTGTTTGTTTTCTTTACCCTTAAATGACTAAGCGCTTCGTTTTTATAAACCTCCCTACTCTCTCTCGCCGTCCCTTAATTTTTTCTATTTTATTTTATTATATAAAATTTTTTTTGCTTGTTTTATTTTATTTTTTTGCATTTTCTTATATTTCATTTTATTTATTTTTTTGGTTTTGTTTTCTTGCGTTTTATTTTATTACATTGCATTTTTTTTTTATTTTTATGAATTTATTTTACTTTGTTTTGTGCTATTTCATGTTATTATATCTTAACTATTTTGTTCTATTCCTTGTTTTGTTTTATTTCATTAAATTTAAATTCATTCATTCCATTTCATTAAAATCAGTTTTAATTAATTTTTTGTATAATTTTTTTATTTAAATTAATTTTATTTTGTATTCTGTATATGAATTTTATTGTATGTTTTTTTGTTGTTTTATTTATGACCACGCGCTTAATCTCTATATACTAACGGATTCTCTATCGTTGTCTCATTCCCCCTGCAGAATAACCTCGTCATCTCTGTATAAGCATCCGCTATATTTCTCCTTCCACGTCATAGAAAAAGAAATCAAAAGGAATCAAATGGGATAATGAGGGTAGTGTATTTGCAATCTATAACTTTTCGCTGTGAGTATGGTATTGATAATGTAATGTATCCAATTGTTCTACCTCAAAAAAAGGTTCCCCTTTATATGGGAAGTGTGACATCTCCTTTCCTAATGACTCTAAGTTTTCTCGATCATTACGATAGTTGAAGCTCCGCAGTCAAGTTAAAAAACGAAGGAACTATTTTTCAACAGAAAGATAGATACACCTGTATAAAACTGTATTTAGATTTTCGACTCTAGCGAATTCCGTTACTAGTTTAGTTAGTCATAATAATTATTTCCTTCATATTTTAAGCCTACTGTGTTGCGTACAAACTTTAAGAAATTTAAAAATTTAAATAATTCGATACCTCTGGCCAAACTTCAGCCTTAGCATAAATTCATTTTTATTATCTAAACATCGTTTGCTTGGCGGCAGCTGTTGAGCCAAGTATGCGCCTGTTGAGCTATCACTAACTTTTCGCGGTTTTTCCCAACCACATTTTATAGCAGAGCAATCCAAGCTGTTGCTATTTGATGGCATCTGCCTATAGATTTTATGATAAATAGTTCAGCGATGTTCTTTAGATGATTGGATGAGAATTGAGTAACTGCGGGCTTATTGCCTTTAATATATCGAAATGTATTTAATTTTTTCCATTTAGCGTTAGCTAAATGCTTACTACAATCCTACTAACCCAGTCACTCCATGTAAAATGTATTGAATGTAATTATCAAATCGAGAATAAAAGCTTGCCATGCAGCAATAACGCCCACTAACAATCATTCCTCTACACTTAAAATAGTCAGTTGATATAAGTAATATGTAGATATAATCCTCTCAACTAATATTTTGTATATTTAAGTGCACTTAGCTTACTATTCTCTAAAGTTTATGCCGAATTCGAAAATTTTCGAGCAGCTTTATTTTCTAGCTTGAAGTTTAAACTTATCTCTTGAGAGCAAATATATAATCACTTGGTTTATTTTTCGGCAATTCGCATTGCATGGCAGGCAAGTAAAATTTGCGGTTAAAAAACTTTTGATTGGAAGTGCATTCGAGATTATGCTGCAATTTGTGGCTTGTGTTGCACGATGCAAGTGAGGTGACCTAACATTTTACAAAATTTTAATGATGCTCTTCTTGTGCTTAGAAAAGAAGTATTAAGAGTATTAGATTGCGTAATATTTCCATATTTAATCCGGTCTTGATAAATTTTTGTTTTTAATTTTATTTTATTTAGCAGACATATACTTATTGCAATTAAAATTAAAAAAGAAGAATATACGATGAAGAAAATCCGGTTATCTATCAGTGGATGTAATCATTTTCCAAGGTGATGTCATTTAAGCGAGTATTTTTGTCCATTTTTAATTTTTTATTTAGCAAAATTTTATATTCAAACTTTTTGAGTATTTAATTAACTTATTTCATAAAAAATTTATTGGATATGCATTATTTTAGTAAATATATTTTAGCATATCAATTTTAGTAAATACAAACCATATCAATAAACAAATATACTACTCGATTTGGTGAAAAATATTAAGTTTTCATCAGATTTCAACAGGTTACTCATACGCCACGGCCAACGGCTGGCTAAACCCGCAGGCATACACTGAGCGGCTGAGCGGCTGAGCGGTGACTGCCTGAGTGGCAATTTTGAGTGTCTTATTAACGAGCAACGTTTCTGAGCGGTTAGTTTTAAAGTCCTTAGATTTGTTGTGCACAAAAAGTTGAAACCAGAACGTCAATTCTCTTTCTGTGATAACGTGAAGTGCAAAAAACGGTTTCATTTTCGCTTTCAATCTATTACTTTTCACTCTTTTTTTTTTTACAAACGCTTGGTTTGCGATTTTCTTTCATGCTGTGCTATGAGTCTTCCATTTCCATAGTAGCATCGAAACTTTGGCTATTGAAATTTTGAAAAAATGTTAAGTCGCAAGGAACTCGAGATAAGCAAAGGTGAACTATTGCGCTTACTTTCAACTGCAATAAATACAATTTAATAGACATAATGCAAGAGTTATTTGAGACTGCTAAGAAGTAGAGTATGTGATGACTGTTTGAACTGTAGTCATTTTCATAATACACTCTCTAAGTGGCGATGGTACCTTGAATTGGCTCAAACCAATTATGGCACATTCCGCTTAGCCTACCTTATTGCATTATATTTTCGGCACGTATAAAATCAAAGTTTGAATAAATAAAGAAAATATTTCACAAAAAATTACTAAATACTATTGCGTTACTATGTATATTAAGAAGCTCTAATAATTTTTTAGTTGATTCTTGTAAATAATTTTTTATTTATTTAGTTAATTGATGAAGAAATAATTTGTATTTGGTTTCTTTTACTTGCTTTTAAAAATAATTGAATTAAAATGCCCCCCAGGCTCTATGATGTAAGTGCGACATCTATTCAAAGGGTTATTCTTTACTGTATTTAGGGTTGAAGCAGTTGCAGAAGTTCGAATGGATGACTTTCAACTCTTCAAGCCGGTTGGTTTTATTTTGTACATTTCCTCTTTGGAATAACCCCAC
Organism: Anomoia purmunda; assembly: GCA_951828415.1. Classification (NCBI taxonomy): domain Eukaryota; kingdom Metazoa; phylum Arthropoda; class Insecta; order Diptera; family Tephritidae; genus Anomoia; species Anomoia purmunda. The sequence continues at coordinate 13,724,573 of OX639995.1, read as the reverse complement.
AAAAAATAAAAACTGGCGCAGTAAGGTCAGGAGACCTTGGAAGCAACATATTGATAAAATGACACAGAGTCCAAGGAAATATCTTTTACGCAGTTCCAGATAGTAAAACTATTTCATCAGCTTTAAATCGTGGTATCCATTGACCTTAACAATGGCGCCATTTTTTTGTTTTTTGGCTAGTAGCGCAGCAGCAACTACGGCATCTCGAGGATAGGGCTTCATGGCCACTGTCCCGCGTTTGGCGAAATTACTCATGAGCCTCATGATAATCCACCTGTTAGGAGAAGTGTTGCCAAATGCGCGCCTACATTCCTTTTGGGCGGATTGTATTATAATTATGATCGGATTATTACAAGTGTAAGGAAAAGAAGGAATGAATCTAAGTTCACACCATATACTTATATCACACATATTAGGACGGAGAGCTGTCTCGATTAAGTTTCAGAGATATCTGGTTAAAATTCGAAAGAAACATGTACCTTTTTAATATATTAATCATTTGTCGGAACCGATAAGATATCAGGTTTTAAGTTATAAAACTAAATCAGCTAATGGCATGAACTTTTGCGCTTCTTTAATCTCTCATGAAAAGAAAGTAGCCATTGAAAGTCCTCTCGACTGAAGCCACTATAACTTGTAGCCCCCATTCTACTGAGTGTTCAGCTCGTTGCATTGGTTTTTAAACTCTTTCATTTAGACAGCTAAAACCGATACACTTTGGGAGCTACTTACTTACCAATCATACAAAGGCAATTAAAAAATTTACCAATCCCATACCACAGATTTTTCAGATATGAAGGTTTACTTTTGAAATTCCTGGATTTTATTGAATGTTTTCATTTGAGAAAAGTAAAAGGAATAGAAAAAGTTTATATATTTAGTGAAGTACTAAATTCAAGTAATTTTTTTTTATACTCATTCAAAGAACGAAGCTTTGCAGACGAAGATAGCACTTTCTTTACTGTTCTTCTTGAAATTTGACTCCGTACGTACACAATTTTTAAGTTAACAAAACGTCTTGCATATTTTAAAACACTTTGCTTAACTTTCTTTCGCTGTTATCTGTGATCGTTGCGCTAGGCAAAGGCCGGATCGCGGTAATACTGGAATCTTGCATGGTTTAATGCGAAAAATATTTTATACTTTGTACCTAGTCAGTTTTAAAACGTTTTAATTTAAAAAACTTCTTTAACGGCCGGTGAATGATTTTTCAACGTCGTGACACAAAATTGCGTCAGGAAGTCGCGACACGACGTTTTAGTGAAATAAAACAAACAACATATCACTGTCCATAAATACATGTGATTGTATGCACAAAAATATATATATATATATGTGTGGATAGATATATGGAAATTTATGCATATGCACTTAAGAACCTTGCTACCATTTGGGAACTAATTGTGCTCCACATTGAAATAATTTGGTACTAGTTACAATATTTCTGGAACATTTCAGGACCAATTCGGAATAATTTCATTTCACTTCGGGACCTTTTATAATTACTTTACATATTATGTTGGTCAAAGGGGGAAATGAGGTAAGGAGATAGACTTAATTTTTATATGGATTTAGTAACCGATATAGTCTATCATAATAAAACAGTTATTTAGCCAAAAATATTCCAAAAACATTTTTCCGTTTTTACAATTGTGCTTTTCTGAAATTCATTTGGCCTTTTCTGAAAAGCATTTGTGTTTTTCTGAAATACAATTGTGTTTTTCTGAAATAGATTTGTGTTTTTCTAAAATTGATTTGGCTTTTTCTGAAATACAATTGTACTTTTCTGAAATAGATTTGCGTTTTTCTGAAATACATTTGAGTTTTTTTGAGGTACTGTATAGTTCAAGTCCATTTCATGACTAGTTTGGGATGAGTTCGGGCACAGTTACGAACTAGGTCAGGGCTTCTTTGGATCTAGCTCGGGACTTGTTCGGCACAGGTTCGGAACGAGTCCGGTAAAAGTCCGGGACATCCTTGAAACTAGTTCGGCACTTTGTTTCCTTATTGTATTTAGATACTTTAAAATTTTTCCGGGATTAATTTTGAACTAGTTCAGGGCTGGTATGTTACTCGTTCGGTAGTACTTTGAAACTGTTTCGGGACTATTGCGGCTCTAAACTAGTATTCGGAACTAGTAGAAACCAAAATGTATACACACATAGCAAACATAATACCTATGCACATACATACATACATATGAAAGTATGTATGTATATGTTCACCAGCAGTGTTGTTGGTTTCAAAGCCAAAAATGGATATAGTTTTTCTCACATTCCACTCTCTTTATGAAATTGACACTTTGGTGCACGCGAGCTTTCGTTTTTGTTTTATTTCACGTTTTTCATATGACAAGAGTTTTATCGTTCTTTTCACTGATTCACAAAACGCGAATCGATAGTTCTATGGAAATGGGAAAAAATTCAGTTTCATTCCACATTTTTTTCATATGCAAATATCTTAATATTTCTCATAATTTATTCACTGAAAACGAATTGAAAATGTAATGCAAATGGGTGCAAGGGGCGGGGGTGGCGGTTGGAGGAAAGATTGTATTGTACCATTTCACAGAACGAGAATTGAACACCGGATTGGCAAAATAAAGAATATAAATTTCTGATTGTTCTAACTTTGTGTTCAATTTTTTTAGTATTAAATATTGAATTTTACTTTTTATGGTTTATTTGGTTTAATGGCGTTTGCAAAGTGGAATGCGTTTTCTAAACGAAAAACAATACGTTGTTGGCAGGGGCTGTTTGGGGTAGACTAGTGTGAACACCTCACAGAAAATATTTAACCGAATCTAGTCGCATTTCAAAAGTTCGTAGTTAAAACAAAGTTTTTTAAACGAAGTCAATACAACTGCAATTTTCTATAACAAGAGGGACGTATTCACTACTTCTCTGCTTGCTCGAGTTCACTCTTCCTGCTTAACGGAAGAAATGTTGTGCAGAAGTAACAACAAATTAAGCACACAGAGTCGACAATAAGCGCCTCTTTAACTGCTTGGTTTGTTAGCTATGTAAAAATCGATTTTTTTGGCATGTTCTTTCACTCGTATGCTGCTAAGTGGCTTTCGAATAAAAGTCAGCATATATACAAGAATGTATGGGTCAAAATCATGGATGTGGAATGATTATAGTTCGAAAGAATTTTCAATATAATGTCATTTGCCGATTAATATGATTGAAACTCAACAGCACATGTCATCATTTTAGGTAAAAAGATACCTGTATTAATTTTATTCTATTCAAATTACACGAAAAATCATTTCGGAAACGTATTTTATTCTAAATATTAAATTGAGTAGTTAACATTTTTTTGTAATTTATACAAAGCCTAACCAATTTTAGCTGCACAAATAGAATTTCGAATAAATATTGTATTATTTTTCTAAGTTTTAGAAGCGTTCCCAAAATTATCTTTTCTGATTCAACATTAATTACTTTTTTGCAATAAATCCAACAATATGTAATTTCCTGCTCTGACCTGTTGCCTAAAAAATTGACAATGACTTTATCCAATTCATAGCAATTCAATTTAATAATAAAGTTTATTTGTTTTATTTCTACTGCAACTAAATTCTCCATGTTCATGATTTTGATCGGCATATGTATGCGTGCTGGTTAATGTTTTTTATTATAAATATATACATACATACCTTTGGCTTAATAAAAGTCAAATATAGTAGCTGGAAAAATAGAGGTTTTCAATTAAAAAATCAAATCTCCTACATATTAAAAAAACTCAACACATTTTTTTGCTACAGCTACAGCCAACATATATTATGTTTGAAAGCTCACAGCTGAACGAATTTACTAAATAACAAAAAAAATGGACAACATAGTTCATTGGTTATGGAATGGAAAAAGTTGCAGTTTTGGATATTTCTAAATTTGTAATTTCTGCCGCTCGGCTGACTACAATAAAGTTGTTAAAAAAATTTAATATGAGGTATTTAAATATAACTATCCAATAATTACTAATGAAGAAAATTAAAAAAAAAATTCATTTTTATCATATTCATACTGAATGAATATAGATAACCAAAAAAAAAAGTAAAAACTCCATAGTTCATTGGTCATGCAATGCAAAACAAAAAGCGTTTTTCCTATATCTAAATTTGAATGTTCTTGTTTTTACACACCTGATTGCATTGACGCTGTTAAACAAAATATTAAAACCAGTTAATAAAAATAAGGAAATTAAAAAAATCAAATCATTTTGACCATATTTACATACATTGAAAAAATATTGATAACAAATCAAAAAAAGTAAAACCCCCATAGTTCGGTGGTTATGGATTGCAAATCAATTTTTTTTTTTCTATACCTAAACTTGAATTCTCTGCCACACAGCTGATTGCAATAAAACTGTTAAACAAAATACTAAAATAAGTTCATTAAATTACTCATGCCTTTTTCCTATCCAATATTTACTAAGTGAGAAAATTAAACAAAAAAATTCGTTTTTACCTTATTAACACTGAACGATTATGGACACACAAAAAAAAAAGTATAGAATCATAGCTTATCGGTAATTGAATGCAAAAAAGTTGTATAGAAAATATTACAATAATTTAATTAAAATATGCATGCGCTATTCCTATTAATATGTACTGATTAGTAAAATTAATTTTTTTTAATTTTTACCTTTACCACATTGAGAATGCGCATATTTGAAAATCATACAATTTTTTTTGTGTGCAAATGGGCACAAAAGGTTAATTCAAAAAAGACTGATGCAATTAATTATTTTCGGGAGACGCCTACATATAAATGATTGTTGATCAAAAATATGCATATGTAAAAATTTCAAGCTACTGGAAACAGAGTTATTAACTCTAGATCGATAATACTTTTATATATACTAAGATCCTATATCAACTTTTATTTAAAACTTTAACAAAACCACTTCAGTTGGTGAACGAAGTGTTGCTTATCAGGCTACCACAAATAATTTAATATATTTTTTTCTAAAATTTTTTCATTGTAAATAATCCCCTACTCTGCACGAAATTTACATTCATTTCGGTAGGCAGCGTATCAGCGGGAAGTTGAACATGAGAGCTCAAACAACCGTTTCCTTTTCCTATTTTCATGCTAGCCAAAGTGACCTCCATTAGTGTTAGAGCGGAGAATGCACAAAAGAGAATAAACAAGTAAAGAAAGAGCTATGAAGCCTTAATTTCCTTTTGAATATTAAGAAATTTAGTCTTAGTTAAATGCTGCATTTTTAGCGTAAAACATTAAATTTTATAATAATATTTATTGCATTATTTATTTACTGGATCTCGTTCAGAACCTACACATTATTGTAGAGCAAAATAAGCAGAAGAAGTTTGACCCTTGATGCATATCCATTCACGTAATTTCAATTGTAGAAAAAGGAACTCATTAGTTTTTCTACTTTTAACTTACATATTAAATGAAATCACGCGATAATATAAAGTTCTCCTCAACCATCATCAAACAGAGTACAGGATCTTTATACGTAGGTTAGATACGGCCGTAAGGATATACAGATAGTGTGCGGCAAAAGTCAATACGCTATCGGTAGATGCTTTATTTTTTATTTTGCAAATGCCAGTTAATTTATGAGATTTTTAAAGCAAAAATAATTGCAATTTGTGTGAAGTTCTTTTTATCAAATTTCGGCTATATTTCCTGGCAGGAAACATCGCCAGATTTAACATTTCCAGATACATTTCTTTGCAGGTTTCTGAAGTCACATAGCATATGTGAATAAGGCCCACATTTTGAAAGCTCTTAAGGAAAATATCCGCCAAGAATTCTCGCCATAGAAAAACTATGGAAAATGCTATTAAACAGACCCAAATGCCTATTAATTATGAAGATGTGAAATAAATTGTTACTGAACATAAAAAAATTGCATCCAAAAAACAACGGGCGAGCACTTTTACCCCACTATATAAATAAAAGCTTCAAACTACTCAGATTTTCTCAACGCAAGATAAAGGACTACTAATTTGCTTTTAAGATTTTACAAATTAATTTCCAAAGGTATTCCTTCTGATGCACTTAGCGATGGATTCTTATAAAAATCCCATTGTCAAAATTTCGTTCAGAATGAAACTCAACTACTTTGCTTTAATCCTTATGTCATATGCTGAACTCGATTATTGTTTTATTTTATTATTCGTTCATTATTCGTTATTCATTTACAATAAGATTTAAAATAATTAAAACCAACCCGCGAAGCAACAGTGCTTATCTGCAGGTTTTTAGATATTTGACATTTAAATTTATTCTTATATATCTATATGTGAAGATTCGTACAACTTTTCTGTCCTAATTTCAATTTAACATAATCTTAAGTTCTAAATAATTTTAAATAATTTCATACATATTAAATAATTTTTAACATTCGACTATAAATTTGTTTAGAAATTTATTACAATAAGCTTTTGATATGATTTTTAATTAAATATTTTATTTTGGATGTGTTAGGTAGTTTCGTTAAATTTATTGTAAATTCATTAAAAAGTGTTGGGAGCAATACTGAAAGCGAATTTTTGGTATAATTGTTTAAAAACTTTGGCCCTACTAGCCTATGCTCTAGACATCTTCGTGTTCCGTGTTTATTTTCATCGTAAAACTCATTTGGTGCCGTTATTTTAAAAATCGACTTAACGTCAAGCAACTTTAATGCCCTATTTAGCTGAAGATTTTAATCGTATACATTTTTTTCTTTGCTAGTATTTTTAAAATATAATTTTGGCTTTGTTGTAGTTTCCTACAGTGCATCGCAGAACCCCACTTTTATTCAGAAGATTTTTTGTTTTAAATCATTGCATAAACGTAATTTTCCTCTTCTTAATCAAATTAGATCGATACTTTGCGATTTTTATTTTGACGGTCATAAAAAATTTACAAAAATTACAATCATTTCGGTCCAATATCGCAAAAAAAATGGCAATTGGTCCAACAAAATGCGTCGTCTCATTGCTAAGAAAATCTCATACTAACTATCGATTTCTGATTACCCTCCATGTGAATTACCTTTTAAAAAATGCATCTGCCCATCGAAGCTATGTACGCGTTCAAAAATTCTAAAAGACATACCCGGCGACGACCTATGTACATATAACACACGCATTTGTCATACTTTTGGTATCACTGTTTTGAAATTTGTATCGCCAAGAATACCCTGAGATATATTTTAAAATAAATTGGTATCCCATTTGGAGGATGCGTTTTGAACCGATAGGCGACGCTTTTGAATAAAATACATTTTATTAATTTTGTTTTTCACTAAATACATTTTTCTTATTGTTTTAAATTCGCCAACAAAAGCTACGACTTTTTAGCGTTATTGTGAAGATCTAACTTTTCTTTCTAGTGCTTTTATGGATTTCTTATACGAGTAATTTGCGGTCCTATAAAAAAAACTCTCACATGCTAATGAAAAAACTAAACGCAAATTTACTACCACTGAGTTCAAGTAACGCGCACATGTTGGCTTTCTTATACTCGTATATAAAATAGCAGCTAAAATTTTTCGCACTGTGTAATTTGTGTTGTGTTGTTTTCAGTTACATATACGCCCCGTGTGACATTATAAATAAAGTATTTAATTTAATAATAACAATGTAGAGTGTTATAATGGCATAGTATATCTTAAAACCACTTTAAAAAGAGGAAAAGCAAATAGAAATAACCAAAAATCTAGTGCAGAAAAAAAGGTCGCAGTTACATAAAAAGGTCGCAAAAAACTCGCAGCGCCGACATGAGTTACACTAATTGTTTCACTTAAAGTGTGCAATGCGAACTTAAAGAAACCGAATTAAATATTTTTAGTAATAAAAACAATGTTGTGACATCGCCAGCCACCCAAACAATTTCAAAATGTTCAATTTCACTAAAGATTACCACAACGATAACACCACAAACTTTACCAATTCGCTAATCCAACAAAACGTTCCGGGTCGGCTTATCACCACAATCAGATCAACAACATCGGCAATAAGCACAAAATCTACTGTCATTGCTGCCAGCTTTAGCCTGGAGTATTTTAATTTGAGCAAAAATGCCAGCTCTTTACTTCCACAACCACCAACACAACTGCTCACCTCCGGCTATAACAATGAAAGTGCTGTCGACGATGCCAATGACGATTCGGTAGTAACACCGCGCATTAGTTCTGAAATTCCTATATGGCTTATACCTTGCTATGGTGTTATATTATTTTTTGCCATTGCCGGAAATTTGCTAGTGATATCAACGCTTGTACAAAATCGTCGTATGCGTACCATAACAAATGTGTTTCTCTTGAATCTCGCAATATCCGATATACTGCTGGGCGTTCTGTGCATGCCAGTGACATTGGTGGGTACGCTATTGCGTCACTTCATTTTCGGCGAGTTCCTTTGCAAGCTCATACAATTTTCTCAAGGTAAGTAAACAAATAGTAATAAATACTTGGGTGATTTCGCCGAAATCGTTTGGAAATTATTACAATACTAACGAAAAAAAATTGGTGATTTTCTTACAAGCACGGAGGATATACGAATTTTATTTTGATATTTCCTCTTTTAAAAATTGCTCTTAAGTATTTAAGCTGCTGTCAATGTTTGTGGTACGTACATATAGAAAGATGTTGCCAATTTTGTTAAGCTTAGCACGGATCAGAAATAAATAGATTTGAGTGAAAATGATGCCTGCATTTTTTGTGCGTTAATCCCCAGAGTATTTTGTTACGCAATCATTTGCTTCAACATGAACTCCATATTTTGTTTTCACTTTTACAGTACATAACACGCTAATACCAAACAACATAAATATAAAATAACAATCCTCTTTAACTCCATATGTCAAATGCAATAAATAAACGCAAAAGCGTGATGAAAATACGCACAATGTCAACAAATATTTGTTGTTGCTAAAGAGGGTTCGAGAATGTACAGTGACACCTTTCAGTGAGTACAAAATGTAAACACATTCTTGCAATCAAAATAAAAAAAACACCAAACTAAAGAGGGGTACATCACTTAGGTGACATGTTTCGGAATGTTTTGGAAATAGCTTTAGGCTCTGTCAGCATTAATTTCAATTTAGATGCCATGCATTTTACAATAGTACGAGCGTATTTCTGCTTACATATATCTTATGTATTTTTATTTGTATGTGAACTTGGTGTTTTTTTTTTTTTCTAGGTAACTAACAGGGAACAGTTAAGTAAGAAAACATATCAGGAAAGCTTTGATAACTTGCATATTGGAGAACTCATCATCAAAACAATACTAGTGTACATAAAAGCGCGAGCCGGAAGTAAAACTTATTTGCCGACATCACCAAGAGATAGATATAGGAGTAGTAGTGGTAGTAGTCATTAGTAGTAGTAGTAATAATTGTATTAGTAGCACTAGTTGTGAGAATGGTTAGTGGCGCTTAGTATAATTAGTAGTTGGTAGTACTAAGTAGTAGCATTAGTAAAAAAATAGTAGTAGAAATTGGTAAAAATAGTAGTACTAATTAGTAGTACCATTAGTAAAAAAAATAGTAGTAGAACTCAGCTAAAATAGCGGTAGTAATTAGTAGTGGCATCAATAAAATATTAGTAGAAATTCCTAAAAATAACAGTATTAGTTATTAGGAGCATTAGCAAAAGTAGTACTATATAGTACAAGTAACTGGTAGTAGCATCACTAGAATTAGTAGAAGGATGTAGCAAAAATAGTATTAAAAATTAGTGAAAATATTAATAGTAAGTAGTAGTACATAAATAAAAATTATAGTAGTAATTAGTACAAGAATTATTAAAAAACAGTGCTAGAAATTAGTAAAAATAGCAGTAGTAAACAGTAGTAGGCTTGATAAAATTAGTAGTAGAAATTAATAAAAATAGTGTTAGGAATTGGTAGTAGCATTATTTAAAATAATGGTAAAAAGTTTTAAAAATAGTAGTAGTAATCAAAAGTAGCATAAGTAAAAATAATAATAGTAGTAGAAGTTTTGCAAAAATTTTAGTAGAAATCAGCAAAAATAGTAGTAGTAATTAGTAGTTGCATCAGCAAAATATTAGTAGAAATTATAAAACCAGTAGTAGTAATTATAAGTAGCACTACGAAAAATTGTAGTAGATAGTATAGTAATTGATAGTAGCATCACTATAATTAGTAGCAGAAGCTAGTAAAATGGTAGTAGAAATTTGTGAAAATAGTAATAGTAATGGTAATAGTAGTAATTAGTACTAGAATTATTAAAAACAGTGCCAGAAATTAGTAAAATTAGTAGTAGTGAACAGTAGTATCCTTAACAAAAATAGTGGTAGAAAGTAGTAAAAATAGTAGGAGCATTATTTAAAATAATAATAGAAAATAGTAAAAATAGGAACAATTATTGGTAGCAGCATTAGTAAAAATGGTAGTAGTAATTAGTAGTACCGTTATTTGAAATAATAGTAGAAGATAGTAAAAACAGTATTAAGAATTGGTAGTAGCATTAGTAAAAATAGTAATAGAAAGTAGTAAAAAAATAGTAGTAAATAGCAGTCATGTGAGTAAAAACAGTAGTAATTGTTTACAGCATTATTTAAAACAAAAATAGAAATTAGTAAAAAAAAAATAGTAGTAGCTATTTTACTTATCATTACTACATTGTTCAAAATGAAGTTGATAGAGATGTAGGCGTACAGAAATGGTGAAAATGCCCATTGTCTGCTTTTTCTTCATTGCACAGTTGATGCAAAATTCATGACAAAATGCAGCATACGTTTCCATTACTGCTGCCACGGTACAATGACCGCTGCTGTTATTAAGTAGCGTCGAAGCATCACACTAGAGACGCTGCTACATTGCAAGCAGAACATTACTGCTGAGTAAACAAAAACAATGTCTAGATGTCCAACAATGTTAACATAACAACTCAGTCCGTTGTCATGCTCTATTGCGTAAACGGACAAATTGGGCGAAGCACCACGCTTAAGTAATTGAATGCTGATTTTGATTAGTTCCCCTTCCACCCGGAACAAAATTTTAGAAAAATGGCTGGAATCATGGAATTTAGTTACTCTCGGTTTCACTTTGTATAAAAATTATAAGATTTGGTTGAATAAATCAGAAAAATTTTGTCAGAAGTAACTTTGCGTAACTATTCAACACATTTTAGCAGTTAATTGCAAAAACCTCGCTGCTTAAAAAAATATAGCAGTAATTGTGTGTAATAAAATAATAAGAACCAACAAAATACTTTGCTGTGTGTCCTTTTTTTCTAACACGCATAGTAGCATAATATAATAAATCCAATTATGTAAAAGGAAAAATCAACCGCCGATTTCAATCTGACATCTGCAATTTTATTTCGAATTTATTGTAAGCAATTCTAAAAAAAATACCCTAAATCAAATTTGACGTCAATCATTTCATTTAATCAGATATACTAAATAAAATTTCACCAATCTGTTAGCAAGTAAAGCTAAAGAGTAATTTGATTGGTGGTTGAATAGATGACGTTTTAAAGTTAGCCATATAGGAACAATTACGGAACCGTTTTATAATATAGTGAAATCGCAAAAAAGCTAACTCGCACAATTGCTAATCGCTCGCCTTAGTTAGCCGAATTTTTGAATTTTGAGTTAACTTTCCTGAGCTTATGAATTTTTGAAACCAACATTTTGTCTGGCAATAAAACAAAGGCAATCTCAATTTTATTTATTGGTATATCGATTCGGTATAATTAAATCTAAGTTAATAGGGTTATTCAAACAAAGCTCGCTACTTAGTTATCTGCTCTATCTCATCCTCAGTTATTCGATTATTAAATTTTTAAATGATTCAATTGAAAATGGCTATTTCATTTTTATTTCTGTCTATCCAAACCTTGAAAAATAAATCGTTTTTGCTATTGATGAGCTCTGAAAATAATTGATATGTCGGCGATTAGATAATACCCGCAAAAATGCATCATTATACATCAAATTGAAGTGCATAAAACGAACTTTTTCTTAGACCTTTTATACCCGATAGAGTTGAATGACTACAACTTTTATTTTTTGCGTTCTTAGGAATTGTTTTATTTTCTATTATTAACCCGAATTTTAACTACTATGTTTTACCTTGCGCACAATTTTAACTTCCACTGATTTTCACAACAAGTGAATGGCAAAGATACCAAACAAAAATCCGTTTCATATGTAGCTGGTATCCATATAAAAAAAGGGTTACCAAGCGACCAAAATTTGTTTGCTTACGAAGTTTCGGCGAAAGCCAAACCGAACATTCTCGACGTCTAAACTAAGGAATAAGCAATGAATTATTAAAAATTCTTGATTTTTTTATTGATATTAAAAGGGTAAGGAATTGTCCAATTCGGTATTTTTATTTCAAATCATATTGTTATCCTATAAATCCGAAAACCTATTTGACTTCTTTCCAAAGTGAAATATATTAAAATTAAAATTTTATACAAATTTTATATTACTACAGCATTGCAAATGTATTGGTCGAACATTTCGTTCGGATTTTTTTTTTTACCGAAGCCGAATAGAAACCGAACCGAACTTTATTGGCCGAACATAGCCGAAGCTGAAGCCGCAGTATTTTTAGGGTAGCAACCCACGAACTTGATGCATTGTGACGAAAACTCTCCTCTGAATCCAAAATGATGTGTAGGAATTAAATTTTTTTGAGTGAAGATGGGTTCAAGTCGATCGATTAGAATTTGTTATATACTTTTGACAGCTTTGGCAGCAAACTCATAGGATGCTAGGAGATTGAATCTAAGGGATTTTCCTGGGTTTCCCTGGAGCAATAATTAGGCAATTTTCCAAATCACAGGGAAATATTATGCCACTACCCCAGCTATTGTGCGCCAAAACTTGCCACTGTGCGACAAAACTGCCATTGTACCGGAGTAAATTCCAATTACAAAAACAAGACACGTTCAAAAGAAAACGTTTACAAACAAAAGTTGCATTCTCCCACAAATGACGTACTTAAATGTTATGCTCACTTAATTATTATTATATATTTAATTGGCTCTATAACCGCTTAAGCGATTTTGGCCGAACTTCTCCTACAATTTGTGGTGTGTGTCTTAATGTTGTAACATAAATTGAGGGACCTACTGTTCTACGCCGACTCCGAACGGCGAAAGGTTTTTGTGAGACATTTTTTCATGGCAGAAATACACTCGGAGGCTTGCCATTGCCTACCGAGGGGCGACCGCTTTTCCTATAATTTTTTGATGTTACTTTCCCCGCCCAAGATTTGAACCCGGGACCCACCGAATGAAGCGCGCACACGCTACACATCCCGCTACGGCGGCCGCTAATTAATTCTACATCTATGTATATGGAATAACCGCCCCCCCTCCCATTTAGCGGATACCTGGTTAGGCGCCGTTGCAACTAAGCGTTGTTGTTGGTGTTGCAGCAGGCCTTTCCTGTGAGCACTGCTGTTGTTTTTATTATTATTGGGGCAGTGTGGTGGTGTGGGTGCTGCCGGTGTTGTAGTTACAGTAGGCATTTGCTGTAGGTGCTGGTGCTGCTATTATTGCTGCCGGTGCAGTTGGCGTTCGGGGCGCGGTGGTGGTGGTGATGAACTGCGTGGGCAGGAATTTAGGTTGCTTTAATATGAAACAGAGTATATTTTATTTTAGGTTTATAAATGGTATCATATGGTAATAGTAATAGGAATGGTTTCCATAATTAATAACCTGCGATACCCCGAAACTTCTCGAGGAGCTTCACTTAAAAACATTTTGTGTTTTCAACTTTGACCTTACCGACGTCTTTTATAATGGACGGGGGAATAATTCCTTCGTCCAACGAACGGGCACTGCAACAATTCTAATATTTCCGTTATTTTCGTATATTAGGTACTATGGGTACAATTTTTTCGCAATTAACAAAAGCAAGAACTGGCAGAATGCGCAACGTCATTTACTAGTCATCGTTGGTTGCCATCTTGTACAAAAATTAAAAAAAAAGAAAGGAATGTGAGATATTTAGCGGGAAACCATAACAATTTTTTAAATTATATTCGTGGCGGCATAGCACAAATATGACTACCAACTCCTCCGCTCTGCATCCATATAGAACTAGTTCAGGATCATGCACAAAATCTGAAGTCCGAAACTTGACTGTCTCCCATTTTTACGGCAGCGTACAGATCGATATTCAAATAAATCTCTACATACAATTGTATGAATAGTATCAAAAAATACGAAAAACGCTTGTCCTTTTAAAAAGCTCTGCACAAAGGGAAACAATTGTATTTTATCAAGGCGTAAGTCCATAATATTATACATGTTTATATATGTAAAATTAATGTAGTGAAGCAAAAAGTGAAAACGTGTTCACTGGTTTGGTTTATAATGTACACACAAACATACGTACATACAAACAATTCTACATATGCGCGCATGCACGAGTATCGTCCTTGCATTTGCTTTGTCGTGGCCAACGGGCAAGCTGCTTTTTGCAAATCACAGCTATATAAGTAGATACCCAGTCGGAAATAGAATTATTTTAAATGCAATTTATAAAGTTCTTTTTTACCAACTACAACTGGTTGAAATTCTTCTTTTTTTCTTGAAAGCAGCTAATTTTATTATATTGGCGATGCCCTAGGAGCAAGTCGATTAGCTGACTCTGTATTCGATTGGAACTCCTTTTAAATATATTAATATCAAAATTACTGTCTGTTTCCAATTATTTAAAAATGCTAAGACTGTAGTCTACTTTATCATAACTATACAACTTTATTTTGCGTTAAAACAAAAATGAATTCTAATTTCAATTCAGTACACAAATTAAAAATAATTTCATCACAATTATCACAAAAATCAATGCTCAAAAGTATTGTGAGCCTGCTTCTTGCTCAATTGCACTGCGTTACAAGCAAAAAATTCCCACAAATTGAGGTATAGGGAGATTAGTATGTACTTTCTGAGCTCAAACACACATTCCTTAATTTTTTTGTATAGATAGCGTTTTTGAATTACGATAGTTTGTTTGTGTGTTTTTTTCTTGGTATTCCATCATTAACGAGATTGAATTGCTTTAACTGATGAACGCGATCATTTGAGTATCTTGTTCGAAAGACAATCAATGCACTTTCGACAACATAAAACCAGTAGGAATGGTTTAAAAACAGCTTAGGCAAAGCCTAAACAGCATACACAGCTTACTTAGCTCATCTCGGGTTAGGCTTTCCCTTAAGGACTATACGCTAGGGGATGTGAGTTCGAATCCCTGCAAAAAGTCTGATGAGGAGGTGTTGAGATCTCCGAAATAGCTATAAGTTCTACCATTGCTTAATTTTCTGTATTTCTTACTATTAAAAACTGACCTTGAGCTCATAAAATGATTGTTTGAAATTCTTCATTTTATGTTTAAAATAACTGAAATGAAAAACAAGTGAAAATCGCAATAAATATACTTTTAAAATCAGAATTCAAAAAACAGTTTCAATTCGACCAGCTATAACTCTGCATGTTTGCCAACCAAATTTATATGGCTAGTATTTATCTACAAAATAATAATTAATAAAACTAATTACATTTAAATCAAGTCATACATATAAACTATTGAAAATACATTGTACCACGCCATTTAGATCAACATAATCAATTTAACAGGCATTTGTTTCACAGTAATTGGCTTGCAACTACTTTTTAAATTGATATCTTTTTTAGACAGTCCGCTTTTTTCCGACAGGGTAGATTCCATCTCTTTGTCCACATACTTATGTGCACGTAAAATTCATTTAACTATAATCAATTACGTTAGGTATTTCATAGTACGAAGCACGCTGCGGTTAAACCTTCATAAAAACATACAATTTTTAAACACAGGTTTTATTTTTTTAATTTATCAAAAACGACTGTATGAAATTTTCATTTCATTCAATTATTCATTCAATTTATTTAAAGTTTTGCTTTGTAACTTTATCTAAGTACTTTTATAAGTACATTTTAGAGCCTTCGATTTCAAAAGATTGCTCGAGACGTAATTTCTCGCAAGGATTGCTGTCTCACGAGCTCCTCGCGTCTCAAAACTCTCGTACGGCTCGCGAGCATCTCAATTAGTAATTCGTAAAGATAACTGGGAGTTTCCACTAAAAGCACAAACGATCATTTTGCTTTCGATCGTTAATGAATTCTTCTTGTTTTTACATTAAACAACGTCGACTTTCTTTCAAATAAAATATAATATATACGCGACAGTTCTCGCGACAACGGCGATACTCGAGATTTTCGCGAGAATCTGATTTCTTGATTGCTCGAGTATCGAAGTACTCGAAGATTTGCTAGCAAATATATTTTAATACTGCACTTTGGGTAAAGAATTTCGATTCGTTTTCGTTTTGTAGTATATGTATTAGGGGTGAAATATCTAGGGGTAATTCTGTATAAAACATTCAATTGGAACTCACACCTTACAATAAACACAAATAAGGCCAAAAAGGCTTTCTATAACTAACAAAGGCTTTTTGGAAAAACATTGGGAATACTTATAACCTACACTCACTCATTGGTCATCCAACCTGGTGATAAAACCGGTTTGTGTTGCCATCTTAGACACCATGCACGCCTACCGAACGGACGCTCTTGACGCCATCAGGCATTATACATTAATACAATTCTTTACTTTGAAAAAAGTGCACTGTAAATAAAAGGATATTTTCCAGACTAAAGTTTCAATCCTAAGGCATTTAAAATGGCAATACTCTACGTAGTATTATAAAGTTTGTTCGAAGAAATCACAACACTATTGTTTGAACTAAGAACGGCCTTGGTACCCGCACAAAAGCAAAAAGTTCTCAATTACCCCCTCCAGTTTGAAAGCTTATTTTGAAAGGATGTGGATGTCATAAAATGTTCGTCCTTGGAGTGTCCTTAAAATAGCTAAACTGGAATTCTCGTAAGAAATGTTTTATTTATTATTCGATTTCAAATTATGATATATCTATATATCCTTCTAGGGTTCTTTTTCCTAGAGTGCCTCCTATTAAGTTGAAATAACTTAATTTCTAGATCCTAAATAGAACTTTACTCTTCATAAAATTAAACATTTTGGTATGCGATGCATTTTTTGTTTTGCAATAAATTTAAAAACAAAAAGTGACATCAGCTTTCCAGATTAGAATACATAGATATGCGCCAAGCGCAAATTCACTAGACACATGAACAACATCTTTCGTATATGATGAAAGGCATAGAAATTCTTCTATAATTCTTCATAATGAAAAATTAAGTTCTTTTTATAAAACTATACGCAAAAATCAACATTTTTCTGGGGGTGCGGCCAAACCAACTTTTTTAAAGTTATGAATTAAAAGTAATTTCTAAGTTTTTCGAAGTTAGCCTTTGAAACCGGGATTATGGGCTAATTAAAAATTAGGCGTTAACAGAAAGATTACTTTAAATTGTTACCAGTCAAAACATAGGTTTGGTTTGTCTCTTCCTCTAATCTAAATGGAATATAGCCTATTTTGTTCAAACTTATATTACAGAGTCAAATGTCAGATTTTCTAAACTTAACTAAAACCTTTATATGTATGTATGTATGTACATATTTAAAAAAAAATATGTTATGTATATCAAAAGCACGAGCAGACATACATATATAATATAACTTCTTTTTGTATGATTTTATAAAAAAACATATGCGAATGCAATAGATAATTCATATAAGATAATAACAATCTTATTATACTTGAAATGATACGCCCATGGCTTGCTGATACGAGTACTTTAAAAGAAAATAAATTTTTTTATGCGTTTGCTAAAAATTAGACAAGATTAGCGGCAAATTCATGAATAGTATTAGAATCCGGTTACTTTATTTTTTTATTCAGCATACAGTACTACATAAGCGGCAAGTTATTATTATTATTATTAAAATTCTGCATGAATCTGATGTTTCAAAATGACTACGGTATTTTTTTTTTGTCAATTAGCGCACCTTGAAAATTCCTTTGGTTATTCCACATTCCGTAAAAATCTAATATGGGCAACTGAAAAATTATTTTGGACTACGTATGTCGTAGATGAATATTTTGGACCTAAAGTTGCAAATTCGACCAGGTGCATTAGGTATATTTTCCATGCATAGTTATGATATTACTGTGCGAAGAGCATTTAAAAAATAACAAATTTACTTAATTTAAAAAAATTATGAATCATCGCAACGTCTTGCAAAAATTGTACTGTTTGCCAAAAGACGCTGTGGATCTGGCCTTACAAAAGTATCCTCAGTCATTAAATGTAATGGAATATTAAGAAAGACATGAGGTACTCACAAAAACCACTTAAATAAATATGTGTAGCTACTGAAATGATAATATACAAGTTTCTCGAAAAAAAAACAACAATTTACGTTTGCTCCAAATTGACGTAGACATTTTTTATTATGCAAATTTTTGTGAAAAAAGTATGCAAATTTATACAGCATTTTTTACGCTTCCTTAAATTAGCTTGACTAACACGTGGCGCATTGGTGACATTTGCTTTCATTTGACGATGCGGAAACATTACCGTAACGAAAATGCTTTTTCACTAAGTATACATATATGAAACGATAATGCTGCACATTCAAGAAATATTCAAGAATTTGTGTATCAAAGTAGTTAACTTGAATGAATCGTATACCTCCTTTTTGTTGTACCTAATTTTTGCTTAAGTATTGTTGCCCCTGCCCCCTTCCAATCTCGGGCTTTGGGCAGAGACAGCACGTTGTACGACCATAAAATTTGCGAGAATTTATTATACAGTATTTATTGTTTTCAGCTTCTGCTTTGTTCATATGCTGCGTCTATATATATTTTATATTTCTGTATATACATACATACATACATAGCCAAATCTAACTAAATAAGCAGTTATGTACCCTTCTTTGTTCTCGCTATACATTAAAATTGGCATTGGGATAATTCAAATAATTTTTTTCTTCATAATTTATTGCAGTATCTACGGGGATCTTGCTTAAAACCTTTCAGTTTATTTATTTCAAGATTAAGAAGTTTAACATCACTTTTTAAAATATATGTACGTACAACAAAAATATATGGCACAATAAATTTGAATGATTTATTTAAGACAACCAAAATATAGTAGTTGATTGTCGCAAAAGTTAACGTTTGTGAATTAGGTTACCCTTTCTCGAAACTTAGGTACATATTTGCTCTTAACGCTTATATCGCCTTTGCAATAAGTTTACCGCGCTATAAATAAGTTTTGCTTTTATTTAGGACACTTCCCTTGTATTTAAGCCAAGAGTAATGAGCAACATTTGCAAAAATCTAAGTGGTAAAATTCGTCTACTTCACAACAGTGAAACAAAGGCTTAAAATGTCAGTTTCCAATGACTTCCACTGGTTCATAATCATTTAATTAAAAAAATAAATACAAAATATAAAAATGTATTCGTTTTCTTTGTTACAACTTGGCTCAAAAATTGACGAACGGACTCCAATCAAGTTTGGGCAGCATATGCCTTAACCTATGGCACGGACATTGGCTATATTGTAATACGTTAGATGGCGCAAGAGTCGCGATATTCAGAAAATTCGTATCGTCCGCTATTTATGCAT